>OZ024742.1:38498136-38541501 GCA_964016885.1 Eledone cirrhosa | reverse complement strand
GTGTGATTATTTTTTCTTATATATATATATATATGTGTGGGTGTGTATATATATGTGTGTCTGTATGTATATATATATATATGTGTGTTTGTATATATATATGTGTTTGTGTCATCATCATCGTTTAGATGTTTTTGTAATATCTTGCTATTTAAAAACACACAATGTCATTATTTAAAAAAACAATTTTCTGTACACAATACACAAAAAAAGAAAAAGAAAAAATAATCACACACGCAATACTAATTAACACCATATCACTATAGAGACCTGTTGTAAATAAACAAACAAATTCACAGTGTACACACATATATATATTTTAAGAAATCCATACAATTGCGTGTGTATCGTAACTTTCACTGTAAAAAAAAAAACAACAAATTCACTTGTCAAAAAATTTACTTTCACTTTCACGAACGCCCGTCTTAACGTATGCCGTTACTTACTCATGTAACTGATGAATTAGTTCAACTGCTTTCATAGCTTCATATTCTTTCTGTTCCTCACTCATGCTATCCATAGGTTTAGGTCGCTCTTCTTCCCAACGACCAGTCACTGGATTAACCCTAAAAGAATAAAAGAATTTTGATCATGTATTATATCAGGGTTTCCCAAGCTGTTTTGGCTCAACACCTCATCCTTAGTCTAAACTAACACTTAATTTTGTAAGGTAGTGTGAACTAGGATCAAATGTTGAGCCAAAACAATAGAGTTGTCTTTGGCACATCATCTGTGGGAGAATGATTCAATTAATATAATTGTTTCTATGTTTGGCACAAGGCCAGCAATTACCCAGTGCATTACTGGTACTTTATTTTACTGACCCTGTAAGGATGAAAGGCAAAGTTAACCTTGGCGGGATTTGAACTCAGAATGGCAAGGGCCGTAACTCTATACGTCAAAGCATGGCGTCCAACCCTCTACAGATACTGCCAATCCATAATATAATGATGGGTTGTGAGTTGAAATACTAATGTAATGAGCTCGCAGAAGATAAACTTTTGCTAAAGATAACACTGGTGGTCTATGGACATAGGAGAAACTATTATTCAGAGGGTGGGACACTTCATGTCTCAACTGACCCCTAAAATGATTATGGTGTGAGAAACTATTGTTCAGAAAGTATGGAGCCTTTCATGGCTCAACTGACCAGTAAATATTTATGGCTGCTTTTTGATGAATGAGGTTCAAGTATGAGAAGTGGAAGTACTCTGAACCAACCTAGGTGGTATCTTCTTCCCCATGTGGGGGGTACATTGCACTTATTTGTAATTATTCATATATTTATCTCATTATTCCATGTATGTATTTATATAAAGTCTTCAATATATATATACTGTATGCCCCTCCCCTTCTTTTTATAAAACTTTACTTTGTCAGCTCATTCATGTGTTGTAACCTTTATGTACATGTTATCATATATATAAAAGAGCCCAAGTGGAAATTTATTATTTATCATCATCATTTTACACTTGATTTTTCCATGCAATAATGAGTTGGATAGGTCATTACAGACCAAGTCAGTACTAAATTATTAATTTTCCTCTTTGGCAGATTGGGAGACCACATTTTGCTAAGATACATTCCCCTTTGGCAAGGTTCTCACAGCCGAATGCCCTTCCTAACTCCGGTCATTTTACATAGTGTACTGGGTGTATTTTATTATGGCACCAGCGATTATCATGTCCTTGATGTGATTAAAGGACCTTCTCTACCATTTTGGCCTAATTACTATGGCTGGATGCCCTTCCTAACACCAATCAATTTACTGAGTGAACTGAGTGCATTTTATTATGGCACCAGCAGTAGGGAGATTGTAATTATTATTGTGGCATATATGTGTGTGTGTGCATGCATGTGTACATGTATGTGTGAATAGTCAGTCGATCGACTTTCGTCAAATTGGACTGAGGAAACAATGTTTCCATTGGTCTTTCCAATTGCTAATACGTAAAATGATGATGATGATGATGGTCGCAACTCCAGGTAGAAGGAGCAACATGAAATAAAGTGTCTTGCCAGTCCGGGAATCAAACTCACAACCTCACGATTATGAATCCAATTCTCTAACCACTCAGCCAAGTGCCTTCACATAAATGTACAGAAACCAGCATTCATTCAACTATTTGCTACAGTAGAATATGTATGGATATGTAAGTCCTGGTGGAGTTGAATGGATGCCATCATGACATATGGTGTTTCTTGGACATATTAAACCTGGGAGAGCCCATCTGCTCTCCATGTCTGAACACAGTCGATTTGTTACAGTGAAGGAGAAAGAGAAGGTGATAGAGAGAAAGTGAGAAAAAGAGATAGACAAAGAATCGACTCCAGCATTGGACTGGTACTTTTTTTATCGACTTTGAAAAGATGAAAGGCAAAGTTGACCTTGGCGAGATTTGAACACCAAGTGCAGAGAGTTGGAATGATTGTTGCAAAACATTTTATCCAACATTTTAATGACTTTGTAAAATCAACCATCTACAGTAAAATACAAAGTACCTAAACATTTTATTAATAGAGGAATGTAAAAAAAGAAAACACAAATAGAAACAAATATCTACATTGGTTTTAACTGTGAATATTCTTCAGTTTCAGAATCTTCAGATTCACTTGAATAACTAGCCATTTTTCCACGGCCACCCAACAGTAGGCCACGCTCAGCAAGCAGTCCAGCACAGTTTCCATAACCAGTGTACTTTATCATACGGTCAACTGAAAAAGGAAAAAAATGGAATTAGTGGAAAAACAAGCAAACAAAAAAGAATAACAAAGCAGCACTTAGCCTTATGGTGAGGCATCAATATGACAGACTTCATATTGATCATGGGGACTTTTTTGAAGCAATCTTATACAGCTTCCTGGTGTCAACCCTTTTAGTCACCTACATGCAAGAATAGTGTGTGCCTGTTCTAAACTGAATGCACAAAAAACAAATTCAACAAATTATTTCCTTTTATAGCAATTGAATAGTGATAATGTCAGGCTGAGAAGACCCTTTAGTCCTGGTGAGGACATAATCTATTAAGTGCTAATGCCACTATAAAATGCATTCAGTACACTCTGTAAAGAAGTTAGTATTAGGGATGACATCTGACCTTAGAAACCATTTAAAATATCTAACATGAGTGAAATGTGATTTTCCAATTCATCTAGTCTCAAATCATGATGACCCATTGAACTCATGCTAGCACAGAAAGTAAGTGTGAAATGATGATATCATTATCATTACCATCATCATCATCATCACTGTTTAACATCTATTTTCCATGCTTACATGGGTTAGATGGGTTGTCATGTTATGAGTCAAGCCTGGGAGCCTGGCCAGATGACCATATTTTGCTCATACGGAACTGTTTCTGGCTTGGTTTCTATAGTTGGATGTCATTCCTAATGCCAACCACATTACATTATGGACTAGATGCTTTTTATCATGGAATCAAAACGACCATCTGATGATAAATATAATAAAATAGTTATAACAATCAAAGCTATTTGATTTATGTCATCATCATTGTCTTCGTTTTATGTCTGTCTTCCATGCTAGCTTTGATTAGACAGGACAAGTGAGACAGATGTGATCTTTCTTATATGTTACATATTAAATATAAAGCAAAGCTCTCAACTGAAGTCGATAACTTTAGGCAGTAACTTACCATTTTCTTTACACAGTGTAAACAGAAAATCAGGCACCAAATGTTTTATACTTGGACTTAGAGATGTTAGGAGATGGCACAATCTGTAAAAGAAAAGAGACATTAAAATTTATGAAATATATATGAAAATAGATATCAACACCAGATCATCTGCATACAGAAGCTCTCATAGTAAGCCTTTCATTACACTTCAAGCCAGTACCAACATCACAGCTACAAATATAGTGAACCTAATAACAATCTCTGATGCACTCCAACCATCACCTCAAACTCATATCTGTTCCTGTCTTTCATCCTTACAACTGTGTGTACTCTCTCATATATTGTCATCATTACATTAACTAACCATTCCTCCATTTCTATATATATGCCAAAATAAACATACTACAGGCAGATCTAAGGTGTTGTTCCAATGAGCCAAAATACATGATTAAAAGCCCTACCACAGGCATTTCATTGTTTTTAAGCAAGGCACATTATTTATCTTGAAATAAGTCACTATAAAATTAGGCAAGCATTCCAACTCTCCATTTTACCCTGATCTACAGATGCAACATGTTTGTTGCTCACTCAATTGTAATGAAGCCATTGGATTAGATAACTGATTTGTTACTACGATTGGCTCACTGATGTTGAAGACTCTCACCCTGATGTCTAAGACTGACTCACTGATGTCTACGACTGACTCACTGATGTCTAAGACTGACTCACTGATGTCTAAAACTGGGTGAAACATATTTCAAAAGCAGTAATGGAATATGTACGAAGCAGTATAAATAATTATTGCCAGGTATCTATATTTGAAGTTTTTGTTAAAATTTAATATGTTGCCTTTTGTAAATATGTGGTCTTACATTCTTTACAAATTATCTCCTGTTATGGTTTAATATATTTATTTATTTATATATATGTCAATCAATCTTTTAATTTTATAATAAATGCTCAGATTTATTCTTTGAGCTTCTACAGGCACATGTTTGAGATTTTCTCAGACATGACATCTATATTTTTGATAGTAATATATATATATATATATATATATATTGAATGAGTTACTGCAAATACTTTAAAGATTTTAAGAAACATGTAAAGCATGAGAACTTTAAATAAAAATATGATGAAAAGGAGGACGAGACAACAAATTAAAAGTAATTAAACCTGTTTCTTAATGTGTCTCCTTCTTCGGGTAGATTTCGGACTTCATCCCGCATTGGTGGCAAGACCTGGAGAGACAAAAGTACAGAAAGTTTAGACAAACTTCCAAAATATAGGAAATGCATGATGATCATCACCATTTAATGTCCATTCTCCAGCAAGGGTTTTTCCAGTCTTTCCATACCTGTCTCTTGATTTTAATAGCTCTATCCATTGTGCTGTTTCACCACCAGGTCACCCTCTAACTAGTGCTTTGTATGTATTTATAGTTGTATGTGTATGAATATATATATATGTGTGTGTGTTTTAATTAATATTTTGATCTATACTCATATTTATATGTTTGTTTATATGTCCAAATATTATTCAAAATTCAAATATTTTATCTCTTGCTTTAGCGTTCTGTATTGTTTCATATAATATCATCATCACCGTTTTATGTCCGTTCTTCCACGCTAGCATGGCTTAGACGGGTTGTCCTGTTGTGGGCAGTAGCTGGTCGGCTGACCATGCCTTGCTCATATTGATAATATTTACATCTCTACGTACTTTTATAAATGTAACTATAATAGTCTAATTTATCATCTCTATGGGGAATGTTCTTTCCATATCAACTGGTTTTTGTGGATCTATGGCCAATTCTTCATTTCTGATGAACTGATAATTCTAACCATGTCAATTTGAACATATTTTTACTTCAAAAATGATTTTAAAATAAATGCACTTATATTTCCCAATTGATGTTATTTGTTGTTACTGAAATAATTGTGAATGAAGTGTACATATGAAAATAAATGTTGTTACCTTAAGACGACAGAACTTTCTGATTGATCTGTTATTACGACTGGCTTCACATAAACAGTGCAATATGGGGGTCAAGTTGTCAGATAGACTACTTGATGGCTGAAACCAATAAACAGAAAAATTTAGTATTCAAGCTGAGTAAAAATGTTAGAATACATTTAAGCTAAGGTAAAATTCTACTATTTTCACTCTTTTCTCAGTTCTTTTGTCCTATTTTTTCTATTTCCTATTACCTTGGCACTTATAATCTCACACGCATTGTCAGGCTTCCAAATAATTAAACTTATATTTGTATAGTTATATTATAGTTATATTTGTATTTCTTATTCGACAATGCTTCAAACAAACTACAACACTTTGTTAGAATACTTTTTAAAAAATATTTTATTATTTAACACCCCACCCCAAGATATGTGCCTCCAGGCTTTGCAGACTCTCTTAGTCTGCTTAGTAGGGTCACTGCAGTTTATGTTTAGCTTAAAATGATTAATCATCATCAACATCATTATCATTTAATGACTATTTTTCTATGTTGGCATGGAGTGGATGGGTTGTTACTGATCAGGTAGTACTTGATCTTACATAATTATCTCACATAATATCGAATATACAAGATTTTCATGTTATTTATTTTGAGAACAATACCTTAATGTAGGTATGAGCAGTCGGTTACAACCAGTTTGAACAGAAAGAAGTGAGAGTTCTGGCCGGATACAACTGGTTTAAATGTTAAAGGGTTAAGTCCAAGCAATGTTCCTAGCCTTCTCATCAGGCAAAATGTATTACATTTCACCTGATGATAGGGCTGGCAACCATTGGTTGCTGCTATGCAAGATTGTCAGACCATGAAACCTTTGGTTGCACAATGAATTTTCGTATGTATGAATCATAATAAATTAACTGTTTATATATAAAGCTCTTTTTCTTACACACACACACAACAGGCTTCTGCTATTTCTGCCCACCAAGACATTGGTGAACCGGAGGCTATAGTAGAAGACACTTGTCCAAAGTGTGATTCACAGGGACTGAACTCAGAACCAAGTGGTTGTAAAGTGAGCTACTTAACTAAAAAGCTATGCCTGTATTATTACATAGTTTAAAAAACAGTCAACTGGCATTCATTACCTTTGAATGAAGTTTGGTTTCTGTGCTGTTAGGCGCAGGCTGTACAATATCTGGGATATTCTTGTCTTGTTCCAATGAAACTTTCCTTAATCGCTGATGCAGGAAATTTAGCAGAACTACAATGCTCTCCATATTTTTACCTTCAGTCTCATTGTCTTTAGGTACAGAATCAACATCACTTTCAGTCAGTGGTGTAAGCAGTTGTTCATAGCTGGTGGCAGGTACGTTGGTTAACAAATTTACCGTGTGACTAGAAAATTGAAATAAATAAATTAATTTTTAAAAAAACTCTAAATATATTCTATGTCAGTTGTTGACAGGTTGTCACTGTAAAGGTGCATGGCTTAGCAGTTAAGGGTGTTCGGTTCATGATTGTAAGGTTAGGAGCTTGATTCAAGTGGCATTTTGTGTCCCAGAGCAAGACAGTTTATTTCAGTTTCCTACAATCCACTCAGTTAGAGAAAAGGACTTGTATCAATAATTCAAAGGGCTAAACTTGTCACACAATGTATCATGCTGAATCTTCCTGAGAACTATGTTAAAGTCATATGTGTCTGGACTGCTCAGCCACTTGCATGTCAATTACATGAACAGGCTATTTCATTGATTAAACAACTGGAGTACAGGTTGTCAAAACCAATGGATTGAAAACATGAAAGATGAGGAAATTATCATGAAGGGATTTGAATGAACACATGTGAAGTATGGATGGTTTTGAAGGAACCAGTGGGAGCTATGGCTATGGTGTGAAGAATGAAGAGGGTGAAAGCATTTTGCAGTTTGCTGATGGAGCTGAAATGTCAATTTCTAACACCAAATTCCAGAAAGCAGACAGGAAACTCATTACGTATACATTGGGCAGGTTGTTGTCAACTGTTGACTACCTGATAGTATAAGGGCAAGATAGGAGGAACCTTCATGATACAAAGATAACCCCAAGGAAGAAGGTTGATACACAGCACCATCCAGTTGTCTGTGACTTGAGGGTGAAGAGTAGGAGGAGAGCTCAATGGAAGAAATATCAATTAAGGCTAAAGGTGTAGAGGTTAATAGAAGCAACAGTAAGGGAAGAGGTTCTAAGAGAGAAACTGAGTATATTAGAAGCTGACACAAATGAATTTAAGAGTACTTGGAAGTCTTTGAAAGATGGTATGTTAGGAACTGTTGGTAATGTGTGTAGATGGACAAAAAGACCAACAGGACACTTGGAAATATGGTAGGATGAAGAAGTTGGAAAGGGGATTGATGAGAAAAGGGGAAGATTCAGAGAATGGCAGAGAACAAGGAGTGTAATAGCATAAAAGGTAGCTCTTCAGCATTACAAGGCAGCCAAGAGGACTGCAACAAAAGAAGTTGCAAGAGTATAAGAGGTACATAGAAGAATATTTAGAGAATGACTAAACTCTAGGGTTAGAGAGACAGGTGTTTAGAATTGCAAGAGAGAGAGAGAGAGAGAGAACAAGAGAGGTGTAATATGACAAGGTTGAACTGCTTGAAGGATGAAATGGGAGAAATTGTAAACTTGGATAGAATTAACCAGCACTAACACTTTACAAAGTCAACTGGGTGCCCTTTATTGTGGCACCAGCACTACCACTTTACAGATTGTACTAGGTGCATTTTATCGTGGTGCCAACAATAGGGAGATTGCAGTGTCCTTGACACACCTGAAGAGTCCTCTCAACCCTTTGTTTGACATGGTTTCTATGGCTGCATCTCCTTCCAAATGTCAACCACTTTACAGAATAGACTTGAGTGTCTCCTACCATGGAACCAGCATTATCACTTTACAAAGTTGACTAGGTGCCTTTTATCATGGCATCAACAATACCAGTGTACAGAGTGCATTTTATCATGGTACCAGCATGAACGAGATTGTTGTGTTCTTGGCACAACTAAAAAGTCTTCTTTACCATTTGCTTGGAATGATTTCTATGGCTGAATGTCTTTTCCAATACTCACTCCCTTACAGAGTTACTGTATCATGTTATCATAGCACTAGCAGCAGGAAGGAAGTAAATATTTTACTTACCTGACAAGTTCTTCTTTACGGACATTTGATTGTGTCTTACATAGCAAGAGCTCTCTCAACACACTGATTAGACGCATCAGGTGTCCATCTTCCTCCTAGCAAAGCAAAATAACAAACCAAATTACAATCACAAGAGTACATCATAGTTACATAAAACTGCTACTACAGCCACCACTTGTAATTAAGTATAACTTAGTAGTATTTACCATACTTTCACTAAGCATTTTAGGTACCCATGTAGCCATGAGCAGACAGGGATAAATATGGTGATAAGATGATGTTGATGTTACTAATGATAATTTTGGTGATTTGACGAGAGTAATTGTGATAACAATATCACTTGGTAAAAAGTTGCTTTAACATACTGAAGTTGAAGACAATACAATAGAAAGTTAACCCTTTTGATCCCAACCTGACCAAGGCAAGCTTTAGTTCTATAAAACAAAACCAACAACTTTAAAGGGTTCCTATTTAAATTAAAATCTCCCAACATAATTTTATATAAGAACCATATGTTAAGTTACTATCTTAGTAATGAAATAATTAATAATTTTAATAAACCTCTCAAAATTCTTTATTATTTAATTAAAACTGTATTTTATAAGAAATGTGGTTACGAAAGGGTTAAAGCAATTATATTTTCCTCATCACCATCACTATTTTAGTGAAGAAATAGTAACTTTACCTCATCCAATGATTTCATCTTAAGAGACATGGTAAGGTTGAAGAGAATCTTGAGTACTTCACAACAAAGATCAACTTCTTGGTCTGTGAGACCAGTCTGGCGCTCTTCAGCATCATGAAGTAGAAGATCGATGATTTCCATCAGGTAACTAAAGCCATGAAGCTCAAAGTGGATTTTCTGTCTGTTGTAATAAACAAAAAACAAAAACAAAAGTCAGATCAGATACAAAAGCAGTTCTCATCTTTATGTTACCTTTTTTTGTTTTGTTTTGAGACAGTAAGGTGTCACATAAGAGAGAGATTTGGTTACTATTTCTAACAGTTGGTGCTTCCACATGGGCTCATTATGTTCCTTGTTTGTAATGTTGGTCTTCTCAAAACATGAAAGGTATGCTGTTCATAACGACCTATTGGGGGTCATGATTGAAGCAGCAAGCATTTTAAGGCTATTTTTTCCTGCTAAAGGGGTTAGCCAGGCAGGCCTCATGACAGGCTTCTTGTCATAATATGCTTTTTGAATTGATGTTTTACAATCAGATGCCCTTTCTGGCACCAACCCTTTCGGTTGCCTATTATGATATACAGGGATACAGTCAACCTATTCTAAACAAGACACACACAGAGAAGGTGCCAACCCTTATAGTCGGCTCTTACAACATACAAGAATATGGTGTACCTAATCTAAACCAGATACAAACAGAGAAGGTGTCAGTCCTGTTAGTCATTTTTTATGATATATAGGAATATGGTGCACCTATTCTAAACTAGATAGACCGGAAACAAAATTAAGATAAAAAATAATACTTTGGAAAAAATGATATTTACCTGTTGTCAGAAACTAATGCACTCAGCAAAAACAACAGCCTCATATCAAAATACTGAAAATAGATAGATCGATCAATATTTTAACATTCATGCCATCTTGGGTTCAACAAAAGAAGGAAAACTTATAGCTGATGGTGGTTAACAACACAGATTATTTTCAATACATACACATACAAATATATATTTTTTTCTCTAAGATGGCTGACTGAATATACACGTGTTTTTTTCTCAATTTTTTTTCTATTCCTTCCTCTTCTTACTCTCTATCTTTCTATTTCATCTTTTATTTCTCATTCTATCTTCTGATGAAGGACTAGTGTCCAAAACGTAAAAGCTCTTTTCCAACTTTATCAAGTGTTAAACTAATATATTTCTGTATTGTAATGTGTTGTTTCCGTTTAGTTTTTGTATACATTATCATCATCATCGTTGTTGTTTTAATGTGCACTTTCCTTGTTAGTAAATGTTGGACATGTCTACATAGACCAAGACACTACTGAAGTGGAGCTACTGACCTCCCAGACAGGCTAGGGGGTTGTTCATCTCGCTTATGTATGTAATGATAGTGCTGCTCTGTACTTTTCAAGAATGCCTTGCTAATGTGGTTTCATGTAGTTTGTTAATTCAAATGTTTATTATAATATCTTTACTAGTGGACATATTGTTATGAACATTTGCAGTAAAACAAAATATTTAATCTTAATGCAGTGCAATCGTAATGCTGTTCTGTACTTTTCAAAGAATGTCTTGCTAAGTTAATTTGGTTTCATGTAGCACAGGACATTAAAAGTGAAAATGATGATGATGATGATCAAGTACTAAGAAGAGCAAGATGAATAAAGTAAAAATCAGTTAACTGGAACTTACTTTAATGTCATGCTTCAGATTGGCATCTTTGTAAGTTTTCATTCGCTGTATAACTCCTTCAATACAACCATTCACACTGAAAAATAAGGAAAACAAAACTTAACAATTTATTGCCTGGTAGATATGATATTTAACCCTTCTGTTACCATATTTCTAATGGAAGATACTGTCTATGATTTTCAAACTCATCAATAATTTGAAGAGATTTACTAATATAACTAACTTTTTTGTTATTAATCAACTGTTTGGAGCATGAATTAACAAAGGTTCTTACATAAAATTATAATTTTTTCTACTTTAGGCACAAGGCAAGCAATTACCCAGTGCATTACTGGTACTTTATTTTATCGACCCCGTAAGGATGAAAGGCAAAGTCAACCTCGGCGGGATTTGAACTCAGATCGTAAATGGACGTAACTATGCTGGAAAGCATGGCGTCCGACCCTCTACCGATACTGCCAATCCACCGTTCTTACATAAAATTATAATGGAAGGTTTTTAGATAAATAAAAACACTTTAAAATAAACAGCTTAGTATCAAGAGGGTTAACTAAACATTTGAAGAGAGTAGAATTCATCGTGCCTTCCTTAATTGTGGCCACCAACAAAACTTGAAGATGCACAGAAACAGATTAATCATCATCCTCCCTATCATGCCCACTGTCCATGCTGGCATGGGTTGGAAATGTCATGATCCAAGACTAGACATCTTGTTCATATGTTCCATATTTGGCATGGTTCCTAAGCTTGGATGACTTTCCTAATGCCAATCATTTTACAAAGTGTAATGTGTGCATTTCTATCATGGTACCAGCATTTCCCTTTACAGAGTATATCGATTGCATCATCAGCACTACCATTCTACAGGGTGTACTGGGTGCATTTTATCATGGCACCAATACTAGAAAGGTTATCATATGATAGGCCAGACTGGAGAGTACTCTTTATCCTATACTGTCTCAGTAGTTAAATATTATCTTTTTTATTATTGGTGGATTGGCAGTATTGGTAGAACGTCAGACAAAATGCTTTGTAGTATTTAATTGCAATTTTCTACATTGTGAAGTCAACTTTGCCTTTCATCCTTCTGTATCAATAAAGATCAATAAAGTACCGGAGTTGGTATAATAGACTTTCCTCCTCCTCAAAGTTGTTGGTCTTGTGCCTAAATTAGTAATCATTGTTAAGTTGAAAATTAGTTATTTCACTAAACCTCTCATAATTCTCGAATATTTAGTAACTAAAATACAAACGCAGTATATCATTGTTTTAAATATTGTTGCAAAAAGGTTAACTGAAATTTCCGCTGAGTTGGAAAAAGAAAACAAAAATTGTTAGCGTTTCTTAAGGAATAGGGGAGTTAATTACTCATTTCCATGCTTAAGGGGTGGGAAGTTTCATCTTAGTTTGCTATGACAACTATGGGCCTGTTTTGAACAGTTTGAACATCATTGATCATAGGTCTGCTGAATTAGGGCGAACCAACATAAAACAAAAACCCCAAAAAACAACTATAAAAAGAATACTGAACCAAAACAATTTACATAAATTTTTTAAAATGTTTGATTTGTTCCCTTTTTGACCCTCGTTGGGGTATGGAACCTTTGTGTATCCATGCCTCCCAGGATAGGTCGCAAACTCATTGCCAGTTCTCACGGCATTGAATGGAGACTGCAATATATTTTTCAAACAGGCCCCTCTACCTAAGGCCTGAGCACGTCCTTTATTACTCCGTGTGAAGGACAATACTGTATGAATGATTTTATTGCATCTGACCATACTGCATTTTTTGGTGGTCTTATTTGTGTGAGTTACCAATTTGGTAATTTCTCAGACCAGTGAAGACTAGGCTATTTTTAAAATGTCAAATATTCTTTCAAATTCAAGACTTACCTACATATATGTTGAGCTTTTTCACTGTTATATATGATATTGCATAGACACTTCTGGGCTTCGATTATAACTGAAGGAAAACAAAATAGGATCATGTGATTGTTTCATACATATTTATGCTATGAACTTATCATTTCGTTTATTTTTCTTATGATGATGAACACACACACATATACATAGGTTGTTAATAACATTTGATGTACACTTGATAGAAGTATACCATCAATTGCATATAAAAGCTATATTTATATATTTTATGCACCACACTATATATTTTATGCACCACTATATAGTTTATACACCACACTATATAGTTTATACAACACACTATATAGCTTATACACCACACTATATAGTTTATACACTACACTATACAGCTTATACACCACACTATATAGTTTATACTACACTAAATAGTTTATACACTACACTATATAGTTTATACACTACACTATATAGTTTATACTACACTAAATAGTTTATACACTACACTACATATTTTATACTACACTAAGTAGTTTATATACCACACTATATATTTTATGCACCACACTATATAGTTTATACACTACACTATATAGTTTATACACTACACTATATAGTTTATACTACACTATATAGTTTATGCACCACACTATATATTTTATGCACCACACTATATATTTTATACACTACACTATATAGTTTATACCTTAAAACTGTTATTTCATACATTCAACATGAAAGCCATCTTTCTTGATACATCAAGCTAAATCAGTATTCTAACTCATTGAAAACATTCCTGATTTGTAAATTAATAATAATAAATTATGATTAATCAACAAGATTTTAAGAATACACAATACACAAAACTATATAAATAAAATGTTTATATTTAGTAGTTTACAGTATTTCTATCATGTGCACATCCAAAGTTATTAATGTTTAAAGTTGCACAAGGGTTTTATAAACACTTGCCATATATATATATATATATATATATCATCATCATCATCACCGTTTTACGTCCGTTCTTCCACGCTAGCATGGGTTAGACGGGTTGTCCTGTTGTGGGCAGTGTCTGGTCGGCTGACCATGCCTTGCTCATACAGGAACTGATCTGGCTTGATTTCTACAGCTGGATGCCCTTCCTAACACCAACCTCATTTACAGTGAGTGCTGGGTGCTTTTTCGTGGCGCCTACACGTCCACTTTACAGTGTGGGCTGGGTGCTTTTTTGCCGTGGCACCTCCACGACCACCTTGCGGTGGGGGGGGGGGGGGGGGACATATTGTTTATATGCTTCAGCATGTACCCATGGGAGGTCGGGTACTCTGTATTACTGCGTGACGCCAGAAGTCACGGTCGTGTGTCATTGACTTTGAGAGGTGTAGTTGGGTAAGGTCGGCTTTTATCACCTCATCCCAAGTCATCTTGGGTCTCCCCACTCCGCGGTTTCCATCAACTTCTAGTGCTCTGCACCTTTTTATGCAGCTGTCATCCTTCATACGCATCACATGTCCATACCAGCGTAACCGCCTCTCCTGCACGCAGCATTTGATTCCTCTTATGCTCAGTCTCTCTCTCAATTCCTTTATGCTTTGTCGTTCACGTATATTACTGTTACACATCCATCGGAGCATGCAGGCTTCGTTTCTCTCTAATCTACGTAAGTCTTCCACCTTCAGCGCCCAGGTCTCACTACCATGCAACATCGCTGTTCGGATACACGCATCATACAGTCTGCCTTTCATTCTGAGGGAGAAGCCTTTTGCAGCTAGCAGTGGTAGTAGTTCCCTAAACTTCTTCCATCCCGTTCTTACCCTAGTTATTGTACTTTCTGAGCACCCACCTCCGTTGCTAATTCGGTCACCTAGGTAGCAGAAGCTGTCTACTGTTTCTACAGGGCCCTCCCAGAGATTGGTGGTACTTGTTTCCTGTGGCTGTTTGCTTGCTGTTTCAGCACAGCTGCTGCATGTGAATCCTACATTCTTAATTAAGCTTCCTGAGATCCCGCTACATCTCTTGTGTACCCATTGTTTGCATTTGGGGCAGAGAATGGAGTTCCTACCTACACCTTTCCTACATACTGAGCAAGGCCATTTCCCTGAGGGGATCTGGGTTCTGTTTTCTCGTCTACTTATAAGGACCTTAGTCTTTGTCATGTTGACTTTGAGGCCCTTTCTCTCTAGTCCCTGCTTCCAGGTTTGGAATTTATTCTCTAGTTCTACCATAGATTCAGCTATGAGTGCGAGGTCATCAGCATACAGGAGTTCCCATGGGCATCCGGTCTTAAACTCCTCCGTTATTGCCTGCAGGACTATGATGAACAGGAGAGGGCTAAGAACAGAGCCCTGGTGGACCCCAACCTGTACGCTAAATTCCTCGCTATACTCATTGCCAATCCTAACTTTGCTGACTGCTCCCCTATACATGGCTTGTACCGCTTTCACAAGCCATTCATCTACTCCTAGTTTTCTAAGAGCCCACCAGATTACTGCACGTGGAACTCTGTCAAAGGCTTTCTCAAGGTCGACAAATGCCAAGTAGAGTGGCTTACTTTTAGCTAGGTACTTTTCCTGTAATTGCCTCACAAGGAAGAGGGCATCAGTGGTGCCTTTCCCTGGTACAAACCCAAATTGCATCTCGTCTATATTCACCCGGTCCCTAATCAGCTGTGCTATAACTCTTTCTGTTACTTTCATGACCTGGTCCATCAACTTTATACCTCTATAGTTTCCTCTATCTAGTGCATCGCCTTTACCTTTGTAGCAGTTGACAATGATGCTACTGCACCAATCTTTTGGTATGGCCCCCTCTAGTATTACCTGGTTAACGATACGTGTGGTTATAGTGTGACCTACAGACCCAGATGCCTTCAGCATCTCGGCAGCTATACCCGATGGACCGGTTGCCTTCCCTATCTTCATATCTCTGATTGCCTTACTTACTACGCTGCCGCTGACTTGTACTGCTGGTCCCTCTATAGGGTCTACGTGGGGTAGGGTCTCTTCTTCCCATGCATTCTCCTCATTTAGTAATCTATCATAATGACTCTTCCATGCATCTTTCTTCTCAGCACTTGTGAGGGCAAGCTCACCTTTATCATTCCGGATACACTTCTCTCCAATGACATCACAACTATCTCTGACACACTGCCTCGCAATCTTGAATACCTCCTGTTTCTGGTCCTCACGTTGTAAAACATGCTTGAATTTTCTATCCTCTGCTTCCCTCCTAGCTAAGTATACTTGTCGCCTAGCTTCCCTCTTGGTCTCTATGTAATGTACCCTGCTCCCCCCGTTCTTCCATTCTTTCCATGCCTGTCTCTTGGCCTTGACTGCTTCATCTACCTTATTGTTCCACCACCAAGTCACTCTCCTCCTGCTTGAGGTCTTACTCCAGCCACAAACCTCATCCGTCGCCTCTAGTAAGTTATTTTTTAGGAACTCCCAGTTCTCTTCTACGTTAAATGTCTCTATCTGTTCTTCTTTACTGTCGTAGGCGTTGAGTAAAATATCTTTAAATCTGTTACTGGTTGAGGGGACTTTCAGCTTCCAGATCTTTCTTCTCCAGGTTGGCCTCTGTTTCAGGGCTCGTCTAGTTCTGACCGTGAGGTCGCTGACAACTAAGCTATGTTGGGATGTACATTCCTCACTAGGGAAGGCTTTTGTGTTTACAACCGTCCATCTGTCACGTCCTCTGATGAGGATAAAATCTAACTGACTAGAGTGCTCCCCTGATCTATAGGTGATCAGGTGGTTGTCGGGTTTTTTAAAGTTTGTGTTACATATCGACATGTCATTGGCGTCGCAGAATTCTAGAAGTCTGAATCCTTCCTCATTCCTTGTGCCAACTCCATGGCCTCCATGTACTCTATTGAAGCCGTCGCAGTGTTTACCTACGTGTCCGTTAAAATCTCCTGCAATGATTAGGAAGTCCTTGTCGTCTGTTAGAGCAGTAGTGTGTATTAGGGACTCGTAATATATATATATGGAAAGTGTTTATAAAATATATATATATATATATATATATACACACACACACACATATACAGATATATATATATATATATATACAGAGATATATACACACACACACATTTACATGTATACAATGCAAGAGATTACCTTCCATTTCCTCATCTGTTAATGTGGCTATTTTGTCACTCTCTTCAGCAGTCTGATGAAGCCAAGCATGTACCATCAACATAGATAATGTAGATTCAAGGGCTAAAACATCTGCCAAGTGTGTGTCACGGCTAAAAATGCGGATAGTTTTCAGACACTCACAGTTACAGCGAGCTGATCGCTTTTCTTCAAGCTTCTGACTCAGAGCTGCAATAATTTCCTTAAAACAAAGAATATATATATATACCAGTGATATTCGTTACTTTTAAATTTTATACATATATATATATAGTATAGTGAATTTAATTAAAAACATGTTTACCCACCAGTCAGTTCGAGGGATAAGTTATAATACACACAATTAGGTTAAATTCACAACATTTTCATCTATCTAATACGTGAATTTCACTGGGGAATTATTATTTCCACAGCTTGTCAGTCCAATATCTTTGAAATGGATGCTGCTTGCATTAGAGTTTTACTAGAGAGTTTTTATGAAGTGTGTTAGTAGCCGAAGTGTATACTTCTTAATCATCATCATCATCACCGTTTTACGTCCGTTCTTCCACGCTAGCATGGGTTAGACGGGTTGTCTTGTTGTGGGCAGTGTCTGGTCGGCTGACCATACCTTGCTCATATGGGAACTGATTCTGGCTTGATTTCTACAGCTGGATGCCCTTCCTAACACCAACCTCATTTACAGTGAGTGCTGGGTGCTTTTTTCCGTGGCGCCTACACGTCCACTTTACAGTGTGGGCTGGGTGCTTTTTTGCCGTGGCTGCTCCACGACCACTTTGCAGTGGGAGGGTGTGGGGGCATGTGTCTATATGCTTCAGCTTCGGCTTGTACCCGTGTGTGTGTGTGTGGGGGGGGGGCTTAATATATATCTTAATTAATTACCAGCATGACCATTAATTATATGCAAATTAGTATGTCAATTTCAGAATAATACTAAGATTGAATGGGTACATATACCCATCAAAAGTGTAGAAGCACAAGATATCTGTCACAACACCTAGCAGATATGGAATTCACTGATAACATTGTCTTATGTGCAGATTCACTAAGTAAGGCAGAGGATCTCTTACACAAGCTAGAAGTTTCTACTCAAGCTATAGGACTCTTCCTAAATGTCAACAAAACCAAAGACATGACCACCAACTTACATCAAACTACTAACATCAAATCATTAAGCAATACTGTTCTTGAAAAAGTAGATGATTTCAAATATACCAACTTGTCAAATGATATAAACAACTGGATAGTACAAGCAAGGTCTGCTTTGAATTCATTAGATAAGGTGTGGAAATCTAACAACTACAGAAATAAAAGTAAAATTATTCAAAGCTACAGTGGAATCAATCTTACTGTAATCTTATGAACCATGGTTGGTGACAATACCTATCACCAAAGCTATACATGAATGCTAAGAAGGATAAAAAAACATCAAACCTCTCGACTGTGTTACAAACAAAATTCTCTTCAACAACCTCCCACACATTAGCAATACCATCTGAATCAGGCATCTTCAACTTGCAGGTTATGTCATGAGAAGCAATAAGCCTACTACAAAACTTTTACTATGGGAGACCACTAATGTGAAACACAAACGTGGGAAGACCCCCTCAAGACATTAACCCTTTAGCATTTAAACTGGCCGCATCCGGCCAGAAATGTCTCACCTCTTTCTGTTCAAACCAGTTGAAACTGGCCACTTATACTGATGTTAAGGTATTGTTCTCAAAATATATAATGTCAAAATCTCAGATTCGATATTATGTGAGATAATTATGTAAGATAATGTGTTTACTACAAAAATACAATAGTATATACAGAGTAATGTGAATACTAAAGGGTTAAACCAGCCAGCATTCTCTCACCTCTTTCTGTTCAAACCGGCTGCTCATGCTTATGTTAAGGTATTGTTCTCCAAATAAATAATATCAAAATCTCGTAGATTCAATATAATGTGAAATAAAGTGTTTACCTTGAAAATAGGGTAAGGCTAAAGATCCCCTTCGGTCACGAATGACCATGGGATTTGCACCTAGAAAGTTCCGCTCCGAAGCACAAGTCTGGGCAAGGTTGTTTGTGGAAAACGAGCAATCGCAAATGCATACCAGTCCTGCCTCTACACGACACCGATGTTGTCCAAGAGAAAGGCTATGGCCAATACAGCTTGGCACCAGTGACGTCGTAACTCATTTCTACAGCTGAGTGAACTGGAGCAATGTGAAATAAAGTGTCTTGTTCAAGAATACAACCTAAAGCCTGGTCCGAGAATCGAACTCACAACCTCACGGTTGTAAGCCTGACGCTACCGTGAAAATACAATACTATATATAGAGTAATGTAAATGTTAAAGGGTTAAAGTAAGTCTTTGAGGAAGATACAGAATTATCCGGTAAAGAACTGAGGCAGTTAATGTTGGATTGTGTGAGATGGAAAAGTGTTATTATGTCGCTACGAAGAAGAAATTGGTAGTAGTAGTTGAAACAATTTTAAAGAATTAGATGTTTTAAGAACTCTTATCTTTCATCTCAATTTGTTCTATATGTTGTGTGTTAAATATAACTTCTTTCTTCTTCTACTCTAGTCATTGAGAAGGTCACAATGAAAAATCATTGAATCTAATTAGAAGCCATGTGAATAAATAAATTTTAAATACCTGTGTTTGAGATTCTTTTGTAGAAGGAAAATTCAACGTCATAGTATTCTGAAATAATCGAAGATTAACAATTTACAGCAAGAATGTTATCAGGAAAAAAAAATACAAAAAGAAAACAAGCAAAATAAAAAAGCAAAAAGATGTGAGAAGACATGCACACTCAATCACATTCCATAACAGGGTGTGCCAATGTTTCCTTTTAATAATTTTTTAGGCAAAGAATGACAAATGTAAAATGGGAACGGATTTTTACTGAAATTTAAACAGAAAAAGTATGACTTCTAAGCACAAACTATATGATATAATACATTAATGTGTTTCAGGAAATATTATAACAATATATTAAAAATATAATACGTCCCCTTCGGTCATGGCTGACCAAGAGTTTGCACCTGGAACATTCCTCTCAAAGGTGCAAGCCTGGACAAGGTGTTTCTGTAGCAGTTGTCCATGCATGCCAGTCTCACTTCTCCACCTCACCGATTTTATCCAAGGAATGGCAAAGTTCAATACAGCTTCACACCAGTGTGTTGTCGTAACTCATTGTTTCCAGCTGAGTGGACTGGAATAAAGTGTCTTGCTTAAGGATACAATGCACCATCTAGACCAGGAATTGAACACACGACCTTATGATCGTGAGCCCAACATACTAATAACTAAGTCACAAGTTTATAAAAAAATACATATGATGTTACAGAAGAGCATGACTAGCCATACATTACATAAATCTGTATTTGTTTCAATATGAGTAACAACTATATTTTATTAGAAAAATATAACTCAGACTAAGCCACACAGTTAGGTTGGTGGAGATATTCTTTTACTGGTTTCTATCATTAGATTGCAGTCGTGCTGGTCCCCGAGGGAAACTTTAGTTGATCATATTGATCCCAGTATTTATTTCTTCAAGCCTGTGACTTATTTTATCACTCTCTCTTTGTCAAACCATTAGGTTATGAGTCATAAACACTTCTGAGTGTGTGCAATATATATTATGTGGTGGTATGTAATATAGAGATGTTTATATTTATTAAGCTATGGAGTGGAGTAGTATAGAAGGTGTACCATATTATGTAAGTGTGGAAAAAGAAAAGTTATTAAGAGAGTATAGAAAGCAATATCAAGGTGGTTGAAAATCAGTTGATTTTGTTGAGTGTTTCCATCTCAGCAACAGAGTTAAAAGGGCAACTTTTGAGTTGCATTTTCAGCTTGGAGAAGAGATGGCAGTTCGCAGGTGCTAAATCTGGTGAATAGGGTGATGAGGAAGATATACAATATTGTTTTTGGCAAGAAACTCACAAGTGAGGTGAGCTCAGTGACAGAGTGCATTGTTGTTAAGAATCTAATCCTTCACGCTCCACAGATCTGGTCACTTTCACCAAACGTCCTCCCTTAAAACATTACAGTAGAACTCTCGATTGAGCTGCGGCTCTGTCATGCTTTCTTCGGTTATGGAGACGAAGGGCAATTTCCACTATACAGTCTACATTTACCCATACCAAATTATGTGATAGATCATAACACCATACTGCCTTCTCCACCACGTTGTATATTTCTACAATGCTATTAAAGGAGAAAGATGTTTAATAATATATTTATTGATCATAGGAAATTATTATGGAGCATCATATAAGATCAACTAAACCCACATAGCTGGGAACTGCAAAAAGAACATGATTGAACTGGGGCCCCTAAATTAAAACGCTTAAGAAACCTCCTATGAGAAGCAACTTTGTAAGAGGTGAGCTAAACATGCATAGGTGTGAGCTGTAACATTAGAGGACTGGGGCCCCTATCATTAAAATGCCCAAGAAGCATCTTATGAGATGTAATATTGTAGGAAGCCTTCATAGGTTTCAGCAATAATAATGTTATAGGACTGGATGACCTACCATTAAAATACCCAAGAAACCTCCTATGAGATGCACTCCTGTAGAAGGCCAGCTAAACCAACATAGACGTAAGCATACCTGACTATATCGACATCTGACTTATTCAACCTGTATTAGATTTAGATGTATTAATTAATCTGACAGCACAGTTTCTATTGACTTTAGGGCTTTTAAAGAGAAAAAAATCAATTACTGTATAATCCAGTTATTGTGTTGTTTAGATTTCTGACATATTTTAGATTTAACATTAAGCAATGATGCAGAACATTCTTCAAGATTAAACTAGATATATATATATATATATATATATATATATATATATGCATTAATACACACAGACCACATACATATATATATGTGTGTGTGCATGGGTATATCATCATCATCATCGTCCATGTTTTTACATCTGCTTTTCTATGCTGGCGTGGTTTGGACAAGATGTTTTTAAGGCAGTTTTCTATGGCCAGAAGCTTTTCCCGACACCAGCCCATGCTGGTTTTTTTAAGTGAGGTACTGTTCTTTGCATATCTAACTGCTGAGCTTCAGGGAATATTGTCTGAGTGGGATATAAACACATGCCACTAAACGAAGTCATGCACACAAGTGTGTGTGTGTATATATATATATATATATGTGTGTGTGTGTGTGTATGGCAGGCTTCTACATAGTTTCTATCTACCAAATTTATTCACAAGGTATTAGTCAGCTCGAAGTTATAACATGATACAAGCGCAACGCATCATACAACAGAATACAATTTGATATGATGTGATTGTAAAGTGAACTTCTTAACCCTGATTCTAAGAGCAATGGAGATGCAGTTCTCATTTGGACTGACTAAACAATCAACGCAATTCCCAGAAAATTTGGTACTCATAGAAGATAGACAACACCTTGAATATTGATTGAACTGATCAAAATAAAAAGTTGAAAATACATTTCAACTGTAGATTATCTCAAACTCACTGGGAATGACAAATTCAGCTCCCTCCACCGATGTAGAGTCTCATCCAGCTCCTTGCTGGAAAGGAAAGGATATTGCCCACTAAAGAGGAGCATGTGTGACTGGAGGACAGAAAGTAGAGTAACAATAGTGATAAGTGTTTGTGAAGGCTTGATCCCCACCCTATATTTTGGGCAACACAACCTAGTTTCATGGTTGTAAAGTAAATCTAACAGTAACTAGTCTTTTAAGTTACTCAAATATTAAGTTGTGAAAAAATCGCAGCAACAAGAATTTAGATGAGGGACCAGCTTTAAGGATGTGTAAAAACATGGGGATCGACAGGTAATTCTAAATGATCTAAAAAAAAAAATCTTAGTGGTTGTGGATTAAGGAGGGTGGGGTGACTTGGGGGTAGCCAAGGGCTTACAATATTTCTTCTTCATTTGACCTGTAACTCCTGGTGTAGGGCTGTTGTAGTAAGATACAGTTTTTATTGAGCATTTTAAAAACCTGGTGGAGCCCATCCTCTCTTTAGGTCTGAACATGACTGATTTCTTCCAGACAAGGAAAGAGAGATAAAGAGGAAGAATCAGTATTTGAGGGGATTTTTTTTATCGACCATGAAAAGATGTAGGGCAAAGTTAACCGTGACAGGATTCATTTCAAAACATAAGTTGTGAGTGATTGTGACATCAAGATATTTACATTGGTTATTTCTATTGAGCTGCAAATTATTAAGTTGATATAGTCATGTTCCAGGAAGGTAATTGTCGCCACTACATATCTGACCTTTATTGACTTTGTATATATTGTTCAGTCTTCCTTCTTCATAGTTGAATATATCAGAAATTCTCTCAACATCAAATTCCCATCACCACCATCACACACCAAAAAAGTCTATTTAATTTAAAAATAATCCCAATTGAACATTAACCACAATAATTTTATTTATGGTATTCACATTCTTTGCCAAAGACATGACGACCTTCCCAGGACTGGGTGCCGCGATAAATTGTATCCAGTACTCCCTGTAGAGTGAAGGTACAGAAGAGCATGACTAGCCATACATTACATAAATCTGTATTTGTTTCAATATGAGTAACAACTATATTTTATTAGAAAAATATAACTCAGACTAAGCCACACAGTTAGGTTGGTGGAGATATTCTTTTACTGGTTTCTATCATTAGATTGCAGTCGTGCTGGTCCCCGAGGGAAACTTTAGTTGATCATATTGATCCCAGTATTTATTTCTTCAAGCCTGTGACTTATTTTATCACTCTCTCTTTGTCAAACCATTAGGTTATGAGTCATAAACACTTCTGAGTGTGTGCAATATATATTATGTGGTGGTATGTAATATAGAGATGTTTATATTTATTAAGCTATGGAGTGGAGTAGTATAGAAGGTGTACCATATTATGTAAGTGTGGAAAAAGAAAAGTTATTAAGAGAGTATAGAAAGTAATATCAAGGTGGTTGAAAATCAGTTGATTTTGTTGAGTGTTTCCATCTCAGCAACAGAGTTAAAAGGGCAACTTTTGAGTTGCATTTTCAGCTTGGAGAAGAGATGGCAGTTCGCAGGTGCTAAATCTGGTGAATAGGGTGATGAGGAAGATATACAATATTGTTTTTGGCAAGAAACTCACAAGTGAGGTGAGCTCAGTGACAGAGTGCATTGTTGTTAAGAATCTAATCCTTCACGCTCCACAGATCTGGTCACTTTCACCAAACATCCTCCCTTAAAACATTACAGTAGAACTCTCGATTGAGCTGCGGCTCTGTCATGCTTTCTTCGGTTATGGAGACGAAGGACAATTTCCACTATACAGTCTACATTTACCCATACCAAATTATGTGATAGATCATAACACCATACTGCCTTCTCCACCACGTTGCATATTTCTACAATGCTATTAAAGGAGAAAGATCATCATCATCATCATCATCATCATCGTTTAACGTCCCTGTTCCATGCTTGCATGGGTTTGGACAGGAGTTTTCCCACTTGAGGCAAGAGTGGTTGTCTTGCTCGCATAGGACTGTCTGGCAGGTTTTCTACAGCTGGATGCCCTTCCTAACACCAACCACATTTACAGTGTGGGACTGGGACGTTTTTAGCGTGTTGCCTACACGGTCACATTACAGCGTGGACTGTGTGTTTTTTTTTCGTGACACCTACATGATCTCATTTGTTTCGGCCTGGATTTTGTGGCACCAACATAACTTTACATTGAAAAGGGTGGTGTGGATGGGGTGGGGGTGGTGGGACGGGGGTGTATTTTGTTAGAGATGCCTACTGACTGTAGTAGGTTTTACTTTATATTTAGGTAACGCGGGTCTTCTCTGTTACTGAGTACCGCCAAAGGTCTCGGTCCAGTGACATTGTCTTGGAGAGGTGTAAGTGTGTGAGGTCGGAATTTATCAGCTCGTCCCAGGTTTTTCTGGGTCTGCCTACTCCGTGGCTACCATCTATCTTTATTGCCCTGCACTTTGTTATACAGCTGTCGTCTTTCATGCGCATCACGTGACCATACCAACGTAGCCTTCTCTCGAGTAAACAACATCTGATCCCTCTTATTTCTAATTTTTTCCTTAGTTCGTTTATGCTTTGCCGTTCGCGTATATTACTATTACACATCCAGCGGAGCATGCAGATGTTTAATAATATATTTATTGATCATAGGAAATTATTATGGAGCATCATATAAGATCAACTAAACCCACATAGCTGGGAACTGCAAAAAGAACATGATTGAACTGGGGCCCCTAAATTAAAACACTTAAGAAACCTCCTATGAGAAGCAACTTTGTAAGAGGTGAGCTAAACATGCATAGGTGTGAGCTGTAACATTAGAGGACTGGGGCCCCTATCATTAAAATGCCCAAGAAGCATCTTATGAGATGTAATATTGTAGGAAGCCTTCATAGGTTTCAGCAATAATAATGTTATAGGACTGGATGACCTACCATTAAAATACCCAAGAAACCTCCTATGAGATGCACTCCTGTAGAAGGCCAGCTAAACCAACATAGACGTAAGCATACCTGACTATATCGACATCTGACTTATTCAACCTGTATTAGATTTAGATGTATTAATTAATCTGACAGCACAGTTTCTATTGACTTTAGGGCTTTTAAAGAGAAAAAAATCAATTACTGTATAATCCAGTTATTGTGTTGTTTAGATTTCTGACATATTTTAGATTTAACATTAAGCAATGATGCAGAACATTCTTCAAGATTAAACTAGATATATATATATATATATATATATATATATATATATATATATATGCATTAATACACACAGACCACATACATATATATATGTGTGTGTGCATGGGTATATCATCATCATCATCGTCCATGTTTTTACATCTGCTTTTCTATGCTGGCGTGGTTTGGACAAGATGTTTTTAAGGCAGTTTTCTATGGCCAGAAGCTTTTCCCGACACCAGCCCATGCTGGTTTTTTTAAGTGAGGTACTGTTCTTTGCATATCTAACTGCTGAGCTTCAGGGAATATTGTCTGAGTGGGATATAAACACATGCCACTAAACGAAGTCATGCACACAAGTGTGTGTGTGTGTATATATATATATATATATATGTGTGTGTGTGTGTGTGTGTATGGCAGGCTTCTACATAGTTTCTATCTACCAAATTTATTCACAAGGTATTAGTCAGCTCGAAGTTATAACATGATACAAGCGCAACGCATCATACAACAGAATACAATTTGATATGATGTGATTGTAAAGTGAACTTCTTAACCCTGATTCTAAGAGCAATGGAGATGCAGTTCTCATTTGGACTGACTAAACAATCAACGCAATTCCCAGAAAATTTGGTACTCATAGAAGATAGACAACACCTTGAATATTGATTGAACTGATCAAAATAAAAAGTTGAAAATACATTTCAACTGTAGATTATCTCAAACTCACTGGGAATGACAAATTCAGCTCCCTCCACCGATGTAGAGTCTCATCCAGCTCCTTGCTGGAAAGGAAAGGATATTGCCCACTAAAGAGGAGCATGTGTGACTGGAGGACAGAAAGTAGAGTAACAATAGTGATAAGTGTTTGTGAAGGCTTGATCCCCACCCTATATTTTGGGCAACACAACCTAGTTTCATGGTTGTAAAGTAAATCTAACAGTAACTAGTCTTTCAAGTTACTCAAATATTAAGTTGTGAAAAAATCGCAGCAACAAGAATTTAGATGAGGGACCAGCTTTAAGGATGTGTAAAAACATGGGGATCGACAGGTAATTCTAAATGATCTAAAAAAAAAAATCTTAGTGGTTGTGGATTAAGGAGGGTGGGGTGACTTGGGGGTAGCCAAGGGCTTACAATATTTCTTCTTCATTTGACCTGTAACTCCTGGTGTAGGGCTGTTGTAGTAAGATACAGTTTTTATTGAGCATTTTAAAAACCTGGTGGAGCCCATCCTCTCTTTAGGTCTGAACATGACTGATTTCTTCCAGACAAGGAAAGAGAGATAAAGAGGAAGAATCAGTATTTGAGGGGATTTTTTTTATCGACCATGAAAAGATGTAGGGCAAAGTTAACCGTGACAGGATTCATTTCAAAACATAAGTTGTGAGTGATTGTGACATCAAGATATTTACATTGGTTATTTCTATTGAGCTGCAAATTATTAAGTTGATATAGTCATGTTCCAGGAAGGTAATTGTCGCCACTACATATCTGACCTTTATTGACTTTGTATATATTGTTCAGTCTTCCTTCTTCATAGTTGAATATATCAGAAATTCTCTCAACATCAAATTTCCATCACCACCGTCACACACCAAAAAAGTCTATTTAATTTAAAAATAATCCCAATTGAACATTAACCACAATAATTTTATTTATGGTATTCACATTCTGTTGCCAAAGACATGACGACCTTCCCAGGACTGGGTACCGCGATAAATTGTATCCAGTACTCCCTGTAGAGTGAAGGATTGTATGTAAGTGAGAGATGCGGTCCCCTGTCGGTCTGAGAGGTCAGTCACCATGATTAAGTACTGACTTAGTCTGTGAAGACCTGTCCAACACTGCTAGCAAGGAAAATGAACTTTAAATGGTGATGATGATGAAAATAATGATGGTATTCATTGCTAAGAGAGCATGATAAGATTATAGGCACTGCCTTTTCTACTATAAACCAATTTCATAGTAAAAGAAAATTTGAAATGACCAAGGAAATTGGAACGGTGATAAAAGAGGAAATTGGTTTGAGAACAGGAGGAATAATGATTGACGTAATAACTAGTAGTGGAATGAAATAAATAAAGAAACTTAGATGTTTTTATACATAGACACAAGATACATGGAAAATATAAACATGATTGTTGCATTTCCTAGGGATTGTAGAGATAGCAGGAATTTGGTCAGAGTAGAATCGTATAACGAGAAAAATGGTAGATAGTAAAAACATCAACAGTAGTAGCTTCAGTCATAGTTGTTTGTTATAGGAGACGGATTAGTACGACTAACCAAACCAAAATGTACAAGTGTGTATACAGATATCTTATACGTGTTTACCGAGTAATTGGACAGCGAGGATATAGGATTAAGCATAGCGATTTCATTGTGGAAATAGACATAAACAAAAATGCAATGTATACATATATAGACAGAAATGCAATATATATATATATAAAAGCGACCATGATTATGTATATATATGTGAAAATGTATATAAATAAGTAAATATATATATATGTTTGATGTGTATAGTTAGATGTAAGTGTATTCATGTATTAAAGTGCTTATATATATATATATATATATATGTATATATATATATAGATATATATGTATATGTATATATGTACACATAGACTAGAGTATGTATGTATATATGTGTGTGTCTATAAGTGTGTATATAAAGATAAGTTGAGTATAAAAATGTATACACATGAACGCGTATGTATGTACATGAATACATGTGTGTATATATATATATGTATGCATGTGTATATGTATGTAAGTATGAACATGTTACTATGTGAATGTGAGTATATGTATTTTGTAGAGGTGTGCAAATATGTTTGTGTGTGAATGCGTGGGTGAAAGGATACGTAAACTTGAAAGAAAAATTTAAGTTTGAATGTTAATTAAGTGCAAACATAAAACCAACCACGCATATCTTTACTATCTCTAATCCTTCTATAGATTTAGAAAAATAACCAATAATATATTCTATAAAAATGTCAAAACAACAGATGGGAATCTAATTACTCACTGCCACCAAAAATTCTCACTGCTATCAAAAAACCACTCCCTCAACTATTCTTCTAACAACTTCACCCCTCCCTCCTAATATTCTCTATAAAAACCAAACAGGTCCTCAGTAATATTATTCTGATGAAATGACAGTAAATAATAACATTGAAATATTGAATGTCTGCATAACTAATACTTTGTAGATAGCAGCTGTTTTCAGGTTATGTAACTGTTATAGAAACACGTGTCAATAAATTCCTTTCAACTAAACTGTATCCATTCAAATCTTTCTATTTTTCTCCGGATTACTTTTGGAATTACAACTGGAATCGTCGAGCAAACTCTACGTGAGCTGTCAATCTACTGTGTGTAATATTTATATTACAACACAACGGAAAATACTGTATATATATATAGTTGTTATATAGTAATATGAGGGAATGAATTCTGAGAGAGAACATCGTTATTTTTTCTCACTCATATCAAGAATTTGAAAACAATTCATTTTCACCTGATGAGATCAGTGATGATCGATCATGGCTTCACAATCGATCTATCTCTTATTGAAACATGTGTCGTGATTAAATGATTGGAATTTTACCTTGCCTTCGGATTTTCATTTTGATATATATATATATAGAGAGAGAGAGAGAGAGAGAGAGAGAGAGAGAGAGAGAGAGAGAGAGAGAGAGAGAGAGAGAGAGAGAGAGAGAGAGAGAGAGAGAGAGAGAGAGAGAGAGAGAGAGAGAGAGAGAGAGAGAGAGAGAGAAATGGCTTCTACAGGACTAGATAAGAGTCCTGATGATTTCCTTCGAATGAAGCAGTTCTAGTCCTGTAGAAGCCATTTCTATATTTAATCTTGTACATACTCTACTATGTATTGACTACCTAACTTACTGTGGTTACCCCCCGATTGAACCCGGGACTCACACACACACATATATGTTATATTAATAGTTTGCTTGAAGCATATATATATATACTAACATTAAAGCCCGGCGTTGCTCGGGGTCATTAAGTTACCAAAGTTAGGTTGCACCAGCCATTTTATGGCAGCACTTTTTTGTCTGCCAGGCACTGGGTGAATGAATGGCAGACCTGGAAGCATGAGCTGCGCCAGCAGTGACAATTGTAGTTTCGCCTATGGATATTATCTCTGTGCAAAAAAGTGTTGAAATTTATTGTTTCACAGTACTTGTGCAACACGCGCGTAGACGATGCCAGCCGAACAACAGAGCTGTGATGGAGTTGTTCTGCATGGTTGTCTGTGTGTTTTCTAAATTTAAGACAGTAGGGAGGGTTGTGATATGAGGGAGAGTTAGCTGTTGTTTCTAGCAGGTTTAGTGACCTCATAGAGGATATGTGTTTTCTAAATTTAAGAAAGTAGGGAGTGGTGTGAATTGGGGGGAGAGTTAGCTGCTGTTTCTAGCAGGTTTAGTGACCTCATAGAAGATGTTTTCTAAATTTAAGACAGTAGGGAGGGGTGTGATATGGGGGAGAGTTAGCTGCTGTTTCTAGCAGGTTTAGTAACCTCATAGAGGATATGTGTTTTCTAAATTTAAGAAAGTAGGGAGTGGTGCGAACGGACAGTATCACCATCAAGCTTGGAAAGAGAAAGTAGCAGAAAGTATGAAGTTGTATAGATTTTGAATGGTAGTGGAAAGAGTTTAGCAGTTTAAATGAGAGAGAAAAATCGTAAAATATTGAGTTTTATCTATTTTTTGCGTAATTGTGGGTGAAATTGAAAAAATTATCTGCGTCAAGACGCAATCGAAACTATTTCGAATACTGAATTGTAAATTTCAATTGAAGAAATTCTATATCGTAGATTTCTATAACGAAGGAGCATGACCACACACTGAGCTTTATAGTTTATGATATATATATACACAAAGTGTTAAAACGATCAAATTTTAGTTTAGAACATTTGTTCTAAACAAATGTTCTAAACTAAAATTTGATCGTTTTAACACTTTGTATCTCGGCTCTGTAAAACACTTGAAAATTTGCATTGAGCCTTTTGTCATACCGGTAACCGGCTAGTACTTAGAACTACCCTACATATTTATAGTTATATCAAACATATATAAATATAAATATTACTATATATATATATAATATATATATATATAATATATATATATATAATATATATATATAATATATATATATATATATATATAATATATACATATATATGTATATATTATATATATATATATATAGTAATATTCATATTTATATATGTTTATAAAAAAAACTACACCCTCCAGTGTAAACGTACTTAACCGAAAAGCCCAGGCTTTGGTTAAGGACTTGCATCTGGATAGATTTACCCACCCTTATGTACCAACAACCCCAAGGTTCTCTCTCAAGGATCACAAGCCAAACTTTATAGAGAACCCATCTATTAGACTCATAAGCCCAACCACATCTGACCTGGGCCGCATCAGTAAGAACATCCTTGATAGGATAATCCCTGGGCTACGGGATGATACCACCTACAAGTTGTGGTCCAACACCGTCCAAGTCATTAGATGGTTCTCCGATCTAAGGTCCAAGCAATCTATGAGGTTCATCCAATTTGACATAGACAGCTATTACGCGTCAATAACCCCGGAACTTCGCAACAAAGCATTAGCCCTAGCCAGCACCAACTCGGACATAACCAATAATGAGATTAACATCATACTTATGGCTAGGCAGACTATCATTGAATTCAACAGAGCACTCTGGACTAGAAAAGATAGAACAGACAACTTTGACATTACGATGGGCTCAAGTGACTCCGCGCAAATCACCGATTTAGTTGGAATTTACCTATTACGTAACATCAGAGCCGAAATCCAACCCATGCAAGGCGGAATATACAGGGACGACACCCTATTTGCAGTCCAAAATTGCACTAATCGGGGAATCGATTTGCTAAAGAAACAATTACATAGATTCTTAAAAAATAACGGTCTCTCTATCACCATCGAGCCGAACCATAAAGTAGTAAACTTCCTAGACGTCACCCTGGATCTCAACAATAACCTATATAACCCTTACCATAAACCAGGTGAAATACTCACATATATTAGCCCACACTCTAACCACCCACCGGCAGTCATCAAATCTATCTCCTATAGGATCTCAATGCTATCAGCAAATGAGGAGATATTTATAAACCACGCACAATATTATAATAAGGCTCTCTCTGAATCTGGTTATAAACAATCAATTTATTACATACCTAAATGCCATAACACAGCAATTCACCATAATAAACTTAACACTAGAACTAGAAATACCTTAGCATATAGCCAGATTTGCCGGAATTTTAGCAGTAACAGCACCTATACAGGGAACTTTAATGGTGGCAGCGGCCTGCTCCCCACTCCAAGTAGCAAACTAAAAATCAACCCTAGAATAGGAATGAGAAATGGGATGGCAAATAACAAATCCCCAGGTAATAATAACCCTAGGAAGGCCCCTACCAACTCCACTAGAACCCCTAGAAGGAATAGACCTAGAAATATCATCCAATCTAGCCACTAATATCCCCAAACGCTTCTTCTCTATCCTATCTAAACACTTCCCTCCCCAACCATAGATATTACAAACTCTTTAATAAAAATAACATTAAAATCTCATTCTCCACAACACCTAACCTAGCTAGCCACATCGCGTTCAGTAACCATCATAAGCTAAGACAGTATAACTCCCACACCGCGGTACCACCACCTCTATCAAATACACCACGCCACTACACCAATAATTACTCTAGTAGCACACCTCCCCCATCTAATCCTTCTAGCACGGACCTACCGCTTAGGTTAAACAACCCTACTCTCACTAACCACAGAAGCAACTGCAACTGCCGTTACCCCAATGCATACCCATTAAATGGACACTGCTGACACCCAACATAGTCTATAGGTGCACAGTTAAAACTGCTTCGAATACCAGCTCTTATATCGAGTCTACTTCTAACCCTTTTAAGGTACGCTATAACGCGCACTCTTTTTCCTTCCGAGACCCTAGCAACAGATGTTCGACATCGCTAGCTAGGCTCATTAAAAACCTTAAATTAAACAACATTCAACACTCACTAAAATGGGATATCGTGGCTAGGGCCAAACCGTTTAATGGACGAAGAAAATCTTGTGATCTCTGTATTACGGAAGCATATAACATAACTCTATCACGACCTCTATCGATTAACGGAGGTAACTATTAGCTGTCAACATCGAAGGGCTAATTCCTTCGCCAATAGAATGTTTTACCCAACTTAGTCATGTAGCCCCATTTTTACTTGTAGCTAATAAGTTAAATTGCTATGAACAACACGATAATTATAAGTTACCTCCCCTACATTGTCTCTCAATTAAAAAAAAAATTTTAAATTACCACTTAACTATAAACACCCACAATTTCTAATCTCTCGAGAAGTTACTTCCTCTGAAACCACCCTCTAATTAGTAAGGTAAATATGCCCTTTGGCAGCCATCTTGTTACCCATAGGCAGATCTCACACAATGCAGCCTCGGCAGATGAATACTGCTTGATTATGGCTGACAACTGATACAACCAAGACACCATAGTAAAAACCAATATATGGAACATCATATTATGTAACATTACCTCATTATTTTAATTTATATTCCTTTAAAGTTCCGATGAGCCGCTCTGTCTTTTAAATATGTTAATTATTTTCAACTGAACCAGATCAATTATGATATATAGTCATCTGATCCAGAAATATTATATGGAGTAGCGAAACAATTGTAAACAGACATTATTATTATTAATATTATTATTATTCTCTACATTCCTTACATCAAACTAAAATATGTTGACAATCCTTTAATAATGTCTTCCTTGTGAAATTTGTGGTCTTGTTTTGCTTAACTAATGAATATATATATAATATATATATATATAATATATAATATATAAGAACAAAAGATGGTTAAAAGAGTTCCATGTATTTTATTATGCGCATTTCAAAAACAAATATCAACATGCAATAATATTTGTGTTTTCATCAGATAAAACAGGAAGACATGATATGAAGGTTAAAAAGCACTTGTGGATAGTGCAGTTTTAAATCAACATATGAAAAGTAGTTTTAGATTGATGTGTGATATTGGGAAAAAATATTTTATTTTGAGGGTGGGGTGGAAAGGATGAAAAAGAGGAGGAGATGAGAGTAAAAAGTGGAGAGGGAGGAGTATAATGAGGAAGGATGAGGTAGGAGGAGAGATGGGTGATAGAGAGAGAGAGATAGCTTTTATAACTGAGAGAAATATATTGTTTTACATAGAGAGGTTGAAAACCGTTGGAAGATAATGTATAAATTAAAAGAATTTGAAAATTAACGAAGAGAAAAAAATAATGTAAAGTTAAGGTTTGTATATATAATATGTGCGATGAAAAGAAAATGTTAATATGTATTAAGAATAATATTTAAGGGTTTAATAATATGTGCGATGGAAAAGAAAATGTTGATATGTATTATTAAAAAGAGCAACAAGTAATGTAAATAAGGATATATTGTGAGATGAGCATGAGTAAGTTAGATGAAAGGGAGAAAAAAATAATGAATTGAGGATGAATAATCTAACGTCAAAAAAAATGTTTATGTTTACGAAGGATTTTTACAAGGTGATATAGAGTAAGAATGTATTGTATTATGTAATAATTGTTTCTATGTTAGGCAACAGTGAGAAAAGGTACAGATTAGGGGTTAGACATTAAAAGAAAAAGAGAAGAAAGGGAAGTGATAAATAGGAGTGATATAGAATGAGTAACAAGTATTATATAATGTATAATAAATAACTTTGAAATAAGGTAGAAAGATGGGTATATTTTTAAAGAAGTATATATATATATATGTGCCTTTGAGAAAAAGATTCTAAATTGATAAAGTTTTGGATATTAGCTGTATACTTTGTGGAATTTATGCAAGCAGATAGAAAACAAGTCAGTGCGTCTATTTATTATAGAATCTAAATTAGATATAATGGTAAATTTTTCATTTAGACAGAGATTGCAAATCTTGGATAGAGAACTGTTCAAGTATGGAGACGCAGAAGAAACCTTCTTCCAAAAGATGCTATATTTAATATTTTTGTCTTTCAAGGACCATATGAGTTCTGAGAGAGCCGTGTTGGTTCTTTTAAGTTTGTATTTAAAAGACAAATGATGGTTATAAAGACGAGCTTTAAAGGAGGTGGAAGTGGAGCCAAAATAGGTGAAGGAATTGGTGTCAGTTATAACTTTACATTCGTAAATTAAGTTTTTATCAAGACAATGGTTGTTGCGAGGACATTTATTTTTAACAGGGCAATTGCAATTGCGATTAGAGAGATTATTAACGAGTGACCTAGTGTTATCTATAGAAGGAATTGGATTGGAGAAGTTATTTGCGATAGGAATAATAGTTTCATGATTTAGAATGGGATTAAGAACATTTAGCGAAGTTGTGTTTGACGTATTTGGGTTTGCAGAAATTAGCCTAGGGTTTACAATGACGTCGGGAGTACTATTATTATGATATTCAGTGTTGGAAGGAAGAGATTTAGTATTTAGTATTTTATTGTTGTGTTTTGAGATAATGTTGGAAATGTTGGAGGATGTCGAATAGGAAAATTTTATAGTGTGCTTGTTAAATATTTTACTATAGATATGTGAGGGAGGGAAGCATTTATTTAAGGCACTAAAGAATAATTTAGGAATATTATTATTAATAGAGATGGAGAAAGGAGCATTATACCAGATTATGTTTTTGTATTTAGGTCTTTTATTAAAGTTATTGGAATGATCATGATTAATTATTCTACAGTAAGATCTTCTAGAATTTGTTTCTTTACTATATTTGATTATATCAGGATAGCCGGCTTTAGAAAGCGCGTTATTATAGTAATTGGCGTTAGCATCAAAGATGTTTTTATTGGAAGATAGGTTAGATATTCTTTTTCCAATATTACTAACTATAGCATTCTTGATATTAGTAGGATGGTTAGATTTAAAATTAACATAATTTAGGTTCTCATTGTTTTTATGGTAAGGGTAATATAGGCCAGTGTCAAGATTAAGAGATACATCCAAGAAATTAGCTAGTTTGATGCTGTTATCAAATTCAATTTTTAGGTTATGTTGGTTAAAGAGATTACGTATATTGCTCTTAATAATATTAAGGTTAACTATGTTGCAATTTAAGATAGTAAAGAGTCCATCGTCACAATAAATTCCACCGCAAAGTTGAGGAATTTTCCGACTCAAAGAGTTCAAAATAAAGATACCAATTAAATCTGTCAATTGGGATGAATCGGATGCTCCCATTGTGATGTCGAAGTTGTTAGAGGTATCGGCTCTGGTCCAATATTCATTGTTGAACTCTAGGATGGTTTTACGTGCGGTGAGAATGATGTGAAGTTCATCTGTGGTGATGTCAGAATATTTAAGTGCGAAAGATAGAGCATTATTGAGAAGTGAAGGCGAAATAGAAGAATAGTAGCTGGCAATATCAAATTGAACAAATTTTAGTTTGTTTTTTTTTATTCAATTTGTTGAACCAACCAATCACTTCAGAAGTACCAAACCATAAATTTAAGTTCAAAGAAGAGCAATTAGAACGAACCTGTGGGATAATTCTATCCAAGATGGCTTTACTAACAACCCCCAGATCTAATTTAGAGGGGGCGATTAATCTAACAGGTAGTTCAGTGCAAAAATTGTTTTTGTGGTCCTTGAGATTTATCCTCGGAGTTCTTGGGAGGAATGGTTCGGTCTTTTTTTCGATGCCAAGTTTTGACATAATCTCAGAGGCTTCAAAGTTTATGTATTCTAAATTATCATGGTTGGTTTTACGATATTTTTTCCTAAGTTCCTTTAGGATAAGGTTGTTATAATTATCCTTGGAAATACCATATAAATTATTGGTTTTGTCAGAGTGGACTAAAACATTTTTTGAGGAATTTAGGTTTGAAATTGTGTTCTTGAGATTTACAAGGTGCTCTTGTCCTTTGTAAGGGTATCTCTTGAATTTAAGATTTTTTATAATTTTAGTTAACTCTTCCTCGAATTGCACTAGATTTTTGTTGGAAGGAGGATTTCTTCGCGACAGAGTTACAGGCCCCTTCACGTTCTGTGTTCAAATCCCACCGAGGTTAACTTTGCCTTTCATCCTTACGGAGTTGATAAAATAAAGCACCAGTAATACACTGGGGTAATTGCTGGCCTTGTGCCAAAAGTAGAAACAATTATTATATACACTTGTTCTTTAATATTCTCAAATCACCAAAAAATCGCACATAAGAGAGAATATATAAAAGAAAGGAGAAAAAAATGAATAATCAACACGTTTACAACAAACGAAATTGGTCTGAGAATAAAATCAACCTCCTCATAAATTCATGGTTTTGTCTCTCCCAAACTGAAAATATTCAACACGCAGTCTGTAAAGCAGATATGAAGCAAACTGAAATACATCGAGGTCTTATTCAAACTAACACAGAGTCACTTTGAAAAATTTTGCCATATTTTTTCTCAAAATATTGGTCAAGTGAATCAATAAGAACAGCAATTACAAAAACAACAAGAAGAGCCACTCCTAAATTTCAACACAATAAAGGATTTACTCATCAGTGTGACTACCACAATTATCATCATTATCATCTTCTACTGCTACTACTATTAACATTTCTACCACCTCAACTAATAATAAGCCACTGCTTTCTTTCCCTTATCTCCACCTCAATCCTACAGTTTTATGAAAAACTTGTCAAAATCTATGAAGCAGAATGGCCCCCACCTCCACAGCCCAAACAAGAAACCCCAAAATATGCCAATATTCACTACGCCAGTGGTTCTGTACATGCATTCACTGCATCTTCATGTATCTACCTGGGACGAGACACACAATTCATATGAACACTACCAGCAAATACTAAATTAAACGCTAAAATACGTGCAACTCGGAATCCTAAAATTTGTTGGTAATCTCAATGCGGGAGACTATGATTGCAGTGTGACTGCCCCTTCAGTCATCTTCCAGGGTCACAATGCACTAATAGAAATAGGGCCCCAAGCCAACACCTAACCCACAGTAAAATCACCCCCTGCTGTAGTAATGCTGGTCCAGAATTTTCACAAAGGTATAAAAACAAAAACACAACCAAAAGTGGAAACTATAACCTTATCCAACAGTGCAACCACACCTCCAGTCAACAACTGCTCCCTAAACAAGAAAACTCCTTTTTAGCCATGATGAACCAGACAAAAGACATACAAAAAAAACTAGCTATCACACAACACCATCCTCTGCTATTATCTCAGTGCACCAATTCCCCACATTGCTGTCACTAACAAGCAAAAACAAAGCAAGCCCCTTGAAACAGTCAAAACCAGCCACTACTCTAGCCTAAACATTTCTATTCAATATACAATGAGTCAGCCCTTCTATCAATACACCAAGATCTGTGAACAAAACTAAGTGCAGAATCCCCTAAAACAGAAAAACTATTATAAGAAAAAATCAAAAAAAATCAACAAACTAAAATACTGCCAACAGCAACACACACATTCACTACACAAATCAAAAGAATATAATCTCCAACAATGTATGAAGACCATCATTAATAACCAAAGAACAGCTGAGGAGAAATGGATTATTAAGAAGATCAAACTCATTCTCAAAGTCTTCTTTTCATTTGCACTCTCCAAGACAATGCTAAAATCATGGGTGAGAGACTGCAGAAACAATACTGCTCCGTTTTCAGCAATCTTGATAAGGCTGACCTGGGCTGTATCAGTGATGTTAATGCCAAACACACTTTATCGGACATAACGTTTGGAGCCCCTGATGTCAAAATTAAGCACAACACAGTAGTAGGCCCCGATAGGTTTCCTGCTAGTGTCCTGAAGGTGTGTCAACACCAACTTGCATCTCCTCTAGCAAATCTGTGGAGGAACTCACTGGATGCTGGCTATATACCTGAAAACATTCCGTCCCAGTTTTCAAAAAGGGAAACAAGTCTCTTGCAGTGAATTACTGTCCAATCTCACTCAACCCTCATATCATTAAATTATTTGAGAAGATGGTGAGATCACAAATAATTCACTTTCTTGAAAGCAACAATCTGCTGCACATGGGTTCTGTAATGGAAAGAACCACCTAACGCAGCTCCTGCATCTCTCATGACATTTTAAGAGCTTTGGGAAAGGGCTCCAGCATTAGTGTCATATACCTTGATTTCAGCAAGGCTTTTCACAGGGTTGATCACAACATTCTACTAAAAAAATATCCAACATTGGTGTCTCTGGAAAGTTGCTGCAATAGATCAAGTGTTTCCTGTCAAACAGAGCCCAACATGCTATAGTCGAAGAAGTGCAATCAAGCCCAGCCAAAGTCACTAGTGGCGTTCCACAAGGCATTGTGTTGGGCCCACTTCTTTTCATTATTTATATAAATGACAGTATCGGTAGAGGGTCGGACGCCATGCTTCCCAGCATAGTTACGTCCCTTTATAATCTGAGTTCAAATCCCGCCGAGGTTGACTTTGCTTTTCATCCTTACGGGGTCGATAGAATAATGCACTGGGTAATTGTTGGCCTAAAGTAGAAACAATTATTTATATAAATGACGTTACTAACGTCATCAAGCACAGCAACATGATAATCTTTGCAATAATTGCTTGCATACATAAAACTGATTAGCCTATCTGCTGATATGCAAATCTGGCTGATCAGTGGGTCTGCTAACATGCAGATCTGATTGATCAGGCAGTCTGTAATATGCAAATCAGGCCAATCAGTTACAGTATATTTCAGAAAATATCATATTTTCACTAGCTCTGACAGTTGGCAGATAAACAGTATATGGTACATTAGTGTCTACCGTTCTGTTTATATGCTAACACAAGAGCAAAACTGAGAAGGGCATTCTACTCACATGGCTTAAGAGGCTGTTTGCATAATTGCAAACGAATCAAATATTATTATTAATAGTCGAAAAACTCAGATTTACATTTCTTGTATTCAGCCATGTAGAGCAATAAAACTATTGGTTAGTTATATGAATATTTAAATATATATGAATATTTAAATATGTATATATACATACATATGTATCTATAAATATGTATACATACATATATATATTAATATGTATACATACATACACACACACACATTATATATATATATATATATATAAATATACAATATTAATAAATGGAAACTATATTTATAAAACCATATTTATTCCATTATACATATTTCAGGGATACCAAATTAAAATATGGTATGCCTTCATCAGACAAAATACAATATATAAACAGTGTCAAAATTATTTATAAAACTGTTTATATATTGTATTTTGTCTGATGAAGGCATACCATATTTTAATTTGGTATCCCTGAAATATGTATAATGAAATAAATATGGTTTTATAAATATAGTTTCCATTTATTAATATCGTATATCTACTCCAAAAACTTGTCGAGTGCTTTATATCAGTTATAAAATATTTACTTGTTGTATCCCAACAATTTTAAATAGAACTTTTGCATATATAAATATATATATTTATTAAAATAACAGATTAAAGTTTAAGCAAAGAATCGCCGCTTTCACCCTTAACGGGATCTTCTGAAACTAACCTTTTCCTTTTTGCTCTACGGTTCTTATATATTTGATATATATTTATCCTTATCGAGCCCTCTTTGGATTTTAGTCTTCAAATTTATTATTATTATTAATATAAATATATATATATATATATATATATATATATATATATATATATATATATATAAATATATATATATAAATATATATATATATATATATATATAAATATATATATAAATATATATATAAATATATATATATATATATATATATATATATATAAATATATATATAAATATATATATATATATCATCATCATCATCATCATCACCGTTTTACGTCCGTTCTTCCACGCTAGCATGGGTTAGACGGGTTGTCCTGTTGTGGGCAGTGTCTGGTCGGCTGACCATGCCTTGCTCATACAGGAACTGATCTGGCTTGATTTCTACAGCTGGATGCCCTTCCTAACACCAACCTCATTTACAGTGAGTGCTGGGTGCTTTTTCGTGGCGCCTACACGTCCACTTTACAGTGTGGGCTGGGTGCTTTTTTGCCGTGGCACCTCCACGACCACCTTGCGGTGGGGGGGGGGGGGGGGCATATTGTTTATATGCTTCAGCATGTACCCATGGGAGGTCGGGTACCCTGTATTACTGCGTGACGCCAGAAGTCACGGTCGTGTGTCATTGACTTTGAGAGGTGTAGTTGGGTAAGGTCGGCTTTTATCACCTCATCCCAAGTCATCTTGGGTCTCCCCACTCCGCGGTTTCCATCAACTTCTAGTGCTCTGCACCTTTTTATGCAGCTGTCATCCTTATATATATATATATATATATATAAATATATATATAGAATAAGGAAAAGCGAAGTAGTTTCAGATGTTCAAGTCCTTTAATAATAATGCTGTGATATATATTTCAATGACGACACTGGCCACACGGTTCTGTGTGCGAGTGTCGTGTCATCATCAGACAGCTTGTTACATAATAAGGTTGTTTCTGAGGCAATCCAAATTGAATCGACATGGGAACGGATGAAGTTCGTGCTTTTGGGTTTTTCATCCGTTCCCCTGTGAGTACCAATTCACCCCCACCGGTCTGCGCAAGCGCATGTCCGAAGGAAGTTGACCATTAGCCACCGCAGATTTCAACGAAATTCGCTGTCAGTTCACCCTCTCAGCCAAAACAATGGCCCACTTATGCCCTACCAAAGTTTACTGCTACCCATCACGACTGTGGCAGTCAGCCGAAAGCCAGAGGGGATGGGAGGGTGTTAGTTTTTATAGGTCATAATACTACCTTTCACTAAGCGTTGACAGCAAGACTGACCATCAACTCATAAGGGAAAATAAACTGTCTGATGATGACACGACACTCGCACACAGAACAGTGTGGCCAGTGTCGTCATTGAAATATATATCACAGCATTATTATTAAAGGACTTGAACATCTGAAACTACTTCGCTTTTCCTTATTCGATATTTACTCCATCACTCCTATGTGGAAAAAGTACGTTGAGTGCTTGAATTGAATTGCATCAATATTTACCCTAATAAATCTATATATATATATATAAATATATAAATATAAATATATATATATAAATATATATATATAAATATATATATATAAAAATATATATATATAAATATATATATATAAATATATATATATAAATATATATATATAAATATATATATAAATATATATATATAATATATAAATATATATATATAAATGACACGCAAATTCGTGAAGCGTTCCATATTTTTCAATGGAGGCACATGGCTTAGTGGTTAGAGCATTGGCCTTGCAATCGAAAGGTTGTGAGTTCAATTCTCAGACCGGGTGATGTGTTGTTTCCTTGAGCAAGACACTTTATTTCACATTGCTCCAGTTTACTCGGCTGTAGAAATAAGATGATAGGTACTGGGGTCCATATCATTCCACTGCAAAATGGTCGTGTAGGTGCCGTGGCAAAAAAGCACCCAGCACTCACTGTAAATAAGGTTGGTGTTAGGAAGGGCATCCAGCTGTAAAATTCAAGCCAAAATCAGTTCCCGTCCCACCCTTGCAAGCAGGAAAAAAGCGGACGTAAAATGAAATGATGATGATGATGATGTTAAATATATATATAAATATGTATAAATGGAATAATTGCCTTATGTTGTTTATTACATAACTATATATATATATATCTATCTATCTATCTAAGGCGGGTAAAATTCCCGAGATCCATGGACGAGTTCTCTCCAGCGGTCTCTGTCCCTCATTATCGCTGCCATATCCTGCATCTCCAACAGACCAGTGTCTGTCCTTAGGGCATCAACATATGTTAACCTTGGTGTTCCTCTTCTAGTGTGTCCATGTAGGGGCTCCCAAAGGAGCACTGAGTGCAATGTCAACTCTGGATGTCGGTGAGCATGTCCAGCCAACCTCAGTCTCCTCTGTGTCACTTTTGAGCTGACTTTTGGGATGCTCCCATACAGCTCTGAGTTTTTCATCCTCAGTGTATACTGATTAATGTTCAGAGCCATCCTCAGCATTCTCGTGTAGCACCCATCCACCATCTGAGTGAGTCTCTTGGTCAGTGTCCAAGTCTCAGACCCATACAGCAGCACAGACTCCACCACAGCAATGAAGAGGCGGATTTTCAGGTCTTTACGAAGGTCCGACTTCCACACCGATCTCAAGCTGTGACATGCCGCCCAGGCCTTGCTCTTCCTCTCAACCACATCATCCTCCGTATTCCCAATCTTTGCTCCCAAATACAGGAAGTCCTCAACCAATTCCAGCGGCTTCCCGCCTACATTAGTGATTCCCTCTGGCTTCTCAACATTCTCT
>OZ024742.1:38490636-38493136 GCA_964016885.1 Eledone cirrhosa | reverse complement strand
AGAATATCAGTACTAGAATCTGAAACCTCTCCTCTAATAAGGCTATCTTTGACAGGGCGGCACCCTACTATAACATGGCGTTGGCTAACAGCGGCTTCTCACAACTTACCACCTACTCTCCCACTAGCAACAACACCATTAAGAAAAGTAAGCGCATCAATAGACAAACTATCTGGTTCTCTCCTCCCTTCTCACTCAACGATAAAACCAATGTAGGAAAAAAATTTCTAGCCCTCTTAGATAGACACTTCCCCATAGGTCATAAATACCGCTCCATCTTTAACCGACACAAAGTTAAACTAGGATACTCCTGCGCTAAGAACATGAAGGCCCACATCACCAGCAGCCCTAGGAGCAACACCCCACCAGGGTGCTCTTGCCGTAAGCCTGAAGCTTGCCCCCTTCAACAGCAATACAACACACCAGCTGTAATCTATGAAGCTGTGGTCACTTCCAACCGACCAAACGAACCACAGGAGGTCAAATCCTATGTGGGCATGGCGGAGGGCCAATTCAAGGAGCGTTTCCTGAACCACCAGTCTACCTTCAGATACCCGGACAGACGTTCATCCACGAGACTCGCGTGCCACGTATGGTCTCTCAAGGACTCAAGTATAGGCTACTCCATTCAATGGAAAGCCATCACTAAGTCCAAGCCATACGAAAGGGGAAATCCGACGTGTGGCTTATGTATTGACGAACGAATATCTATCCTAAAGAGATTATGCAATAGTGATTGCCTAAACACGAGAAGTGAATTTTTCACACGTTGTCCACACGTCACCAAACATCTATTGCATAACTACAAGGCTCCGGACTGATTCTTTGTAATTTTATTTAACATTTTTTAAATTTTATTTTCAACCTAAAAACTTTCCGGACTTTCGCAGTTATCTCCCTTACACCCCCCGCACGCAGTCTAGTATTGCCTGTGTGAAGTGACCGAGTTTCTGCGCATGCGCGTTCGCACGGTTGTCCTTCCTATTCCTATAACCATACACATCCCCAGCTGAAACAATTGTTCTCGTTATGGTGAACTAACTGTTGTGTAACCACTTCTATATATATCATCATCATCATCATCATCATTATCGTTTAACGTCCGTGTTCCACGCTTGCATGGGTTTGGACGGGGGTTTTCCCACTTGAGGCAAGAGTGATTGTCTTGCTCGCATAGGACTGTCTGGCAGGTTTTCTACAGTAGGATGCCCTTCCTAACACCAACCACATTTACAGTGTGGGTCTGGGAGGTTTTTACCGTGTTGCCTACACGGCCACATTACAGCGTGGACTGTGTGTTTTTTTGTCGTGACACCTACACGATCTCATTTGTTTCGGCCTGGATGGTGTGGCACCAACATAACTTTACATAGAGGGGGCGGTGTGGATGAGGTGGGGGTGGTGGGACGGGGGTGTATTTTGTTAGAGATGCCTACTGACTGTAGTAGGTTTTACTTTGTATTTAGGTAAGGCAGGTCTTCTCTATTACTGAGTACCGCCAAAGGTCTCGGTCCAGTGACATTGTCTTGGTGAGGTGTAACTGTGTGAGGTCGGAGTTTATCAGCTCGTCCCAGGTTTTTCTGGGTCTGCCTATTCCGTGGCTACCGTCTATCTTTATTGCCCTGCACTTTGTTATACAGCTATCGTCCTTCATGCGCATCACGTGACCATACCAACGTAGCCTTCTCTCTAGTAAACAACATCTGATCCCTCTTATTTCTAATTTTTTCCTTAGTTCGTTTATGCTTTGTCGTTCACGTATATTACTATTACACATCCAGCGGAGCATGCAAGCTTCGTTTCTCTCTAGTCTGCGTATATATATATATATATATATATGGTGGCTGCCAACTCGTTTTCAAGTACGGCCACTACTTTATATCCATGTAGGAGAACCCCTACCGATGCGCTGAACGAGTGTGACTTTATAGTTCAGCCAGCGACTTGAAAACTCTGGTACAAACACTACACTTGTGACAATTATTGACACATAGTGCTCTCCAGATATAAAGCAGTGCCTGTGCCGTGAAGCTTTTATAGTGAGCAAAGGCACTGCACAAAGCCAGTCCCACTCTCTTAACCAAGATGATATTTATACATATATACACACACACACATATATATATATATATATAAATATATAAAATTGTTATATACACTCTACTAATGTATTGAGTACGTTACTTACTGTAGTTACCTTGGGACTCGCATATATTTGTATAAATATATATATGTATATATATACGCACATATATATGTATATATACATATATATATATATATATATGTATACATATACATATACGTATATATATATATGTATACATATACATATACGTATATATACATATGTATACATATACATATACGTATATATACATATGTATACATATACATATACGTATATATACATATATATATATATATATATATATATATATATCATCATTTCATTTTACGTCCGCTTTTTCCCTGCTTGCAAGGGTGGGACGGTAACTGA
>OZ024742.1:38413136-38485636 GCA_964016885.1 Eledone cirrhosa | reverse complement strand
TGTCCTACAGAGAAGTTGAAAAACTTCTATCAATTAATACTCAAGCAATTAATACTCAAAAAAATTCCTTTAGAAGTACTGTATTTATAATCTAAAAACAGCAATCAAACAAGATAACAGACATGTTTCTGTTTTATTAGATTTCCTCAGCAAGGCTACTCAACTCAGTTGGCTATGTGATTAAAGAGTTCGCTATGCAACTAGGTGGTTCTGAGTTCAGTCCTGCAACACCGTACCTTGGGCAGTTTGACTTCTACTATAGGCTTGAGTTGATCATTGCCTCGAGAGTGGGAACTGGTAAACGAAAACTGAAGAAGCCTGTCGTATATATATATATATATATATATATATATTAAAGTGTTAAATAATATTCAATGAGTATGTCAAAGAATGAGTTTTACAGTAGGTTGGAAGCACTCTAGGGTAAAATAATTTTCCGGTGTTATTAATATTAAAATACAAATATTAATAAAATAGATGTTCTTTTGATCAATTACATTTTATTATATATGTAGCGACGTGATTAGTCAGTCTAGTCACTACTTCTGATCAGATCCGAGAATAGCCCTTAGAAGGACTCTTATCGCATACGGTCTGATCAGATCTGAAGATAGCCCTTAAAAGGACTGTTGTCGCATATAGCCCTTAAAAGAACTGTTGAGGATGGACAGACGAAAGCACAAGTTGAAAGGACGAAGCAAGGCGAGATGTAAATTCGATCAGCTATTTATTTTCACATGAAGCGACGATACGAGGTACAAGGCGTGTGTGAGTGACAAAGCGCGGCAGAGTAAAGGAACAACGATACGCTAGCTCACTCTGCCAAAAGTCGACCGGCGAAGTGTTGGGAACCACTTTATTTATACAGAAACAATCGTTTAATGTTTAGCCGATTATTCTGGTAGGTTTTAAGGGTTCTTTTGTTTCACGTTGAAGTAGCTAGCTAACAGGTAGATGGCGCTGTATATTTCACAGATGTTATTTCCGGTGGCTGTACATTAGCCCCCTGCCAGATCTTTTGTACAACAAAAGAGCGAAATACCGTATAGTAATGGGCCAGTGGTGCATTTGTCATGACAATAGCCCCAGGAGTGTCCAGCACGTTGTGAAATGTTGTGATCATCGAGTACAGGACAGAGTCGATGTAGAGATGATATGGTAAGATGTGTGTGTCAGGAAAAGAAAAAAGAAATAAACTATAAAATGACTTTGACCAGATTTATGCAGGCGTGATGAATGAGCCTGTTGCAATTTCGGTTGAGCTGCCTGTGAATTGCGTGACAAAAAGTCTAACTGGGCAGTGAAGATAACCGTAATGTGTGAACTAAATGGCCGTAAGCATGCTGCCTAAAAGTAAATTTGCTCCACCACATATGACTTGAGCGAATGCATGTGGTAAAAAAAATAGCGAGGCATTCTCGAGCTATTGAGTGAATGTGTACGTGAAAAAAGAAGGCCAGTGTTTTGAGGATGCGATTTGTGAAATGCGTGATCAAAGAGAAAACATTTTGTAGTGTAAAAGTTAGAGGGACACAAATATCTATTGTTCAGTGTATGAACCAAAAGGTGAAACAAACGTGGTTTTGTAGTGTGCATGAAAAACAGAATATGTACACGCCTTGTATGTATATAAAAATTATGGCAATTACACAATCAATGTTACAGAATAAGAAAAATACAAATTTTGCAAAACAAGAGAGAGAAAAAAAAAAAAATGTTATACACAATGATATACACAATGTTTGTTCTTAAATAGTGTTTGTAATAAATAATGTTCATAATAAATAATGTTCTTCGTGACATAAGCACATGGTCACTAAAAATTGCAATTGTTCAAGCAGAAAGTTCATTGTATTTGAAACTGGAAATAGTAAACACCAGAAAAATGGAAATGTTTTGCACGAAGAATGATTAAGAAACTCACTTGAGGTTAACGGTAATTCATATATTGTGCCAACTTTGCGGGCCAATGGACACGTCGTCCGCTTCTCGTGACTGGAGATGAAACAGGTGGCTCGCTGGGACAGCAATCTGTTGGAGTTTCTGGTGTAGAGACTGTAACAGTATCCATGATGGCTTTTTTTAATCTGTCCACGCTGACAGAATTCTGTTTACCATCTAGATCGAGAATAAAATATTTCGGATATTTTTTTAGAACACGATAAGGGCCAGAATATGGAGGTCGAAGATGAGCTGAGATGGTGTCGTTTCGAACGAAAACGTGTGTCCAATCTTTAATTTCTGAAGGTACGTGTGTGGCCGTGTTCTGTTGACAGGTGCTTGCAGGAGCAAGGTGAGACATATATTGTCGAAGACGATGTACGTATGATCCTGGGGGTCTGGAACATCCTGGGGAGAGATGGGAACAACCATCTGACCAGGTAGAACCAGGGTGGTGCCGTACACTAATTCTGCAGGTGTGTGTCCGAATTCCTCTTTAACGGTGGATCGAATGCCCAGAAGGATGAGTGGTAGGTATTCAAACCAGTGGGTCTTGTCTGGATATGCTTTTATTGCAGCTTTCAATTGGCGATGGAATCTTTCCTCGAGACCATTAGCTTGCGGGTGATAAGCTGTCGTGCGGATGTGTTTACATCCTAACAGGCGAGTCAGTTCCCTGAAGAGGTGGGAGTCAAATTGGCGTCCTCTGTCCATTGTTATCTTCGCTGAGGCGCCATAACGTGATACCCAGTGTAAAACCAAAGTTTTAGCGACTGTTTCCGCTGAGGTATCATTTATGGGAAAAGCCTCAGGCCAACGAAATAATCGATCTATGCAGGTGAGCAAATGTGTGTAGTTCTGTGATGGTGGTAGCGGTCCGACGATGTCGATATGCACATGATGAAAACGTGCATCAGGTTCCGCGAATGTGCCGAGTGGAGTTTTGATGTGTCTGTGGACTTTGGCTTTCTGGCAGGCAATGCAGCTCCTGGACCGGTCGCGCACGTCCTTGTTAATGTTAGTCCACACAAAACGAGCAGAGATGAGTTTCTGTGTAGCCCGGATTCCCGGGTGAGACAAGCAGTGTAAAGCAGAAAAAACTTGTCGACGATGCATCTGTGGTACGTACGGTCGTTCATGACCGGTAGAAAGGTCGCACAAAATTTGTCCCGGAGAAGAAGGAATGGGAACTTGCTGAAACTTGAGGTATGGCGAATCTCGGAGCTTGATAAACTCTTCGTCAGTCTCTTGGTCAGCTGCGATCTGTTGAAGGTCGATGCCTGAATGCACATGTATTGCGTTCAGCTGGATTCGGGACAGGGCGTCGGCTGCTACGTTGTCTGATCCCTTGATATGCCGAATATCAGTTGAATATTGGGAGACAAAATCCAGGTGTCGGAGTTCTCTCGGTGAATGTCGATCAGGTTTGGTACGGAACGCATAAACTAATGGTTTATGGTCCGTGTAGATCACGAAATCTGATCCTTCGAGCATGTGCCGAAAATGCTTAACCGAAAGATAGGTTGCCAAGAGTTCACGGCCAAAGGTACTGTATTTCGTTTCTGCCGGTTGCAACCGCTTAGAAAAGAAGGATAAGGGTTGCCACACGCCGTCGACATGTTGTTGTAGAACGCCTCCAACCCCCGTGTCTGATGCGTCCACTAGCAGCGATAGAGGAGCGCCAGACTTGGGGAAAACGAGCATGGAAACGTTTGCCAACATTTCCTTCAGGCGGTTAAAAGATGTTAATTCTTCCTCGTTTAGAGTGATCTCTTCGTTTTTGCGAGTCCGGTTACGAAGAAGGTCCGTGAGGAGTCTGGCTGCGTCGGAACAATGAGGGATAAACCGCCTATAAAAATTCACCAGACCGAGGAATTCACGCAGTTTCCGAAGTGATGTAGGTGCAGGAAAACTGCGGATAGCTTCTACTTTCTCGGGAAGTGGACGAATGCTGTCTTTATCGATGATGTGCCCGAGAAAGGACAATGAAGGAACGCCGAGAAGGCACTTGCTGGGGTTGATGATGATACCGTACTCAGCCAAACGTCGGAAAAGGAGATCTAAGTGCTTCTCGTGTTCATTCTCGGAAGCACTTGCTACCAGTACGTCGTCAATATACGCGTATACGAAGGGTAGATCGCGTAACACGGTGTCAATAAACCGCTGAAAAGTTTGTGCAGCGTTGCGCAGACCGAACGGCATTCGCAGGAATTCGAATAAACCGAACGGTGTTGTGATTGCGGTCTTCGGAATGTCTGCAGGCTCCATAGGTATCTGGTTATATGCACGCACCAAATCTACCTTGGAAAAGATACGTGCGCCTTGCAGAGAGGCAGAAAAATTGTGCAGATGAGGTACAGGGTAATTATCGGGCACGGTAGAATTGTTAAGTGCACGATAATCCCCACATGGTCGCCAATTCTCGTTTTTTTTTGGAACAAGGTGTAGGGGTGCAGACCAGTTGCTGGAGGAAGGGCGAATGATTCCGAAGTCTAGCATGTGTTGGAACTCCTGCTTGGCGATTTTCAATCGGTCTGGAGGCAGTCTCCTTGGTCGGGCAGCTGTGGGTGGTCCCTTTTGTCTCGATGTGGTGTGTGATACTATGCTTAATAGGACCATCCTTAAATACCGGGCGAGTGATGTCTGGGTATTCTTGAGAATGCCGTTGTACCGCGAAGGCTCTGACTGGCAAATTACAGGGCTCACTGTGGATTGCGTGGTAAATATACCTCTCACAGTGAGGTTTGTGGTGGTGTCGATAAGCCTCCGGTTCTTCATATCCACCAGAAGGTTGAAGTGGTGGAGAAAATCGGCTCCTAGGATCGGGGTCGGCAGGTCTGCCAGGACAAACACCCATTGAAAACGCCGCCTCAGGCCTAAATTGAGGGTCAGAGACTTCTCCCCGAAAGTCGGAATTGACGATTGGTTCACTGACCGCAGAAAGGACGGTGTTGGATGTCTTTTGCCCGAGATTAGTGAAACAGGAATAACACTAACCTGGGCTCCTGTATCCACGAGGTAACGGATGCCTGTCACCTGGTCGTTAATAAAAAATAGACGACTTTTCTTTTCGGTACCAGGAGTGAACGTCGTCGCTAGGCCCTGGGTGGTATTCCGGAAAGAGCACGGGGCTTTGCACTTAGATGCCTGTGCGCCGAAATTTGTGTGATGCCAGCAGAGGTTGCCAGGCACACGATTTTGACTGGGACTACTGGATCTTCGACTGTGAAAAGGCCTGGATCGATTGTTGCTGCGTCGCCGGTGTGTTTGAAAGGTCAGGTTCTCTACTTGATTCGAGAGGGCTTTAATTTGACCAGCCTGCTCTCTGATCATAGCCCGCAGCTCTGAAATCTCAGCCTCTGTCGTTTGTGACATGTCCATGTTGATATTTTCTTAGGTGCTGTCTGGTTGCGCGTTCGACTCACGTTCGGGTCACCAATTGTGGCGATGTGATTAGTCAGTCTAGTCACTACTTCTGATCAGATCCGAGAATAGCCCTTAGAAGGACTCTTATCGCATACGGTCTGACCAGATCTTAAGATAGCCCTTAAAAGGACTGTTGTCGCATATAGCCCTTAACAGAACTGTTGAGGATGGACAGACGAAAGTACAAGTTGAAAGGACGAAGCAAGGCGAGATGTAAATTCGATCAGCTATTTATTTCCACATGAAGCGACGATACGAGGTACAAGGCGTGTGAGTGACAAAGCGTGGCAGAGTAAAGGAACAACGATACGCTAGCTGACTCTGCCATAAGTCGACTGGCGAAGTGTTGGGAACCACTCTATTTATACAGAAACAATCGTTTGATGTTTAGCCGAAGTGTAGGCGTTTATTCTGGTAGGTTTTAAGGGTTCTTTTGTTTCACGTTGAAGTAGCTAGCTAACAGGTAGATGGCGCTGTATATTTCACAGATGTTATTTCCGGTGGCTGTACATATATATTTCGGATGTACAACAGTACATCCTCATCAGACAAAATATAATGATACATGACATACCCTGAGATGTTAAATGGTTAAGATTTAATGAAGGTAGTGATTAACCTAAGAGAAAATTTAACATTTAAACCCTAATTATGAGAAAATGCGAAAATGTAATAAATTCAATAGAGAATGTGTGAGTAAGAAAAACGTTGCTTAATGTAACAGTTATAGAGATTTTAAAATGTATGATACTACAATTTATCTAGGAAAACATCTCATGAATCATAACAGCCAGTGATAGCCCCTGGGGAAAGATAAGGGGGGGGGGGGGTGATTGATATATGCAGAAGGAGATTTTTCCCGAAAGTTAAACGGTTAATTTTGAAAATATTTAATTCATAATTTTAGGGTGAAGAATCAAGATTTCAGGATTTTTTTGCTGGTTATTTATATATTAGTTTTATAAATTCTATAAGTGTGTTAACATTTCTAAGCTTCTGAGTTTTATGAGGGTAACATTTAAAGGATTTAGCTGGCACATCAAGAATGAAATTTTATACTGTTGATTATTTTCCTAAATTTAAACTTTAACAAAGATACCAACATATTAGGTATGTAAAGCTTTTGAAGTACTTATTGTTAGACATATTTAAATAACGATTATGTATATAGATATATATTAATGAGCCAGTATATTTTAGGTAAATAATAACGACGAAGATAAAAATAAAATAATAGATTGAGGCATGTTAAGGTTAAATATACACCTATATATAACAGGGTGTAAATGCATTAATTATTCTTTAACGAAGATACCAACATATTAGGTATGTAAAGCTTGTGAAGTATTTATTGTTAGAAATATTTAAATAACGATTATGTATATAGATATATATTAATGAGCCAGTATATTTTAGGTAAATGATAACGAAAATAAAAATAAAATAATAGATTGAGGTATGTTAAGGTTAAATATACACCTATATACAACGGGGTGTAAATGCATTAATTATTCTTAGTTCAGAGTATACATAATCAAGAAATTTAGAAGTTAACTAAATATTATGTATAGGAAGATATAGGGAGGTATATATAGATATATATTAGGTATTAGTGGTGCAGTATACTTTAGGTAAATGATAACGGTTATAATTTTATAAAATAGAGTTCAACATGTTACATTTAAATACATATATTTATATAAGAAAAACAATAATAAGTGCATGGATAATTCAGAGTTCAAAATAATGTCTATAATAATTTTTAGTTTGGATATTTTCTCTATATTTGAATCATGGATATAGAAATGCGGTAGGTATGTAGTGACCTACATTCCGCGGGCTCACATACATTCTCTGTGCGTGATTTGGCTCAGCTCAGCCAATCAACGCCAGTAGAAGAGGATGTATCCCTACGCGCCCTGAGGGAGAAATTCCCCGCGAAGATTTGAAGAATCTCTCTCTCGCACACGGAACTTCGAATCAGCAACACGTACAACATGTGACGGTGAGATTTTGCACTTTGGTCTGCCGGCTTTCCTTGGGCCTGGCACAATGGCACATTCCCTTTTGTAACCTCATTTTATGTGTAACTTCAACCATACAAGTTAACAAACATTATTTGTGCTACAAATATTGTTGGTATTGATCAAAGTTAATAAAATAATGTTATGTGTATCAATGTTCCGGCATGTTATTGAATAAGTGTCTTTCATTCGAGCATTATTTCTTCTATAGATAGAAACGGCGGTGGATTGGCAGTATCGGTAGAGGGTCGGACGCCATGCTTTCCAGCATAGTTACGTCCCTTTACGATCTGAGTTCAAATCCCGCCGAGGTTGACTTTGCCTTTCATCCTTACGGGGTCGATAAAATAAAGTACCAGTAATGCACTGGGTAATTGCTTGCCTTGTGCCTAAAGTAGAAACAATTATTTGTGCTACAACAAAAATAAACATACATTTCATCTCTAATTTCTGCTGTTGACATCATTATTATGTTACTCGTGTCTCAATAACATTTATATACTACGCTGCTAAAGGTATATTTAAAAATATATAAAATATAATATATAATTACATACATATTATAATACATTATATTATAAATAAGAGATCAAAAATGCACCAAAAAATTCACATTTATATATAAGTTTGAATCTGTTTTAAATTTTAGATTTTAAAGTGCAGTAGGTATATTTAAAAATATATAAAAATATAATTACATACATATTATAATATACTATATTATATTATACTATAAATAAGAGATCAAAAACACATTAAAAATTCACAGTTATAGATAAGTTCCGTAAAGATGTATGGGTTGGGTATTAAACTAAAATTTAAAAGAGATCAAAAATGCATTAAAAATTCACAGTTATAGATAAGTTCCGTAAAGATGTATGGGTTGGGTATTAAACTAAACTTTAAAACATAGATAGGAAGATAGATAGAGAAATAAAGAAATAAAGAAATAATGGTATTGATCAAAGTTAATAAAATAATGTTATGTGTATCAATGTTCCGGCATGTTATTGAACAAGTGTCTTTCATTCGAGCATTATTTCTTATAAAATAAAGTACCAGTAATGTACTGGTTAATTGCTGGCCTTGTGCCTAAAGTAGAAACAATTATTTCTTCTATAGATAGAAACGTCCCTTTACGATCTGAGTTCAAATCCCGCCGAGGTTAACTTTGCCTTTCATCCTTACGGGGTCGATAAAATAAAGTACCAGTAATGCACTGCGTAATTGCTGGCCTTGTGCCTAAAGTAGAAACAATTATTTCTTCTATAGATAGCTATAAGATAAAGCAATATTAAAGGCCATTCATGTTTTCCCTGTTGATTATATATTCCTGGCAACCAAGTTATTAATGGTTTAATGTTATTCTCTCTTTTTTTTTCTCGTTTTCTGGGAGGCTAAAAAAGTGGACGTAGCTTAATGGAGGCAACTAGAGAATAATTCACTTTTTTTGTTAATTAGGGTCTCATAGTTATTAATAATCAACAGGGTCTCCATTGTACAGAGCGCGCAGTTATTTGATATACTAGAGTTGCGGTAAATTCCACAGTTCCGAAGTTTTGTCCAAAGAATGGAGTATTTTTAATTCTTCTCTTTTAATGACCATATGAGCTGTGATAAAGACGTGGATGATTTCCTCTTAGAGTTCGAGAATGAGCATTTATGGTTCGCAAATCGGGCTTTGAATGTCGAAGAGGTTGATCCTATGTAGTTGTATGTGTTGTGATCAGTTTTTACGGTGCATTTATAAACCAAATTACTATCTAGACAATTATTTTGCAAAGGACAATCAGTTTTATTTCTACAATTACATTTTGGTTTAGTATCATTTATGTTAACTCTATTATTAGGATCATTATGCTGGTTTGGTTTTAGGATTTTAGGGTTTAATTTGGCAATGTTTTGGGCCATGTTCATAGTTGTAGAATGTGAGAATTTAATGGTATGTCTATTAAAAATGGAATGGTATGTTGAGTAGGGAAAGAGGTGTCAAGAGCGTTAAACATTGCCAAATTAAACACTAAAATCCTAAAACCAAACCAGCATAATGATCCTAATAATAGAGTTAACATAAATGATACTAAACCAAAATGTAATTGTAGAAATAATTTATTAGCTAAAGTGTTTCATCCATATATATATATATATATATATATATATATATATATATATATATGCAGGCAGTGTAACTTGGAATTACTGTAGGTTCACCCGGGTGAGCACTCGATGTTTAGGTTCACTTCTGTGTCGAGGTGTAAAGCTAGACAGAGTGTATTATAGTAAAATAAAATAAAACAAGGACGATTGGTTACTTCTTCATTACGTTTATTGGTTGGTGACGCGCGTTTCGCCACTGATCAGTTTCGATCTGTATCGATCTAGCCCGACTCTGTAATCCGCGGTTCGTCAGACCCCTTACAATGGTAAAGGAAAAACGCGCGTCACCAACCAATAAACGTAATGAAGGAGTAACCAATCGTCCTTGTTTTATTTTATTTTACTATATATATATATATATATATATATATATATATATATATATATATATATATATATATATATATATATATATTTACACAGAGGAGAAAACCATATATTCTCGCCTGTTTTCAAAGTCCAGCAGTTGCAAGAGTGGGAGGGATCATCCTAATGAGTACCAGTTCAGTTCGAAATGCGCATAGGCTATTGTTCCCCTTGCTTCTGCTGGACACCTCCAGACGGCGTTAGCCGCTGGTGTTTTAGCATAACTACGGCTCTCTAAATGTTTATTTTAAACATAACGTAGTTCTTTAGAAATATGAAATTCCAGTACATATCTGTATACAATTATGCCTGAAGCTAAATTCTAATTCTCTCTCTCCCCCCCCCCCCCACACACACAAACACATATATATAAACAATGAGTTATGTGCTTTGTTGATAAGTATTCAACAGAATTATGTTTCTAACAGATATGAAGCACTCTATTGCTAAATTTTATTTGGAATATAATAATAATAATAATAATAATAATAATAATAATAATAATAATAATAATAATAATAATAATTATTATTATTATTATTATTATTATTGTTGTTATTCCTTGAATCTCAGTCATTGATGTTGGTTAACTGGAAAGTCCGTTGGATTGAATATCAAGCCACTACCTGCAGCCTCAGATATTCAGGACGTATCGGAGGGTTCTTGCTGTTCCAAGCAAGCATGCCTTTTGAAGCGTTCCAAAAAGCGTGAAGGGGCCGATTTTCTTTAATCATCTCTGGAAACTTTTGGAGATAGTCCCCAGTGCGCCTATGACAATCGGGATCACTTTGACTTCATGGCAGTTCCAAATCCTTTTAACCTCCCACTTTAGGTCCTGGTATCGGTTAATTTTCTCCCTCTCCTTCTCTTGCACTCGCGTGTCGAACGGGCAGGCCACATCCACAATCAGACACGATCTTTTTTCTTTGTCCACAACCACCAGGTCAGGTCTATTGTGTTCCAGTTTTTTGTCCGTCTGTATCCTAAAATCCCACAGCACCTTCACCTGATTGTTCTCCATCACCGCCTCTGGCCTATGCTCATACCATTTCTCAGAATGTGGTAAATTGTTTACTTTGCACAGGTGGCAGTGGATCACCCTGCCCATCACATCGTGTCTCCAGCCCTTATAGTGGGTCTGGGCTAGGTGTTTACACTCGGACACAATGTGAGCCACAGTCTCCTCTCTCTCTCCACAGATCCTGCACAGTGGGCTAGCCTCCTCCTTGTAAATATGGTGCTTCAACCACTTCGTTTTGAGGGCCTGCTCCTGCGCAGCCATTAGCATTCCTTCTGTAGCCTTTTTGAGGTCTCCTCTTCTCAACCAGTTCCATGTCTGTGGATCTCTAAATTCAGTTTTCTCAAAGAAGGTACTATGAAGGGATTTTCCCTTAAGGCTGCTCTTCCTCCTTGATGTTATTTCCTCCTTGGACATCCCCTGGCCTACTGTTCCCTCCTTCAGTACAGTTCTGAGCATTGGCTCCTTACTATAGGTCACGTATTTGTATAGGTTGTTTTTCTCCATCTGAACACAGTCCTCTATGCTGATAAGACCTCTTCCACCCTCAGATCTCCTTAGGTAGAGTCTATCGACATCACTCCTCTTGTGGAACATGTTGTAGATAGTCAATAGCTTCCTAGTCTTCCTATCCATTTCTTTTTGTTCAGCAACATTCCATCTCAGAATTCCCGCACTGTACCTAATAATAGACACAGCTCGGGAATTTACTGCGCTTATGGCATTTCTGCTGTTCAGATGTGACTTCAATACGCTCCTTACTCTCCGAATGTATTCAGTTCTTAACAATTCCTTCATTTTTTTGTTCTTTATGCCATCAGCCTCCAGAACGCCCAAATACTTGTATCCTTCCTCAGAGTCAATTTCCTTTATCATCTCACCTGTTGGTATCTGGATCCCGTTACTTCTGCTCAACCTACCCCTCCTCATCACAATAACTCCACATTTACCAATACCAAACTGCATACATATATCACTGCTGAAAATACGGACAGTGTCAACAAACACATCCAACTCCTTCTCACTTTTCCCGAAGAGCTTAAGATCGTCCATGAAGAGGAGGTGATTGATGGTAAGCTCTCCCCTTCCCAACTTGTATCCTGCTCTCACTTTTCGCAGCATAATGGTCAAGGGCATCAGGGCAAGGACAAACAACAGAGGGGACAGGCTATCTCCCTGGAAGATACCTCTCTTGATCTTCACGCTTCCCAAGGATACTCCAGTTGATGTCAACTCTGTCTCCCAGGACCCCATACTCCTGCCTAGCAACTGTCTGATGTTATCTGCCACCCTGAAGATCTCCAGGCTTAGGAAGGGAATAAGGGAAGAAGACACACGAGGTGGCGGAGGTCATGAAATCGCTCCCGTAAGTTTTGAATTTTTAACATATTTAAATCATTTGTGAAATAACAACTCTTAGTACAAATGCTACGTAAAGCACCCGGCTTGAGCCCAAAAAAATTCGGACCCAAAATATATTGTTATAAGGCTCAAATATTCAAATATTCAACTTTGTATTGTACACTGTATATCCAAAAAAGAAAATGGCTATAAATGGAAGAAGAACCCCCCCCCCTCCTCTCCTCTGTCTACACTATATAGAACAGCCAAACTCACCAACACCAGAAACTAGATACACCACCCACCCCATCACCTGTGTACACTAAACACAACAGCCAGATAACGGCATTTTCACCACCACCGCTCACTACGGCCATCATTACCACCATTATCCCATCACCGCCGCCACCACCCCTTCACTCCTTCACTGCTACCACCGCTACAGCACCATCACTACAGTAATACGGTCACATCACCGCCACCACTGCCTCGGTATCGACATCACCACCACCACTGTCTCAGTATCGCTACCGCCGCCAGTCTTACACTTATCCCAGCTGGCTGCTGCCACCACATTATAGAATCCCTACTGCTAAAAAAGAGGAAGGCATCAAAATATATAGATAGACTCAAAAGAAAAAAGAAAAAACAAACAACAAAACCAAAGCAGCACAGCAACAACAGCAAAAAACGAGAAAAACAAACAGAGAAAAACAAAAACAAAAACAAAAACAAAAACAAAAACAAAAACAACCCCCCCCCCCCAAAAAAAAAAAACGTAAAGAAAATAAGAATGAAGAGAGAAGCAGGCGGACGGACAGAGAAGAGGGGGGGGGAACTAAAACTTAAAAAACAAAAACTAAGTCAGACATTCGAACACTACATTACAATGAAACTTATGCTTATTCATTTTTGGGGCCCTTTCTGCCTGCGTGTTTGTTTGTTTATGTGTGTTCGTATACAGCGTGGTGATAATGCCACACAAGGGCCAAGTGGAATGGCGGATCCACAGATGGCTATGTAACCATACATTCGCCAATCCTCGATAAGAGTGTTTAAATATCGAACATAAACAGTTCGAATAACGGTGAAATGGAGACTAGAACGTCATGTGACAGACTCTCACCCAACAGGTGCCCCCTGGCTCAGCAGCAGGAACCTGACTGTCAACCAAATACTGCTGATGTTGGAGGAAGGAGAAGAAGGAAAGGGGCCAGAACCAACTGGACGAAAGAATTGAATAGAACTGTTATGCAATGTTACCTGAAAAGTAACCCCAAGGAGAGGGGCTACAGGAGACGGATGCATAACATCTGGAACGAGATTGGTTTATTTAAATTAGATGAACAAAAATTGGCCGGGCAGGCTCGGGTAATAAGAACTAATGGGTGGATAAGCGAGCTGGAACTGGAGGAACTGAGCAGAGAGAATGGCTTGGAGATGGCGGGTGTAGTATGCCAGACAAGCGAGCCAGTGGGAAATGAAGGTGAAGAGGTCCTGAGAACGGAGGAACCACCCGAAGCAGACAATGATCTGAATACTGAGATAAATAATACCTGGAACAGAGATACGGCCACTGAGGAGATGAATGCTGACGGGCTAGGACAAGATTCGGTTGACATCCTAAATTTAGTGGTAGATGAATTGAACAATGATAGTGGGAGACCTATGAACCTAAGATTTGTAGACAGGAAAAAGTTAAAAGAAACAACAGCTAAGGTAAACAAAGTCATCCCATACCTTGAGGCGAGGAGCCTTCACCAGTGCAACAATATCCTCAAAGCAACAGCAAATACGGTGAGGAAACTACTTGGTATAAAAGCGAGAGGAAACAACAGACAAGAAAGAGCAGAGCCGTGGTGGAAGAAGCGACTGAGTGGGCAAATCGGGGAAATAAGAAATGACATAGGAAAGCTTGAGTCACTACTGAATGGGACACTAAAAAACATAGGCACTAAAAATAGACTAGAAATAAAATACAAAACTAGGAGGAAAAAGCTAAATATTATCATAGAGGAACTGAAGCAACGCATTGTAGCAAAGAGTGCAAAAATCAGGCGATACGAGAACAGTCAGTCAGTATAAACAGAACCGCATGTTCGACAACAACCAGAAGATGCTGTTTGGACAGCTTGAGGGGAAAGAAAGAGGCAACGACTTGATCCCTGGGGCGGAGCAAACTAAAACATTCTGGAGAGGAATATGGGAGCAGGATGTTAGACATAATGTCCAGGCAGGGTGGATTAAGACAGTACAGAGGGAGATCGGTGAGCAGGCACAACAACAAACTGATTTGAGTATCACAGTTGAAACTCTTAAGGGGTAGGCCAAAAAACTAACCAACTGGAAATCACCAGGCCCAGATGGTGTGCAGGGGTATTGGATTAAACATTTAACATCCCTCCACCCGAAGCTGACGGCCATGTTCAATGACTGCTTGGTGTCGGGTGAGGTGCCAGAGTGGTTGACAAAAGGTACCACAGTTCTGATAATGAAAGACCGAATCAAGGGTAATGATGTTACCAACTATAGACCTATCACATGTCTGTCCGTAATGTGGAAACTGTTGACGAGCATTGTGTCTGAGGAAATCTACCATCACCTCCACACAAACAACTTGTTACCGGACGAACAGAAAGGATGCCGAAAGAAGTCACGTGGTACAAAGGACCAGTTACTTATTGATAAGATGGTAATGGGGAATTGCAGGAGGAGACACACTGATCTTGCCATGGGATGGATAGACTACAGAAAGGCATTTGACATGGTGCCTCATTCTTCTTCTTCTTCTTCTTCTTCTTCTTCTTCTTCTTATTATTATTATTATTATTATTATTATTATTATTATTATTATTATTGTTCTTTGAATCTCAGTCATTGATGTTAGTTAACTGGAAAGTTTGTTGAAATGAATATCAAGCCACTACCTGCAGCCTCAGATATTCAGGATGTATCGGAGGGTTCTTGCTGTTCCCAGCAAGCATGCCTTTTGAAGCGTTCCAAAAAGCGGGGCGGGGCCAATTTTCTTTAACCATCCCTGGAAACTTTTTGAGATAGTACCTAGTGCGCCTATGACAATCGGGATCACTTTGACTTCATGGCAGTTCCAAATCCTTTTTACCTCCCACTTTAAGTCCTGGTATCGGTTAATTTTCTCCCTCTTCTTCTCTTGCACTCTTATATCGAATGGACAGGCCACATCCACAATCAAGCACGATCTTTTTTCCGTGTCCAAAACCACCAGGTCAGGTCTATTATGTTCCAGTTTCTTGTCCGTCTGTATCCTAAAATCCCACAGCACCTTCACCTGATCGTTTTCTATCACCGACTCTGGCTTATGCTCATACCACTTCTCAGAATGTGGTAAATTGTTTACTTTGCATAGGTGCCAGTGGATCACCCTGCCCATCACATCATGTCTCCAGCCTTTATAGTGAGTCTGGGCTAGGTGTTTACACTCGGATACAATGTGAGCCACAGTCTCCTCTCTCTCTCCACAGATCCTGCACAGTGGGCTAGCCTCCTCCTTGTAAATATGGTGTTTCAACCACTTCGTTTTTAGGGCCTGCTCATGCGCAGCCATTAGCATTCCTTCTGTAGCCTTTTTAAGGTCTCCTCTTTTCAACCAGTTCCATGTCTGTGGATCTCTGAATTCAGTTTTCTCAAAGAAGGTACTATGAAGGGATTTTTCATGAAGGCTGCTCTTTCTCCTTGTTGTTATTTCCTCCTTGGACATCCCCTGGTCTATTGTCCTCTCCTTCAGTACAATTCTGAGCATTGGCTCCTTACTATCAGTCACGTATTTGTATAGGTTGTTTTTCTCCATCTGAACACAGTCCTCTATGCTGATAAAACCTCTTCCACCTTCAGATCTCCTTAAGTAGAGTCTATCGATATCACTCCTCTTGTGGAACATGTAGATAGTCAATAGTTTCCTAGTCTTCCTATCCATTTCTTTTTGTTCAGCAACATTCCATCTCAGAATTCCCGCACTGTACCTAATAATAGACACAGCTCGGGAATTTACTGCACTTATGGCATTCCTACTGTTCAGATGTGACTTTAATACGCTCCTTACTCTCCGAATGTATTCAGATCTTATCAATTCCTTCATTTTTTTTTTGTTCTTGTTATTATTATTATTATTATTATTATTATTATTATTATTATTATTATTATTGCTGACTTGTGGGTTTATGTCGAACACCTGCTGTCACATGTAGGACGGATCCAGCTATCAGCTGAGTCCATTGTGAGGATTGCCCCACCCTCCTCCTTTAGCCGGGAAGGGCAGGCAGTTTTTATCTGTCTGGTGGCCATGGCGAAAGAGATAGTATGGTGGACACGTTTGAAAGGGCTGAAGACGAGCACTTACCTCTTCGGTGATGCCCTGATTAACTTTTTCAAATTTCATTTGAAAAGGAAAATCAGGATAAAGAGGGAAGTGCTCTCTTCCCAGCATTTTGTTGAAAGATGGGTGAGAGAAGCAAGTATGGCCCGAGTGAATGGGCCTACTTTGAGTATGTGTCTGTAAATTAAAGGTGGAAAACTGGGAGAGGGCACTTGCCCTGGTGGTCAGGGTCACTGTGGCCTTTTAATGGGCTTTCTCCACAAATGTCCCTCGGAAGTCTCCCCCCTATTGGGGAATCTTTCATTGTTATTTTTTGTTACATCCTGTTTTTTTTTTTTTACATGCAAAAATGCCCATTTGTACCGTCCTGTATTGTCCTGTACTGTCCTTAATGTCTACTTTATGTAAACCCTTGTGGTTAATAAAGAAAGCATTATTATTATTATTATTATTATTATTATTATTATTATTATTATTATTATTATTATTATTATTATTATCATATATATGTGTGTTTGTGCGCGCGCGTATATAATTGTACGTGTGAGTGAGCTGTTCTACATTTTCATACTTCAATTTATTAAATAATGATTGTTATGTACATTTTAGAAGCATTAGACAATAGATTACGTAAATATATCATCAGACGGCTTTTTTAAAAGTCGGTGATATGCAAACTTTGGGACATGAATGGTCAGTATATGGCATGTTGGACGTGCTTAATATATTGTTTAACGCATCAGAAATGACCATTTTCTGTATATGTATTTAGTATGCAGAGCGCTACTCGGGGATACTTTCTTTCAGTGATACTATTAAGAGGTAGATTAGGCAATCTTATCTTATATTTTCATTGGTGTCAGCAGCAACATTCAACAGATGACGAATATGTTCTCTGTGAGCTTGTTGTTGCAAAACCAGTGATTCTGCAAGGCAATTTCGAAATTTTCTATTAATATTCTTTTTTTCCTTTTCACTCTGTGACTTTCGAGACATTCATATGTTAGTGCAATGCTAATTAATACTATCAATACATCAAGTATGCACTATATGCAAATTAGCATCCCCATAAATACATTATTTGCAAAGATCTATATATAAGTTCTCAGCTTATTTTGCCTCAGTACCGTGTGAGTAAACGTCACTGAAGATGAATAAAGATTCCGAAACATCACAGAAAAAGAATGAAGATTCCGAAATACTAGTATTTGGCGTTCTCACTTCGTTGCTGATGTAGCTGTGACATGATCACGGCATAAAATGCCTTCAACGCGATTTATAGACTAGCGCCAAGAGGGAGGTGGATAAAATCCCAGTACAGTGGGGTGAGCTGGATTTGTCAGTTCTTGGTGAAGAGCAGGATAGACTGAAGCAGAAAGTCTAGGACGACTTGTGTTCGAGAGACACTCTCAATTTTCTCTTTGATCAATCTGATCAGTACTCAAAGTGCCACATTCTTCAGAGACTATATTGATGCTTTCTTTACCCATGGTTAACATTGATGACCTACTCAGTTTGAGATCAGAGTTGCAACTGATGACTGTAGGGATTTAAATGACGTTGTAGCTGACCTTTTGATTCCCCGAGTCATTATGGATTGTCTTCCCGTCAAAACTCGGTTTGCTTCACTCGTCGTACCATGCTGAACTCAATTATAACGCGGGCGCTGGCTCGCTTCTCCGAGCGTGTTGGCTTGCCTCAAAAATTTCCGTTGACCCCTTGTGATGTGTGATCGATTGATGCACTTAATGGTGAATTGATGATTTTTTTTTTGTCTTTTTTTCTCTCGCTTTGATCATATATATTTTTGTGCATTATATTTATAAAGTTCCTATCCTTATATTCTGCTATAGATAATTTTATTGGTGTATTTAAAAAAAAATAATGTATATGTATTTCTTCGAGGTGAATTTTTCTGTAATAAAATTGAAAAAATTCTGGATGTCTAGGGGTGTTGGGGAGAGACAAGATGGTTTTACACTTTGTCCATGGGCAGGATGTAGATGTGTCATATGGGACGTCAGAGTCAGCAACTCTTTTGCTCTTTCCTACATCCAAGATGCTAAAACATGGATAACCAAACACCCTCGTCAGGATCACCTGACACGTCGGTAAGGCGAGTCGCTAATAATGAGAAGAATTTCATTGTCGGCTGCCCAGGTGCCCCAGACGTTTCGAACGCCACAGGTTAAAAAATAGTTTGTCGATAATTCCAAGTATTTTAGAATTTTATTACGTTCTACAACTGACGCAGTAACCCTCACCTTCGCCACAGCACCCAGGATGTGGGAAAGAGCAAAAGAACCGCTAACTCTGGTGTTCCGAATGAGACGGCTACCTCTTACTCAGGGGCGAAGGGTAAGATCATCTCTAGCTTCTTCACATTTTGAAGTGAAAGTAAAATCCAGTGAAAACGACGATCGTCTTTAACGTGTGATTAATCGCCAAATATATATTTTTATTGTTATACTTTGGGTGGGTCATGTTGCCAATAAGAAACACACGCACCAGTTGCTTTCACTTCAATTTATTATAATAAATTTATAAATTTAGGAATTTATAAATTTCTGGTTGGTTGGTTGGTTCCACAACCAGATAGTTGTTTATATATTGTCAAAGTTCTTTCGTCACACATTCTGTGGCCTCTTCAGTGACTGGGGATTCTTTTCTTTGTTTTTTTTTTTTTGTTTTTTTTTGTGCCTCTCCTTTGTTCTGTCCTACGCCATTTTGTTTCTGTGAGTGTGTTGTGTGCTCAGTCTGCGCATGCGCCACATCCGGGTGTCTGTGTGTGTTTATATTTGTTTATTTACATGTTACCGGTTGGTTGTTTGTTCTATGTGTGTGTGTGTTTTCATTTTGTCCTTAATTGTAAGTTGTGATGTTGCTGTTCCACTCATATTTTCTATTTAATTTGGTTGTAATTCTTTTATGTTTATTATTGCCTCTGTGATTTGTCTAAACATTGCGTCTTTTCTGTGTGTAGATTCTATTTTTATTTCTATGTTCTCTAATTTACCCTTATGTTCTATTTTAGCATGTTGGTAGAGTACAGATGATTCTTTACTATCTTGAAGGTCTCGCCAGTGTTCATTTATCCGTTCCCCTACACTACGAGCTGTCTCACCTATGTACACTATATTTTTGTCTCTACATTGTCCTTCAGTACATCTTATGCTATACACTACATTTCTAGTTTTACAGTTAATATGGGGGCTTATTTTACAGGTTATACATTTCTTATCTATACAGGGGGGTCTTTGGAAAGGGTATGTCTTGCTAATAAGTGTTTTTACGGAGGTACCTGGTCTTTCTACTATCTTAATATTGAGTTTATGTTTATCTAGGGCCCTTCTAAATTTGTAAGCTAATTCACCTCTAGGGGTTGTATCGATGAACATTACACTCTGGTATTTATTGCTATCATACCATGAGTTTATTCTGTTAGCCTTATTCCTAGTTCTTTCTATTCTATTCCAAAATTTGCTCCTATACAAGGGGCAGGTCCCATTTGTGTCATTATTTACCATTTTTTCCCATTTGGTTCTGGCTCCTCTATACACTCTGATTCTATCTCTCTGATTGTAACCAGAGAACTGCATACGGTGGATGAAGTGTTGTATGTGTCTCTCTAGTTCTTCGGGGTTGCACATGCGGGACACGTTTCTCATCACCCGTACCAAATCCGCAATCAGTATGTTGATTTTGGTATGGTCCGAAACAGCCGAGTTTCGGTGGATCAGATGTTTGGAAGTCATGGGTTTGGCATAATGGGAATGCAGGATTTGTTTTTTGTTATTAATGGTATCTAACCAGAGCTCTGTGTCTAGTACAGGTAATCGATGGTTGGGGTGTCTACTTGGGTAGTCTATAGTAACTCTAATACTCTGGTGGATGGAGTTAGCTATTTGCTGGATGCTTTCCATTGTGTTTTTCTCTAGTTCCTGACTGTTCTCTAGTGGGGGTGTCTTAACTACGATGTTTATATCGTCAACGTAGCGGGAGTACATTATCAGGGTTAAGGGGTCTTCTAATTGTTCTTTAAGTTTAAGTTTAAGTCTACTGTCCCACCATACCATGAATAAGTTAGCTATGTCGCCTGCAATGCTAACACCAATGGCTGCTCCTTCCTCTTGGGCATATGTTTTTCCATTAAATTTGAACATATGTTCCTTAAGGGTTAGTTTTATGCTGGCCCCCACCGCATATGCAATCATTTTCTTTAGTTCATCGTGGTTTTCGGGGGTCTGTATGGCTCTGGTCCACCCGTTCCATCTATCTGTGTGGGTTTTCTTGGCTATTGTGGTAATGGTAGGTGGTCTGCCTCTTGCTGGTCTTGTAGGGCACAGGTTGCTAAGGTCATATGTGTCTAGGTAATTATTACTATAGGTAAGTTTAAGTAGGAGTCCCAGCTCACTGGTATCAATCCCACGGAATTCAACATTGCTCTCACTGATCATTTCTACGCATTTCTCCACAGCAAAATCCACGTCAATAGATGGATACAGGGACACAACATCCATACTACCTATTATGCAGTTTGTTAGGTCCCTAGATCGGTTACTCTCGCCGATTCTGCTGAGGAGGTCCTCCGTGCTGTCACATACATCTGGGGACATTTCAATGATGGGGCGTATGATCAGGGAGAGGAGGTAGGACAGTCTGTAGTTACTAGCAATGTTAGCCCCACAGACTGGCCGTGTTGGTGGTCCCGTGACAGGGTCACTGCCCGTTTTATGGTCTTTTCGAAGCCCATACAACGCCGGCACGTCATTGTTCCAGGCCTGGAAGTTGTTGGCAGTCCTTTTGTTGGGCTGCATTATATTCGTCCACATCACCATATGAGCATTGAGGGCTTTTTCTCTATCCTCATGCTCCTGTGGTGTTACCTCTCTTGTGTTAGTGATGTGGGGTTGCATTGCCTGGATGTAGTTTGGCAGGCTGTCAACCGACATTCTGCCAGACTTGTCTGTTGGAAAGCATGCTAAATGAACACTGGCGAGACCTTCAAGATAGTAAAGAATCATCTGTACTCTACCAACATGCTAAAATAGAACATAAGGGTAAATTAGAGAACATAGAAATAAAAATAGAATCTACACACAGAAAAGACGCAATGTTTAGACAAATCACAGAGGCAATAATAAACATAAAAGAATTACAACCAAAATTAAATAGAAAATATGAGTGGAACAGCAACATCACAACTTACAATTAAGGACAAAATGAAAACACACACACACATAGAACAAACAACCAACCGGTAACATGTAAATAAACAAATATAAACACACACAGACACCCGGATGTGGCGCATGCGCAGACTGAGCACACAACACACACACAGAAACAAAAGGGCGTAGGACAGAACAAAGGAGAGCACAAAAAAAAAAACAAAAAAAAAACAGAAAAGAATCCCCAGTCACTGAAGAGGTCACAGAATGTGTGACGAAAGAACTTTGACAATATATAAACAACTATCTGGTTGTGGAACCAACCAACCAACCAGAAATTTATAAATTCCTAAATTTATAAATTTATTATAATAAATTGAAGTGAAAGCAACTGATGCGTGTGTTTCTTATTGGCAACATGACCCTCCCAAAGTATAACAATATCGATTTTAACACACGATTTCAGATAAAGAATCTTGCTAAACAAATTCAGAAACGAAATATATATTTTTACTTACTGAGTTTTACCACAATTTTTTTCATTCACTTCTTTAATTACAATCAATCAAAACATCCGGTACACCGGTTCGGCTAATTTTTACTTTCACTTAAAGAATATAGATGGCTTACTGGATTTTTGTCGAAAATGAAATGTAATGAAATAAATTCATACAAAATCCTAATGAATTATTAAGCGATACGAAACTATCACTGAAAAGACACGCACACGTTCTATTGATGTATTCGTGCTGCAACAAGTATGTTTCGCCGCGGTGGAAGACCTGCCAACCCAACAACAATATGTAGTGCTGTCATGGCTGACGACGAAATTAAACAAGAATCTTGGACATTTTCTGATCTCATTTCACAGATGAACACAAATGAAACAGCAATGACCTGGTTGGCAAAACACAGGCTTATAAGCAATTCTGTTTTGTGCCCCATTTGTCACAATCCGTGTACATTGAATCGCTGTAAAGAGAAAAAGTTGTGGAAATGCAGTAAACACAACTGGACTCAGTCAATCCGCAAGAAATCGTTCTTTGAGAATAGTCATCTCTCAATGGCAACATTCATATGGCTTATGTATATGTGGTCCAGAGAGCATATACAAACTGAAATAGCTCATGAAACAAAGGTCAGTGTACCTACAATTATTGATTTGTGCTACCTCATCCGAGAACTACTAGAACAGTTCTTAGAAAACCACCCAACTGAATTAGGTGACAACCCACCCGAGATAGGAGGGTTCGATCCACAAACCGATGAACCCAAAGTCGTCGAAATAGATGTAACCACATTTTTTAAATCTAAGCCTAATAAAAAAAAGAATATGAAAGGATACTGTGTTTTGGGTGGAATTGAACGTGGAAGTGGGAAATGTTTCCTGGTGCCAATCGAACAGCAAAATAAAGACGTTTTCGAATCTGCACTTGTTCGTTGGATTTTACCAGGTACGGTTTTAAAAAAAACAACTCATTTTTCTGAAGTTCGCGTGTTTTTAAATCCTGTTAATTCAGGATTTTCAAAGAAAATATTATTACTTTACTCACGTTGTTTATAGTTAACCAAATTTAGCTTTGACAGAGGAGCTCTATGGCGTTCCAACTGTGACTGTCCCGTTTTTGTTTGTCAAACAATGTCTCTAGAGTCTAGACCATGCATGCATGGTCCCATAACTCCTGGGGGAGTCGTAGGGGCACCGTATTCACATACGTTTCTAGGGCATTTTTAAAAACCTGGCGGAGCCCAATCCTTATCTGGTCTGAATACAGCAGATTTCTTCCAGAAAAGGATAGAGAGAATGGAATTGAGAAAGAGATATAGAGGAAGAATCGACCCAGTACTAGACTGGTACTTTTTTTTTTTTGTCAACCTCGAATGGATGAAAGATTAAGTTGACCTCGACGGGATTTGAACTCGGAGAGCAGAGAGTTGGAACGAATACCGCAAAACATTCTCTCTGGCGTTCTAACGACTCTGCCGAATCGCCACCTTTAACATTTACCATATGATCACCCCATAATTCCCCTAGATAATAGAACAACGACCACGTTATCCAATGTACACATCGTACGCACTATAGTGTAATTTAACTGCTATTTCTAGCAGGCTGAACGACTACGTAGAGGCTGTCTTGTTAGTTTTACTCATCTCTAGGATATACTCGTATAGAATATTTTATTTTTCATTTAAGTGTTTAAATTTGAAGCTTGGGGCTCAATTAAATATTTTCGAACCAGCTTGTCTGACTTGAAGCAAACCGAGTTGTATAACTAATAGAATGGATTAAATTACTACAGAACAAACAAGCGAAAATAATCGTCTGGATGCAACAGAAACTTAAATAATGCTCTCAATATTTTAATGTATGCAGACCCATGCAAAGCTAGAGGTCTCAGGCCAGATGTGCAATGGAGGCTCATTTAAAGCTGGAAAGAGGTCCCAAGTCAGATGCCCCATTTCAAACTGCTCATTAAGTACTTTAACAATCAGTTCTAAATACGTATAATTTATGTATGGGTTACGAAATAACAATATAAGAACTAAAACTTGAGGTGAGTAGGTCCTCTGCTATATATATATATATATATATATTTTTTTTTATTATGATAAATATAAACACTTTAAAATAAACAGCTTAGTATCATAGAACAGTTGGTAAATTGGCAGAGTTGTTAAAGTGTCGGTATTTGCTTCAGTTCTTTGTGCTCCATGTTTAAATCCCACCGAGGTTAACTTTACCTTTCAATATGTCAGGGTTGATAAATAAAATACCAGTGCAGAGGTGGTAGATTGGTAGAATTGTTAAAGACTTGGACAAGATGCTTTGCAGTATCTGATCCAGCTCTGAACATTTTGAGTTCAAATCCTGCCTCCTTCTGCCAGATATTGTGACTAGCAGATAGTATCAACAATGGAAACATTATATGGTCCAATCTAATGATCATCACATTTCGTTTCATAGAACTAGGGGAAGCTTGAAGCCATTTGGTATCAAAACAGTTAATTAATATTTTCTTTCCATTATAGGTGTTTATTCTTATAGAGCTTCACAGATGGTTAGGTTGGTCAGGTCCTGGACAACCAACTGAACAGTCAACAAATATACAAATTTGAGGATTCTTCAGTTGTGTCAAGGACACAACAATCTCCCTAGTATTAGTGCCATGATAAAAATATACCCAATACACTCTGCAAAATGTAGGAATATATGTAAGCAAGTCATGGCCTCTGCCTATCTGACTGAGTGGTGACTTTGTCTGTGACAACTTGTCCAACCTATAATAGAATGAAAAATAGACATCAAATGATGATAATCAGCTAGGTACAACTGAGCACTAAAATTTCCAAATGTTTCCCTAGCTTACAGTACTGATATCAACTCCTGTGAGAATAGTATGTAGACTACATTCTAACTTACCCTAGATATACTACATCACAATGTTTTCAGTGGTACCCTTATAAACACAAAATGCTATGAGCTATCAGTTCCAACAAGTGTTCCAGTTGTTAGAACAATATAACAGCCTGTTTATGAAATTAATGTGCAAATGGCTGGGTGCAAGACGTGTAACCTTGTAGCAGAATGATAGTCGTGGTCGCCAGTGTGGTAAAATGATGGTATCCTCGTTGGATTGTCTTGTCGACATAGACGTGAGGGAAGGTCCCTCGTCTATTTACCATCTTTGTATTTACAATATTCCTTTCGTCAGGTCGCCAATTCCAGCAGCATGGATTATATATGTCATTGAGACACGAGTAACATAATGATTTCAACAGCAGAAATTAGAGATGAAATGTATGTTTATTTTTGATGTAGCACAAACAATGTTTGTTAACTTATATGGTTAAAGTTACACATAAAAAGAGGTTACAAAAGGGAATGTGCTATTGCGCCGGAAAGCCGGCAGGCTAAGGTGCAAAATCTCACCGTCACATGTTGTACATGTTGCTGGTTCGAAGTTCCTGGTGCGAGAGAGAGATTCTTCAAATCTTTTCGGGTAATTTCTCCCTCAGGGCGCGTAGGGATACATCCTCTTCTACTGGCGCTGATTGGTTGAACTGAGCCAAATCACACACAGAGAATGTATGTGAGCCCGCGGAATGTAGGTCACTACAATACCCCCCTCCTAGACGAAAGTCGATACAGATTATTGAATCAGCAAGAACAAATGCTGAAAGAGCACATCAGTTTAAAAAAATAATTGAGCAGAAGGCTGCATGCAAGAAAAAAAATGAGGCGCTAAGGGCCGTGTTGAGCCGCTGTGTCAAATGACTAGCCGTTTTGTAGTTTATACGTGACCACCAAAGGTCTAACAAAAACGGATAAAGTCTGACATGGGCGAAGTTGCTGATCTTGCATTAAATGTTAATGGTAAGTGTTGTACCAGTAGCTGTGGACGAAGCTATTATGGTAGTTTACCAGTGCTGGCAAGAAGATGATGGGTAGGCGAGAAAATGTTGGCCTCCCAGATGTATTGCCGAATGTGCTAGGGAGCCAGGAAAAAAATGGCTGGTTGCTTTGAAAAGAAAAAAAGCAAGTTTAATCTGTAGGTGGGTTGCAGTGTAAATTCCATAATTCGGGCGAATGCACAGAAGTGGTGGAAATGCTGACAAGTCCAGTTCTATTTGTTGCTTTCCCAGCGAGTCGGGCAAAACAACAAGACGAAGGCCGTCATGGACGATGAGTGTGCAACGAGATGCGAAACTGTTTGAGTTCAGCTGCAATTAGCATTCTCGTGTTGCAGTGCCTGTTTGAATCCAGGTGAATTAAGCTCTATGAGCTGCTAGCATGTGACAGCATCTCAACCAGGTGAAAAGGGATCTCGCAGAATATTACGTTTGAAGAACATATACTAAGAACAACATGTTGGTGTGTGACAAAGAAATGTGTGCATATGCAGGCATGTAAAACAGCAAAGAATGTCATCATCATCATCATCATCATCATCATCACCGTTTTACGTCCGTTCTTCCACGCTAGCATGGGTTAGACGGGTTGCCCTGTTGTGGGCAGTGTCTGGTCGGCTGACCATGCCTTGCTCATACAGGAACTGATTTGGCTTGATTTCTACAGCTGGATGCCCTTCCTAACACCAACCTCATTTACAGTGAGTGCTGGGTGCTTTTTCGTGGCGCCTACACGTCCACTTTACAGTGTGGGCTGGGTGCTTTTTTGCCGTGGCACCTCCACGACCACCTTGCGGTGGGGTGTGTGAGGCATATTGTCTATATGCTTCAGCTTGTACCCATGGGAGGTCGGGTACACTGTATTACTGCGTGACGCCAGAAGTCACGGTCGTGTGTCATTGTCTTTGAGAGGTGTAATTGGGTAAGGTCGGCTTTTATCACCTCATCCCAGGTCATCTTGGGTCACCCTACTCCGCGGTTTCCATCAACTTCTAGTGCTCTGCACCTTTTTATGCAGCTGTCATCCTTCATACGCATCACATGTCCATACCAGCGCAACCGCCTCTCCTGCACACAGCATTTGATTCCTCTTATTCTCAGTCTCTCTCTCAATTCATTTATGCTTTGTCGTTCACGTATATTATTGTTACACATCCATCAGAGCATGCAGGCTTCGTTTCTCTCTAATCTACGTAAGTCTTCCACCTTCAGCGCCCAGGTCTCGCTACCATGCAACATCGCTGTTCGGATACACGCATCATACAGTCTGCCTTTCATTCTGAGGAAGAAGCCTTTTGCAGCTAGCAGTGGTAGTAGTTCCCTAAACTTCTTCCATCCTGTTCTTACCCTAGTTATTGCACTTTCTGAACACCCACCTCCGTTGCTAATTCAGTCACCTAGGTAGCAGAAGCTGTCTACTGTTTCTACAGGGCCCTCCCAGAGATTGGTGGTACTTGTTTCTTGTGGCTGTTTGCTGTTTGCTGTCTCAGCACAGCTGCTGCATGTGAATCCTACATTCTTAATTAAGCTTCCTGAGATCCCGCTACATCTCTTGTGTACCCATTGTTTGCATTTGGGGCAGAGAATGGAGTTCCTACCTACACCTTTCCTACATACTGAGCAAGGCCATTTCCCTGAGGGGATCTGGGTTCTGTTTTCTCGTCTACTTATAAGGACCTTAGTCTTTGTCATGTTGACTTTGAGGCCCTTTCTCTCTAGTCCCTGCTTCCAGGTTTGGAATTTATTCTCTAGTTCTACCATAGATTCAGCTATGAGTGCGAGGTCATCAGCATACAGGAGTTCCCATGGGCATCCGGTCTTAAACTCCTCCGTTATTGCCTGCAGGACTATGATGAACAGGAGAGGGCTAAGAACAGAGCCCTGGTGGACCCCAACCTGTACGCTAAATTCCTCGCTATACTCATTGCCAATCCTAACTTTGCTGACTGCTCCCCTATACATGGCTTGTACCGCTTTCACAAGCCATTCATCTACTAGTTTTCTAAGAGCCCACCAGATTACAGCACGTGGAACTGTCAAAGGCTTTCTCAAGGTCAACAAATGCCAAGTAGAGTGGCTTACTTTTAGCTAGGTACTTTTCCTGTAATTGCCTCACAAGGAAGAGGGCATCAGTGGTGCCTCTTCCTGGTACAAACCCAAATTGCATCTCGTCTATTTTCACCCGGTCCCTAATCAGCTGTGCTATAACTCTTTCTGTTACTTTCATGACCTGGTCCATCAACTTTATACCTCTATAGTTTCCTCTATCTAGTGCATCGCCTTTACCTTTGTAGCAGTTGACAATGATGCTACTGCACCAATCTTTTGGTATGGCCCCTTCTAGTATTACCTGATTAACGATACGTGTGGTTTTAGTGTGACCTACAGACCCAGATGCCTTCAGCATCTCGGCAGCTATACCCGATGGACTGGTTGCCTTCCCCATCTTCATATCTTTGATTGCCTTACTTACTACGCTGCCGCTGACTTGTACTGCTGGTCCCTCTATAGGGTCTACTTGGGGTAGGGTCTCTTCTTCCCATGCATTCTCCTCATTTAGTAATCTATCATAATGACTCTTCCATGCATCTTTCTTCTCAGCACTTGTGAGGGCAAGCTCACCTTTATCATTCCGGATACACTTCTCTCCAATGACATCACAACTATCTCTGACACACTGCCTTGCAATCTTGAATACCTCCTGTTTCTGGTCCTCACGTTGCAAAACATGCTTGAATTTTCTATCCTCTACTTCCCTCCTAGCTAAGTATACTTGTCGCCTAGCTTCCCTCTTGGTCTCTATGTAATGTACCCTGCTCCCCCCGTTCTTCCATTCTTTCCATGCCTGTCTCTTGGCCTTGACTGCTTCATCTACCTTATTGTTCCACCACCAAGTCACTCTCCTCCTGCTTGAGGTCTTACTCCAGCCACAGACCTCATCCGTCGCTTCTAGTAAATTATTTTTTAGGAACTCCCAGTTCTCTTCAACATTAAATGTCTCTATCTGTTCTTCTTTACTGTCGTAGGCGTTGAGTAAAATATCTTTAAATCTGTTACTGGTTGAGGGGACTTTCAGCTTCCAGATCTTTCTTCTCCAGGTTGGCCTCTGTTTCCGGGTTCGTCTAGTTCTGACCGTGAGGTCGCTGACAACTAAGCTATGTTGGGATGTACATTCCTCACTAGAGAAGGCTTTTGTGTTTACGACCGTCCATCTGTCACGTCCTCTGATGAGGATAAAATCAATGTGAATGAACAAAAACCATGAGCAAGCAAATAGCAAAAGAGCACAAAACAAGTAAATGCATTCTACAAAGAAATATGTGAATGTAACAAACTGATAATTCAAAGTGAATATAAGGGAGCAGAGAAATTAATGATCAATGATAAGTTCAAAGTTTTTCAAAGTCAAATAGTTCACACATCACCAGTGTACAGACTTTCTGACACTAGTTCTATCTGAAAACTGAAAAAGAAGTTTGTTAATGCCACTAGGGGTTAGATGTATATTGTTTTTGAGAGTTTTCGTGGCCATTCTACCGTCCTGCCACCTTGTGTGACAAAAGGTTGTGTTGCTTGTTGTTAAAGCAAAGTCAATGAATCTTCTGTAGAGTAGAAGTCACCAACATGGCAGCCACGTCTGACGCCATAATGGTGAGAAAACTACTGTCTCAATTTCTCGAGTCCCTGTGGTAACGAGACAGAAGGTATGGTGGTTGCGTCGGTAAAGTTACAAGCCGTTCCCGGGTGTTGGTTAATAGTTACACAAGGTTGTCGCTGCTGCCGTTGATTGTAGACAGGACTTGTCGGTAGCCATTTTGAAATTTCCTCGTGGTGAAAAGTTTTTGAAATACTGGCAATTTTTCAAAAAATTTTGAAAGGAATATATTGTATTTCCGCAAGTTACGAAAAGGCAACGCGGCAATTATAGTTCAACTGTATAAAAAAGGCTGCATTAAATTCTTACGTCGGTCACCAGTGTAGCATAATGATAGTCGTGGTCGCCAGTGTGGTAAAATGATGGTATCCTCGTTGGATTGTCTTGTCGACATAGACATGAGGGAAGGTCCCTCGTCTATTTACCATCTTTGTATTTACAATATTCCTTTCGTCAGGTCGCCAATTCCAGCAGCATGGATTATATATGTCATTGAGACATGAGTAACATAATAATGATTTCGACAGCAGAAATTAGAGATGAAATGTATGTTTATTTTTGATGTAGCACAAACAATGTTTGTTAACTTATATGGTTGAAGTTACACATAAAAAGAGGTTACAAAAGGGAATGTGCCATTGCGCCGGAAAGCCGGCAGGCTAAGGTGCAAAATCTCACCGTCACATGTTGTACGTGTTGCTGGTTCGAAGTTCCTGGTGCGAGAGAGAGATTCTTCAAATCTTTTCGGGTAATTTCTCCCTCAGGGCGCGTAGGGATACATCCTCTTCTACTGGCGCTTATTGGCTGAACTGAGCCAAATCACACACAGAGAATGTATGTGAGCCCGCGGAATGTAGGTCACTACAACCTTAACATAATTCTCAGGAAGATTCAGCATGGCACAGTATGTGATAAGGCAGGCCCTTTCAATCACAGGTACAACTTATTTTCCAGCTGAGTAAACTGGAGTAAACATGAAATAAAGGATGCAATGCACCATTGAAAATTAAACCAACAAACTTATGATGATGAGCTAAACACCCTAACCACTAACTCATGCATCTTCACTTGAGCTTTACTACTGCTACTCGTGTGATAAGAAAGGACAGAATATGACAATTGGCTATTTCTTTTGTCCTACAAATAAACATGGTTAAATAATTGTTTCTACTTTTGGCACAAGGCCAGCAAATTACCAGTGTATTACTGGTACTTTATTTTATCGACCCCATAAGGATGAAAGGCAAAGTTAACATGGTTAAATAATATAACATTTTTTCATTTTAGGTACCCATATTGTGTCTGATTTATGGGCTGAATATCTTCAGATTGACCAGATTCAACAGGGTATATACACTCATGAGTATATAATCCAAACCCCAAATATTGACAGGATGTGGTTAAAGGTCAAGAGCAAACTTCACCCTAATCATGCAAATAATAACAAAATTGCATTCCAGTCTTTCTTAACAGAATATATGTGGCGGTGCCATTTTAAGAACATTGATAAATTTGCTGCTTTAATATATTCAATTAAACATGTGTATAAAGTTTAATAAAGTTTATTTTGTATTTATATTTGTAATCCTGCAGTTTATATATATATATATATATATATATATAGCGGGTGCTATAGAAGTGGTGGATAGCTTCCAGTACCTAGGAGATCAGATTAGCATGGGAGGGGGTGTTCCGAGGCCATAGTATCTAGAATAAGGACGGGTTGGAAGAAGTTTAGGGAGCTGCTGACGAAGAAGGGTTTCTCCCTGCGTACGAAAGGCCGGTTATATGATGCCTGTGTGAGGAGCGCAATGTTGCATGGTAGTGAGACATGGGCAGCAACTGCAGAGGATATGCGACGGCTGAAGAGAAATGAGGCAAGCATGCTCCGTTGGAGGTGCAGTGTCAATGTGCGTGAACGACCCAGCATGAATGTGTTGAGAGGGATAGAATGTAGTGTACGGGAGAGGAGACTGAGGTGGTATGGACATGTAATGCGCATGGAGGATGACCGATGGGTGAAGAAGTGCCAGGAAATGCCAGTTGAAGGAAGACGTGGTAGAGGTAGACCACGAAAAACATGGGTGGAGGTGGTGAGAACAGACCTCAGATCGCTGAAGCTCACGGTGGAGATGACAAAGGACCATGACAAGTGGAGAGATGCTGTGCTGAATAAGACCCATCCCACCCTTGCAAGCAGGGAAGAGCGGACGTAAAATGATGATGATGATATATATATATATATATATATGGTATTAGAATTGGTGCTCTGAAATAACGATGTATACATGAATGTATGTATAGTATATTACCAAATATACTATACATACATTCATATATATATATATATATGAGAAATTAATGTGAGCAAGAAGCCAACAGTAATTCATATATATAAGTGACTATTACATTAAGATGGAAAATATTTAACGTAAGATATGGGAAAAATAATTCAATCTCAATTCAAAAAAAGTCAAGACAGAAATTTTACCCACAGATTTTGTGTAATCCAGGGAAAAAAACCAATAGAGTCTTAACTCAGAATAAAATTAAGGGTAAATATTTATCCTTCAATTTGGAAAAATCTACAAATGCTCTATATAGTCTTAAAAAGACTATTTCACGAAACTTTTCAGTGGGGTTAGTCACGGTTGGAATCGTTCATCAGTAGAGCTCAACGTGATAACTAAGATCCACAGCTAAAATATGCCAAAAGGGAATTTAAAAGCAGGCTAGTTACACCTTGTGTGGAATTAAGATAATAAACACACATGGAGAACAGGGCTAGTGACGTCAGAATGAGACAAATGACTGTTAACAAGAAACAGCAGTCAAAACATTCCGAAAAAAACTCAACAAAGGTATGGAGTTCAGCATAAAGCAATATTATCGCGTTTTTAAAAAAAAAAAACGGGATTAGTCACAAATAATTTTAAGCACTCTAGGAAAAATTCCGAGTATAAATATAAATGAAAATAGAGAAATTAATGTGAGCAAGAAGCCAACAGTAATTCATATATATAAGTGACTATTACGTCAAGATGGAAAATATTTAACGTAAGATATGGGAAAAATAATTCAATCTCAATTCAAAAAAAGTCAAGACAGAAATTTTTTCCACAGATTTTGTGTAATCCAGGGAAAAAACCAATAGAGGCTTAACTCAGAATAAAATTAAGGGTAAATACTTATCCTTCAATTTGGAAAAATCTACAAATGCTCTATATAGTCTTATATATATATATATATATATATATATATATATATATATATATCATCTATTACACTGGAGAAGACAACTTTTGGTGACTTAGATGTTAGACCTGTTTCTGGGTATACTGAGGTTGCTGTTTCAAAAAATGACAGCAGTTTTTCTTCATCAGCTTTGCTTGTCAAAATATGGTATTTATATGTAATGTATATAATATATAACTGCTGACTGTCAATCACTTTTGTAGTCAATTGAATACAAAAGTATGATGAATGTCAACAAAAATAGTGTATTGACATCAAACAAGTATAAGGTACAAAAACTAAGAATTAAATTCAAACAAGCTTGAGACATCAACAACAACAACATAAAAAGGTTTTTCGGTGAGACATCTCACATAAACCACATTTCCAAGATTTCCTTGGATGAGATGTGCCTGGACATTCATGTTGGATCTTTCAGCAGTAATCCGCCATCATGTGAGTATCCTATAATCCATGGTAATGTTCTTTGTTGGTCCTTAGTTCTTGGTGAAATCATTCACCTTGTTCCTCACTTAGATCACTGAGGTTATCTGGGAAATGATCCAAATAGCTATGGCGGTAAAGCAGCTTAATGCTCATTTTACAGCCAAGTTTACAAAGAAGAGACATTTTCATCATGAAACCTGTAACAAGAAATAATTCACATTAGTACATGTTCAATACACATGCAAAACAGTAACATCAGCAAAATTATAACTACAATTTAATTATACAGAAGTATTTAAATTTACAAGCAACTCATAATACCATTTCAGTAGGGTAATAAAGTAGATAATGGTATATGCAATACCTGAACAACTAGAGCTGCTGGAACAAAATGGGTAGTATTTTCTGAATCAGTTGCATGAAAATATCCAGAATCAGATTTAAAAATTCAGGTACCATGGAAAAAGATCTTTTGTGTAAAACGTGAGCCACTGCAAAAGGTTGGTAAGACTGTGTCAGAGACAGTGGTTGTAGCAACACCGAAATGTTTTTCTGTAACAAGTCTTTAAGGAAAGGGGATGGTAAGAGAGTGGGAATAGTCAGAAGAGAGTGAAATACAGGGGAGGGGTGAAAGAAACAAAGAAGTAATAAGCATTAAGAGCACACAACTCCATCAATTGCAGTAGAGGCTTCATAGAAGTTGTTGACAGTTTTTGTTACCTAGGGGATCTAGTCAGCAGTGGGGGAGGATGCTTTGAAAGAGTAGTAGTCAGAATAAGAATGGGCTGGAAGAAGTCTAGGGAGATAGTATTTCTGCTGACAACAAAGTGTAGATAGACTGTATAGTACTTGCATACAAACTGTAATGTTGCATGGCAATGAGACATTAGCCTTGATTTCAGAAGGCTTAAACTTTATGGTTTCTCTTATGCAAACCCTTGATTTATTAAAACGTAATTTCCCAGTTTGTTTATATATCCGGTTTATATGGCATACCAACACGTTTCCAAAAATTAAATTACACTCCACGCTATCGCTAACATAATTGTTTCTACTTTTGGCACAAGGCCAGCAATTACCCAGTACATTACTGGTACTTGATTTTATCGACCCCCTAAAGATGAAAGGCAAAGTCAGGTTGACTCGGCGCGGTTTGAACTCAGATCGTAAAGGGACGTAACTATGCTGGAACATGGCGTCCGACCCTCTATCTATACTGCCAATCCAGTTTCTAAGTATTAATTTCATACTGCTTATTCGAGTTACTTCCCCTGGACCTTTCATTGCGATTACTAAGTTTTTCAAGTATGCATTAAATAAGCTGTCAGCATAAGTGAAGTCTGGCGGAGTAGAAAGAGAGCCACTACGTGGTCACTCAACCGGCTAGAAATAGAAGCCAACTATTCCTCATATCGCACCCCATTGTTTTAAAAAAGAAAGATGTATTGGATAATGTAATCCTAGATAAGTTGATCTGAAAAAAAATACAGAAACTGAATGGTTATAGAGTTGACCTTTGGCAAAACAATAACAAGTAGAGTCCGAGGTAGCATCTGATCACATTAAATTTAATAAAATTGGGTAACTTCGAGTGCCACATGGAGAGGCAAATTCTAATACATTAAGAAGTGTGGTGGGTTTTTGTAAGCAGAGCAAGCACTACCATTAAGGCCACTTGGGCAGCCGCCGAGGGCATTAGAGAGGGGCATTACTGAACCTTAAAAGGTCGCAGTTTTATACAAAATATCTAATGATTTCCTACGATCAATAAATAAACATCTTTTCCACGTGGCAGCGTTTTAGAAATATTCAAAGGGGCGGAAAGGATCGTGTGACGTTATGACCTGTTACATGTTTTGGTGTGGAAAAGTGTGGACTGTAGTGAAAACTGTAGGCTTAATAGTCGAGTTAGTAGTGAGGGTGAGTGTGAACTTTGTAGTAGAAAAACGTGTGGTCAGAGCAAGAAGTGTCTAACACTAGGTTCGTCAACCCATCAAACTGTAAGGTGAAATTATTTTATTTTGATGAATGTAGAGCTTAATCTACCACTGGTCACCAATACTAGATTCAATTTAGATTTTATTCGTTTAATTTCCTTTCTTCTTTTATAATTTGTAAACCAATAAGATGTTTTATTCTTAGTAAATCAATTCACGGTTGTGTAAATAACATTACAAATATTGATGGATATATGAAAGAAAAAGAAAAAAAAGGATAAAAACAAAACCAAGCAACGAACAGAGGTGGGGGGGGGGGGGGGTTAATGAGATCTGACTATATAGGAAAGTAGATAGGACTATAAATACCATAAATAAGAGGAAAATGAGGGGAAAAGCAAGGATTATGAGGCCGCGGAAGAAAGGGAGAGTAAGAGAAGGGGGTGATAAGCTTTATGCCTGGACGGGGCGCGGCGGTGCTTGGGCTGAGCCCCGCGGACAAAACTGCAAAGGAATTTCCGTGAACAATGGCCAGCGACACTCGCTGCAACAGCCACCCCACCTTGCAGGGGTCCTTCCTCAGACGGGCTGCTGACGATCCGATTTTATGAAGGAGCTCGGCAATACGGGCCCGAGGACGCCTGAGGTCTCGACAGCGATCGGTGCGAAGAAGTGGCCAGATATTTGTAAGCCTCGGTCTACTTTTCACTATTTTAAACCCAAATATTGTTTTCATTTTATTAAGATATCATAAAAATATCATATTTGAAGTTATTAAAGTTGAGATAATTCATTTATTATTCCTTCCCATATCTTTGATGCTGTGACAAAGGTAAGGGTCACTGAATCCGTAGTCGAGTGGAATAAATTTTCTAAAATAGTATTTTTTGTTTTATTCTTTTAGTCTGTGGTGTTCGAGACTTTTGGGGGGAACTGGGTCACTGACAACGCGGTCCTTATTCAAAAAAGGTTTTACATGCCCTAGGCCTAGAGCCCATCACCCTCCTCCTTCCATCTCCCCATTCTTCTGTGACCCTAGAGCCCTTGCCTTTCCCGTCTTTACAAATTATCTCCTGTTAATGTTTGATATATTTATGTATATGTCAATCGTTTTTTTTATTTTATAATAAATGCTCGAGATGATTTCATAATATATTTTAATAAGCGTAAGACCATGCAGATATATAGTGCTAAAAACGGAATAATGAGGAAGAAAAAAGGAGGGGATAATAAAGAAGTAAAGAGTGGAGGAAGACCCACACACTCGATCACACACCACAAGGGCTCCTAATATTTTATTAGGTAAGCCAACACATTTGTAGCATCATCTGATATGCCAGTACGGCTGGGTGATAGCGAGTCTAAGGCGCTGGAATAGCCAAGCACCTTAACCTTGCTATCATCCGGTCTTACCGATGTATCAAGTGATGCTGTTGAAGGTACTTGGCTATTCCAGCACCTTAGTTGTTCTATAATTTGTCCATAACGTTGTATCAGATATTCCCAAGGGTGCTTGGCTGTTCCAGCGTCTTACCTTCGCTATTAACTGGTCTTACCGTGGTAATGCCTTGAATGTCTTGGCTTACCTTTAAAATATTTAAAAGGAAATATAATCATTCCCTATCGTGGTATGTAATTCAGTGTACATATCCCACTTTTTCTGTTTGTTGTTTTCTGTCATTTTTTTCCTCAGATTACTTTCTTTCTGCTTTGTGGCATTTAGTTACGACCCTTTATATTCAAACTCCAACGAGATCAACTTCGCCTTTCATCCTTTCGGGGTCGATATAGTAAAGTACTCGACTTTCCCCTCTCTACAAATTGCTGGCTTTGTGTCTAAATTAGAAACCATAATTTATATAAATAATGAAATTCTCATTATGACGTGTGATGAAGCAATGAAGAGTAACAGTGGAAATACTATTTGAAAATATATTGAAATAAATAATTTAAGCAGAATAGTGTATCACTGAATTTGAGCCCAGGAACCGTTGAAAGCAAATGTGTATTACAAAAACCAATAATGGATTTGTCATTACGATGTGTGGGTGTGATAAAGTGATGAAGAGAAACGGCGGGAATATTCTAAGGTGTGAACAATCAGCAGGAAGATCTTCAAAGTGTTGAGAAACTAAGTAAGCTTCGGTAATTCACTCGTATATTGTTTTTTTCTCGGAATTCTATGTATCTTAATTATTATTTCTTAACCCTTTTGATAACGAACCGCCTCTGATTCTACAATACAATACTATTTGTTTGAAAGTGTTTATAATTTATGTTAATATTTCATTATTATTATTATTATTATATCATGACTCATACACTGTTCATTTTCCTGACATTTGTACATTATTCTATGTACTATAAAATTGTGTTCAAATCCCGCCGAGGTTTACTTTGCCTTTCATCCTTACGGGGTCGATAAAATAAAGTACCAGTAATGCACTGGGTAATTGCTGGCCTTGTGCCTAAAGTAGAAACAATTATTCTATGTACTATACATGCACCTTTGATGAGTTGTAGTGCACCTGAGCACTGTACACAATAATTTCATTATTATATAAAAAACCATCCGTCATAATTTTATGTAAAAACATTTATTATGTTCCAAACACCAACTTAACTATTTGAAACCATATTGCTTGAAACAGTTCTTGATTCTACAATACAAAACTTTATTCTAAAGTGTTTAATTTATCTAAAAATCGTCCATCGTAATTTTATGTATGAACATGTATGTTCCAAACACCAACTGAGTGAGAGTTATATTACTAAATCCCTTCAAATTCTTAATGTTTTTAATGGTTCGAAAATTATATATGAGAAATATATAACGAAAGGGTTTAATGTTTCTATGTATTTCTAAAATTCTTATATTTTAAGTATCGTTGACATCGTATTTATTAATTTATTTATCGATTCTTTTAAAATTACATCACACCTTTCGTTTTTAACCATGTCATCAATGCCAGATTCAAACTTTAGTAATGTCCTAAGCTGTATACAGCTTGGCGGCCTCTCGTTAAAAAAAAAATTACGCCAGGTCTTACAAAGATTAAAAACGCATATGGCTTTTAATTATTCCGAGGTTCAAAGATATAGCTTGTGTTTTAGTTCATGTCTATATCTGGCATTGCATGCCATCAAATATCAAGCGGATTAAGCTAGCATGGGGTCCCTAGCTGACTTATTCATGGTGGCAAAAATATTTGGGGGCCCTTTATATATTGTAGGCACCGGGCTACAGCCCTGCCAACATTCCATCGTAACCCACCAATTTTTATTATATATTTGTGAAAGTTAATCTGTGTGTATGTCCCCATCTCCCCCCTCCTCTTTCCAATTTTTATGTTAGAATTTTTTGTTACTCTCCTCCTACCACACTTAAATTTTACCTCTCCTTTCATTTATCATTTGCTCTTTCCTTCGCTAACTATTCCTTTTTATATGCCCCCCCCCCCCCCCCACACACATTTTCACTCTTATTTCCCTCAAAGACTAATGTTGCCGTAACGAACATACTTTCTTACTAAAACTATATATTTATCTCCCCCCCCACATTTCTTTTTTGTAATATCTAACCGCTCTCTTAATATTTTAAAACATTTTCTTTGACATTTAAAGAATTTATCGCGCACCAATAGTAAATTTCATTAAAAAAACGGAGACAATAGGTATATTGTTCACGTTACATGGGTGTATGTAAATGTTTGGATGAAATTGATGCTTTTGTGGTTGTGTGTTACTATTTTTAATTAAATTAATTGATTTACGAACTATTTACTAGGTGTGGAGGAAGGGACTGTGCCCATAACCTTTGCAGGCCCTCTGAGACCGATGGGATTGAAGCTGTTGATGTTCAGTTTAAATTGTTGCATGTTGCCTCCTGTATGAAAAATATTTGTTAGGAAAGAATTCTGGAGTGCTGGAAGGGCTGGGCGTAGTGCAAAGAATGGTGAGGAGTAAGGCCGGAGTAAAGGTCAGCCAGATACCAGGAGCTAGAAATAAGGAGTGCCTGTCAGCGACTTTATGCCAATCAGACGGTCTTTTTTTTTTTTGGATGCGGTCTAAGTTGTTTGTATGTGTGGGAGCAGTAGTTCATTGTGAGTCTTAGCTGAGCTCTCTAGATGTCAGAATTTGTTGCGGTAGGGGGTGCTGGTGAAGTACTTTGTTTTTGAAGAGAAAGGCCAGTCGTTTAGATATAGTTCTAGTTATGTGCAGGATGTCCGTTCGCTATGAGAGACCTTTAGCAACAACGAGGCCGAGAATTTGGAACAAGAGGGCTCTTCTAATACCGTTTGCAATTTATTCACAATTGTATATAAATAACATTACAAAATATTTTTACTTCTTACAGAATGGTAATATAAACACATATAATGTAGAATAACATAACAAATATGTTTTAAATATATACATAAATAACATTACAAATGCGTCGGTAACACTACAAAGGATGATACAATGAAAGATATATTCCTTCAATGCTACAATATTAAAGAAAATGTAAAGGAAGGGAGCCAACACCAGAGCAAAAGACGGCAACGTCGCGAGTACTGGGCAACCTCTCTAATGATTTTTTAGGCAAGCCAGCACACTCGCAGCGTTGCCTCGGGTGATGGCGAGGCTGATGCGCTGAAACAGCCAAGCATCCTCGCGAGATTCGCCAGTCACCTCTATTAGGCGAGCCGTCAGTGAGGAAACGAACCTCGCAGTCAGCGGCCCGACTACCCCAAACGTCTCGAAAGCCACAGGCTGAAAAATGTAGCTGGCCGACAGATTGAGGGTCTTACCCCGCTCGGCTGCAGAAGCTGTGGCTCTCGTCCTAACCGCAGCATCCAGGATGTGGGAAAGAACAAAAGAGTCACTAACAGTGACGTCGCAGACAAGGCATCTGCCTCTCGACCATGGGCACAGGGTAAGACCGTCAGGTCTTTTGCCGTCACTTCTGGACATTGTGTGCTGTTCATGATTTAAGGGTAGTGAGGTGCAGTGATGTTTTAGTTCCATACACACACGATCAACAAAACAAATGACCAATAACAGTATAAATGAATTAGAATTTTCCCTGGTTTGTCATTCGACTGTTGCGTAGTTATATGGGGGCAATATATTGGCGATTATATTGATGCCAATACTTATTTCAATCGATTATTTTCCATCTTTATTTGCCGGACTACTACTCAAGACATGGACACACACTATAAACATGTTTCAAACCATGTTTGTACAGAGTTGCAACTTTGCCTTTCATCCTTACTGGGTTGATAAAATAATGTACCAGTAATACACTGAGATTATTGCTGGCCTTGTGCCAAAAGTAGAAACAATTATTTTCAAAGAAATTGTCCAGTCATCTTTTTCTCGATTAACGTCGGGTACTACTGCTGGCAAATGTATAAATTAACGGACAATTATAGCGACTATGAACATTTCATCGATTTCATGGATTTATGATGCTATAAAGTACATTATAATTATTGGTTTTACTTTTGGCACAAGGCCATCAATTTGAAGGGAAAGGGCAAGTCGATTAAATTGACCCCTGTGCGTTACTAGTACTTTATTTTATCGACCCCCGTAAGGATGCAAAGCTAACCCCGACGAGATTTCAACTCGGAATGTAAAGGGCCATGATTATATGCCGTAAAGCTTGTTGTCCGACGCTCTACCGGGGCGGTGGGTTGGTAGAATCGTTAGTGCGTCGGATGAAATGCATTAAGATTATAGCGAAAGTACTGGGTTGTATGAATGTAACAAGGAGACATGGTTTGTGTGTATAATATTTAATTAACAATCATGGATATATATAGAACAGTATAGTTGACATGTCAAAGTAATAGATGATAGAATGAAGCAAAGTTAGTAGTTACCGTTTTGATTGCCAGGCAAACGCGAGACGCCTGGCGAAGGCCAGACGCCTGGCGAAGGCCAGGCGCCTGGAAGGGCAAATGAGAGGCAGAGAACTTAAAGTTGTTAGTTTTATAGGGTTCTGACCGGAAGTTACAGAAAGGGTTCTACTTCCCGTCTAGATGTTGTTAATCTATTGGGGTTGTGAGTCACAAGGGAGGCCACTGCTACATAACCTCCCGCCAGAATTTTAGAATATAAAAATCGAATGAAATATGTAGCAAGTTGGCGAGAATGTTGTAACAGGCATGAAAATTACGACAAAAGAATGTTTGCAAAAATCAATGATAGATGTCAAGGTAGCCAACCGCTCTTGGCCAGAGAACGACTGGACCTCTATCTATCCATCACCCAAAGATACAATGTAATAAAGTAAGAGAAGAGCTCAAAGTTCAAATGTACAAAATATAGTTCACAGGTGTGCAATCACATGACAGCGGGAGAGAAAGTGTGTTCCAGAGAATGAATGCAGGTGGTTTCTGTTCTGTGGTATATCGTGAAATTTCCAACCGCCGAATGGATTTTCTCACAGGAAGAGTGCTGCAAAATAAATTCTCTGGCTTGTTCTGCTGGTTTTGGTTGTTGGTGAAGCTGTGTTGCTGTTGTTGTCTCGCGGAGTGAATTATTCGGTGTTTAAATTCACAGTAAAAAAAATTTTTTTCAGAAAAAATGAGTTGCGCAAAGTGCTAGAAATAACAGCCGAAGTTGATGGTCGATGTTGAGAATGCGTTGACCTGGAAGGGTCAAGAGGCCAGCGACCAAAGAAAAAAAGCATTCTGAATAAATGCGCAGTTTTCAACGGCAAATTTACGTGGTAAATTTTTAAACTGGCAAATAGGAGAATATAGCTTAAGGCTGAAGAATCCTTGGCGAGAAACGTTATCTCTGGCGTGCGGCTATCTCTGTGAGTCGAGATATCTCTGTGAGTCGAGAATTTGTGCTGCCTACACGTGCCAATACAAGGTTAAGTTAGGTTGAAAAAATAATATTTCTAACGCGCGAGAAAATGATAGTGCAAGTGTGAAAGTGACCATGATGAAAAAGAAAGGCTTCACTTAGCATAATTATTGGTGTGAACTTTGGAAAAAAAAAAAAAAAAAACTTGAACGATGAAGAAAACGATGAAAAAAAAAAAAGGCAATGGTTCATCGAAAATAAATGTTCCTGTTGAAATGTTTTTTAAAAAATATCAAATTTCTTTCTTTTTTTTTTTTTTTTTTTGTTTTGAAAGTGTTCGTTGTAGGAAACGAGAAACATATATATCGTGAAATGCGACAGTTAGTTGATGCGTGAGAGAAAAAGTCTGTCTGAACGCGAATTTCACATGTGCGTGTGTGCGTTTCTTTGAGTATTTCATAGTTTGTCAATAAATTTGCTGTGTATTCGTAATGTTACTCACACAACACCAGATTATGCTATTTTTTTTTTTTTTCGGGGTGACCACTTATAACAATGAAAGGCTGCGTGTTCGTATCACGTCAGGGTTACCAATATAGCGAAAGTACTGGGTTGTATGAATGTAACAAGGAGACATGGTTTGTGTGTATAATATTTAATTAACAATCATGGATATATATAGAACAGTATAGTTGACATGTCAAAGTAATAGATGATAGAATGAAGCAAAGTTAGTAGTTACCGTTTTGATTGCCAGGCAAACGCGAGACGCCTGGCGAAGGCCAGGCGCCGGAAGGGCAAATGAGAGGCAGAGAACTTAAAGTTGTTAGTTTTATAGGGTTCTGACCGGAAGTTACAGAAAGGGGTCTACTTCCCGTCTAGATGTTGTTAATCTATTGGGGTTGTGAGTCACAACAAGGTAGGCCACTGCTACAAGATATTTCCTTACGGCCCTCTACGTTCTGATTTCAAATCCCGTCATTGTCAACTTTGCCTTTCATCCTTTTGGGTTCGATCAAATATAGTACCACTCAAATACTGGGGTCGATATAATTGACTTTTCCCTCCCCATAAATTGCTGACCTTGTGTATAAATTGGAAATCATTTATCCATGCTGCATGCAAATCGCACCGAGCTCAACTTTGCCTTCTGGGATCGATAAAATAAAGTACCAGTCAAAAACTAGGGTGAATATAATCGACTCCTCATCCTCCGAAAAGTATTGCTAGCCTTGTGCCTAAATTAGAAATTATCTTGATCTGTAACCTCCATAGTTAAATTATCTTTAATGGCAGTTGTTCATCCTTGAAGTCACAATTAATTTTGTTAACCTGCTAAAAATATGATGGACAACAGACCTGCTGTCAACTATTACTGAGTTATAAAGAACATAACTGTCTACAAATATTATTTATAACAAAATGGAATGGAAACATTTTATTTACATATTTATGATATATAATAATGACAGTTTATTTTAAAATAATAAACAATAGAGTGGGAAAACGGAAAGAGGTAGATAAAATTAAATTTAAGGGGGAAAGGGAGAGGAAAATACTCTACATCCTTTGATTGACTAGCATAGTAGTACCCGACAAGAATGGAATATATAGCAAAAGCAAAAAAAATTATATATACCATATTTCCCACTGCTGAAGATGCTTTGTCCTCGAAGATGCACCCTAATTTTGACAACCAAAAATTCGAAAAAAAATAATAAACAACCAAAGAGAAAGACTAAGAATTATAGAGAAAGATCGCTAAATCGCCTAATGCAGTCCCTAGGACCATAAGTATTACATGTGTAAAGTTTGAAAACAATCGGTTGGGTGGTTCTTGAGTTTTAGTGATCGGACAGACAGACATTCTCTGTTTTAGATATGTAGAGGCACCATGTTGTTGCCCCTACAACTCCATGATGAGTTAAAGGCCCTTTACATTTTATGTGTGAGAAATCATCAATCTGTTGTAGATGATTGGAAAGTCTAGGACACATCTAGGTTAGATTTGTGGTGACTCAGCACCTTAATGGCTAGGGGCTGCCTAGCTTGAGGCAGGTGATAGCTGACCAATGGGACAGATGGTCACTTCAGCCAATCGGTCTGGATTTATAATTCATAACTGTTGCCTCCTGTATTGCCTCAGACACTGAGAACAGCAGTACTAGAGTGACCTCTTCAGGGAACAAGCCTGGGTGAGGTGTATGGATATCATGCAGTGGCCAATCAACAGAATTGCTCTCAGCCTCACCAATGTGTTGAAAAGGAAAGCAGAGTAATACATTTGGGATTAACTTGGTTGCAGAAACTCCTTAGTAGCTTAACTCCAATTTTTCCTTGAGGTTTACCCCTGAAGCCTTTTTCATGGCTACAAAGCAGCAGAGGATTAGAATAAGATACACAAGCAGATATACACACTATGGATAGCCATTGACTCACATGAATTTCTCCATCCATTGATGAGTTTTGTTTTTTTATCTTGTAGGGTATCCAAAAATAATCAAGCATGTTTGGTAGCAGGCTGCCAGTTTAGTTGCTAATATGCTATATTTTCATACCATAGCAAATTTCACTCAGGGATAATTTCACTGTGTGTGTGTGTCATTAGCATTTAACGGCCATTTTCCTTGCTAGGAATGGTTAGACAGGTTATGATAGACCAAGTCAGTACTTAATCAAAGCTACTGGCCTCTCAGATGGGCTGGGGACATGGTTTCCACTTACAAACATTCCTGCACTCTTAGTGATCTGGGTGTATTTTAATCAGGGCCTCAGAAATAGGGAGGTTGTCAGGCCTTTGACTAAACTTTTTTAGATATTTTCTGCTAAATTGTTACAGGGTGTTAAGAGTTAAGACTTTTATATTTTACTTTTACAGCAGATGATGTCGCACACTTTTGATGATGAAGACCTAGACTTAAAGGATGTGAATCGGAGATTCATTTGTCCAATCTGTTTAACTTTGATGTCAAAGCCAATGCAAACAAAATGTGGCCATCGATTCTGTAAGAATTGCATTTTTTCTGTTATTGCGTAAGTGCCTGCCTTTTTATTTTATGGTGAAGATTGTTTTGTGAAAGCCCAGTGCAATGCTAGATAGAAATACAAGAGTGAAAACTAGAGTAAAGTAAGACAAACAGAACAACAGTTTACACTTTTATCTTATTTTTCATGATATTTTGAGCTAAGGATCTCTTCTTATTATCATCACATTCCATTTCATCCCTTCTGAAAAAGAGATCCTAACTCCAAAATATCATGAAATGTTTTTCTTACTTTACTCTTGTATTTCTAACTTGCTTTGTTCTGGCTTTCCCCAAAACAATTCTAACGTTTTTTCACAATGCTACATATAAACTATACTTTTTATTTGATATTTATGGTTTAATATGAAATATGCTGACCGCAATTCAATGTGCTGGATTACTGAACACATGGGCTCTTAGAAAACTAGGTGTAGATGAATGGCTTGTGAGAGCTATATAAACTAAGAAACAGTCAGTAAGGTTAGAATTAACAATGAATATTGTGAAGAATTTAGTGTAAAAGTTGGTGTTCATCAAGGCTCTGCCCTTAGCCCCCTCCTATTTATTATTGCCCTTCAGGCTATAACAGGAGTTCAAGACCGGCTGCCCATGGGAACTCCTATACGCAGATGATCTAATGCTTATAGCTGAATCAATGGCTGAACTAGAGAAGAAATTCCAAACATGGAAGCATGGCCTAGAATCAAAAGGCCTTAAAGTTAACTTGTCTAAGACTAAAGTTCTAGTTTGTAGAAAGGAAAATAGGGCACAGGTGCCCTCAGGAAAATGACCATGCTCAGTGAGTAGGAAAGGAGTAGGCAGAAATTCCATTTTATCTCCCAAATGCAAAGTATGGGTACATAAAATATGTAGTGGGATCACAGATAAACTATCTAAGAACGTAGACTTTATATGTGGCCGATGCTCAGGTGCAATAAGTACAAGTGTCCACAAAATACTAGCTCCTTCTATTGCTCAGATGGTTCTATAGAAATAGTGGACACTTTCCGTTACCTGGGTGACGAAATCAGCATTGGTGGTGGGTGTTCTGAAAGTACAGTAGCCAGAGTCAGAATGGGATGGAAAAAGTTCAGAGAACTTAAACCGCTTTTGGCCACAAAAGGTTTCTCTCTAAAAATGAAAGGCAGATTGTATGATGCCTGTATACAAACAGCAATGCTACATGACAGTGAGACATGGGCATTACATGCAGAGGACCTGCGCAGACTGGAAAGGAATGAAGCATGCATGCTCCGTTGGATGTGTAATAGTAATATACGTGAACGGCAAAGCATAAATGAACTAAGTGAGAAATTAGGAATAAGAGGGATCAGATGCTGTTTACTTGAGAGAAGACTACTTTGGTATGGCCACGTGATGCGCATGAAAGACGACAGCTGTATAAAAAAGTGCAGGGCGATCAAAATTGATGGTAGTTACGGAGTAGGTAGACCCAGAAAAACCTGTGACGATCTGATAAATTCCGACCTTACACACTTGCACCTCTCTAAGACAATGTCACTGGACCGAGATCTTTGGCGCTACACAGTAATACAGAAGACCCGCCTTGCCTATGTACAAAGCGAAACCTACAGTCAGTAGGCACCTTTTAACCAAATATTCACCCCAATCCACTACCCCTACCATATCCTCCCACTCTCACCACCCTCTCTCTGTAAAGTTGGTACCACAACATGCAGTCCAAATAAATGAGATATTGAGATCGTTTAGGTGTCATGACAAAAAAACAGTCCACACTGTAATGTGGCCGTGTAGGTAACACGGTCAAAAGTTCCCTGTTCCACACTGTAAATGTGGTTGGTGTTAGGAAGGGCATCCAGCCGTAGAAAACCTGCCAGATAGTCCTATATGAGTGAGACACGGTCACCCGACCAACCTTGCCTCAAGTGGGACAACTCGCATCTAACCCATGCTACCATGGAAGATGGACGTTAAACGAAGATGATGATGATGATGGTAATGAGTTCAATACATGCTATTGCTCTGGAGTTGATCCCTTGAGAAGTCACAATTGCTTGTCAGATAAAAAATTTAACACTTTTAACATGAAACCATTCCTGGTTCTACAATACAACACAATGTTTTAAAGTGTTTATATTCATCTAAAAATCTTCAATCATGATTTTATGTGAGAAACATTAAATTATATTCCAAACATCAGCTTAATAATGAGAAAGTTAGTTATATTACTAAATCCCTCCAAATTCTTGATTATTTTCAAAATTAATTGAAAATATTCAGTAGAAATATGGTAATATAAGGGTTAAAGAAAAATACGTTTTAGTTTTCTTTTACAGTCTAGGCATTAGTAGTTGTAAGTGCACTCACTTTTACTGTCTGTTTTGGTAAAATATTCAAATTAAGTTGAATACTTTGTGGATTGATTTTGTTCTTTTAACTCTGAGTTTTTAACATATGAAGAGGTAGGTGGTATTGAGTTTTTACAGTTTAAAAAAATGGATTTAGGAGTGTATACATTGCCTGGATTATAACAAAACAGAATCCGAAAACCTAGTCTTCAGTGATGCAACACTATTGAATATTTCTAATATTGGCACATGACCAAACATTTTGGAGGAAAGCAATAGTTAATTGTGTGTGTGTGTTTTAGATCTCCATCAGTTCCAGTGAAGTGTGTACCAGTTGTTTGACCAATGGAACAACCTGCTTGTGAAATTTAACATGTAAGTGGCTGCACATTCCACTGATAAGTGTACTCTTGGTGCAATTCTTAGGGAAATTTAGCATGACACAGTGTGTGTCAAGCCTGACCTTTTGAATCACAGGCAGAACTCATTTTTTTCAACTAAGTAGATTGGATCAATGTGAAATAAAGTGTCTTGCTCAAATACACAACACATTGCCTTATGATCATGAACCAAACACCATAACCACTAACTCGCACATCCTCACAGTTGATTATATAGACTGCAATACTTAACTAGTACTTATTTAATCTATTCTATACAGCTTGGTATATTAAGGGAATTAACTAAATAACCCAAATCTTTTTGTTTGGTACTCTACTGCTTATCTACTCCATAACTTTTTAATATTAATAATATCTATATGGTATTCCTTGTCAAGTGGTTAACAAATGAACCAAGACAGTATAGAGTAGAGAAGACCCTTTGGCCTTGTTGAAGACTTAATAAACTCTCTGGTGTTGCTGCCACAATCAAATATGCCCAATGCACTCTATAAAGTGGTAGTGCTGGTGCCATAATAAAATGCACCTAGTGTACTTTGTAAAGAGGTTGATGTTAGGAAGGGTAGCCAACTATAGAAACCATGCCAAAATATGGAATGTATGAACAAGCCTTGTTTATCTGATCTGTCATGCTTTGGACAATGATTATCTGTCCAACTCATGCCAGCATGGTAAATGGGCATAACATACTGATGATAAATAATATGGTTAATATTCAATCATTTTATATTACCAACTAAAATGTTTTAATATGATAATTTTCCTTTACAGGGGTCGTGATCGAGCAAAATGTCCTGTAGACAACAGTTTCTTTTGGGCTCACACAGATGTAAGTTCTGAAACTTATTCTTATTTTCACTATTTGAAGTTTGAAACACTCTTCCTCAGGTATCTATGATCATGAATCTTTGGTAATGACCAAAAGAAAATGATTGCGAATACAAGCGGCCGAAATGGGGTTCCTCCAAAGAGTTTTTCCAGTAACATTACTTGATAGTGCATAGCTCTAAGATGAGTCACTCCAGGTAGAGCTGCTACATCTTTATTTTAAGGCCCAATTTCATATATAATCTCTCTATTATGTGTTGTGAAGATGCGCAGCTTCGTGGTTAAGGGGTTTAGATCAGATCATGATTATAAGGTTGTTTGATTCTTGGCAGTATGCTGTCCTTGAGCAAGACACTTTATTTCATGTTGCTTCAGTCTATTTAGTTAGCAAAAATGAGTTGTACATCTAATTCAAAGACTAGACTTGTTGCATACTATATCATGCTGAATCTCCCTGAGAACTGTTATGGGTGCATATGTCTGTGGAAAGCTCAGCTACTTGTTCAAACAACTAGAAAACTCATTGCTAGAACTCTTAGAGGTTCAACACTCGCATAGATATTAGCGCGCACGCACACACACCTTTTCTTTTTCACTTTCTCTCTCAACTGTTGGTGTTTTAGAGCAAGAATGAAATGCATTGTTTTTTTAATTGTTTATCAAATAATTTCCATATACAGAATATTCTGAATAAGTCATTCTCAACTTAACCAAAATATATCAAGCTGGTTAACAATTTAAGATAGAAATGTGTGTGTGTGTGCACAAGTTTGTGTGGTTAAAATTTGGTGCACTGAACTGTTAGTCAGCTCTAAAGATCTGCAAACATAGATGCCCTTATATATCACTGGTTTCAATAGATCAACCACACTATCAGATCTCTTATATGTTGTTAGTGTCAATAGATTGACATCAAATAATTTATTATGAAGCTGACAGTTTTTTGTGGTTAATAAAGTTATGTTTTTTTAACAGCTCTTCCTTGACCAGGCTTTTGAGAGAGAGCTTAATTCCTTAACACTCAATTGTCCTAATCAGAAAAATGGCTGCATGTGGAATGGGGAACAAGATGTATTTAAGGTGAGTTAGCCACAAATAGAAACTTGAACACATTTTTTCTTTGCATATATTTTTTTGAAATTTGTAATCTAGTTGTCCCTACACATATGATTAAAACAATATTTTCTCACTATAAATATTTGAAAAAAATTGGTAGAGTACTCCTGGAGAGAGAAAAAAGTGGATAGAGGTATCTGCAAGGAATTGAACCTCACATCTCTTGAATACTGGGCAAGTGCATTAACCATTGTGCTAAATAGTCCCTGGCAACAAATTGCCATCTTTTAGATTTTAAGCCTGTAACTAGAAATATAAACATCTAGTTGATTTAAGAAGCATTGGGAAAATTTAAAATGTATTCATCCCAATGCAGATGACTATGATAATAGCTACAGGCTAAAACTTTCTGAAAGATGACAATCAGTAGCCAATGACTGTGTAATGGCTATTGCACTCATCTCGCATCCAAGAGATGCAGAACTTTTTTCCTTGCTGGCACCTCTGTTCAATCTTTTGCCATCTGCATGATATTTATAGTTATCAACTATCATTATAGTCATCTGCATTGGGATAACTACATTTTAAATTTTCCTAATGCTTCCTAAGTCAACCAGATATTTGTGTTTTTTGTTATAAAATTTCAAATTGATACAACCTGAAATATTTTCTTCATGAAGTCCAGGGAGAAGTGGATGGTAATTAAATGCAACTTTGTTTCTAGCAGAGCTAAAAAATTTTAATCAATATTGTTATGATAACATTTATGATGGCAGTAATGTGCCAGCTTCAGCATTTAGTAATGAGAAGGGAGGTAGGTGTAAAAGTCAAACTCATTCTCTTCAATTCGGTATTCATGCCAACCCTTACCTATGGTCATGAATCTTGGGTAATAACCGAGAGAATATGATCACGAATACAAGTGGCTGAAAAGAGGTTCTTCCAAATGGTCTTCGGAGTAACATTACTTGATAGTGCATAGCTTGGAGATCAGAGAGTCACTCCAGGTAGAGCCGCTACTTCTCCAAATTGAGAGATCACAGCTCCAATACTACTGGCATCTGGTTAGAATGTCTCAGAAAAGAATCACTGGACAGATTTTATGGGCAAAACCAACCGGCAAGAGACCCAGGGGGAAACCCCGAGCAAGATGGTTGGATAACATACATGAGTTTTCTAGTCTCGCTTGGAGATCCAGCCAGGTCAGTTGGAGACGGTTGCTTCTGACAGGACCTGCTGAAAGGAATGTTTGAGGACTCTGACCCCATGACTCTCTCAGGAATAAGTGGAAGAAGATCAATTCTTCATGGAATAAATAATTGTTTCTACTTTTGGCACAAGGCCATCAATTACCCAGTACATTACTGGTACTTTATTTTATTGACCCCGTAAGGATGAAAGGCAAAGTTAACCTCGGTGGGATTTGAACTCAGACCGCAAAGGGACGTAACTATGCTGGGAAGCATGACGTCCGACTCTCTACCGATACTGCCTATCCACCGCCCTTCATGGAATAAATAATAGCACACAAATTCTTTGATGTGGGAAGGGATTATAGGTTAACTGATCCACCTAATGCACTACCAAGACTTATTTAATTAATTCCACAAGGATGACTGGCAAATTTAAACTTGCTGGTGTTTGCATTCAGAATATGCAAAGATATAAATGTTGTGAGATATTTTGTCTGTCACACCAAAAAGCAAATAAATGATGGCAAATATTTGAATGTAAAACACTTCAAGCATGTTTTAATGAATTTTGAACCTTTTGTCTTGTTGCCAACATTAATGGGAAACCTGTTCTTTATCTAAGTCACAAACTGATGAAACAGACATTAAATGATGATTACTCATGATGATATCACACTCTATATACTTGAATTTTTAACTGATTTGGTATAGGGAGTGCATCTATGTACAAATAATGAAAAATATTTAAAAACCTTGTCAAAAAAAAAAAAAATGTTAATATGGGAGAAACCTTTCTTTTTTTAATTTTAAAATTCTATTTTTGCAATATAGCAAAGGGTGGAAAAAAACAAAGCTATGAAATTGGTTGGAATACTTTATGAATTTTTTTTATTATTTTAAGTCTTGGTTATTGTTATTAAGTGGTAGGGAGCAGATTTGGTTGGAATACTTTATGAATTTTTTTAATTATTTTAAGTCTTGGTTATTGTTATTAAGTGGTAGGGAGCAGATGCAAGTGGCATTAAAAAATATCACACCTTATACTACCATTGATCACTGGTATTAAGCTTACTGTCAACTCAGTAATTAACAAATCATTCTGACTATATTTAATCCTTTATGCATCACAATCACTTGAAATTGCTTCTGGTTCTATGATACAAAGCTGTTTATTTTAATGTTATTTATCTAGAGGGCGGTGGGTTGGCAGTATCGGTAGTGTCGATCACCCTTGCTTTGTGGCATAGTTATGACCCTTTATGTTCTGTGTTCAAATTCCTCCAAGGTTAGCTCTTTCATCCTTAAGGGGTTGATAAAATAAAGTACCAGTCATGCACTGGGGTTGATTTAATCGACTTTCCCCTCTCCCTCCCCCAAATTACTGGCCTTGTGCCTAAATCAGAAACAATTATCTAAAAACCTGTCATAATTTTTATGTAAGAACATTTAAGTTAATTCCAAACACCAGCTTAATAATGGGAAACTTAGTTATATTACTAAATCCCTCCAAATTCTTGATTTATTTTCAAAATAATTTGAAAATTATAGTTATTGAATTTTTTTTTTAATTAGAAATACAGTAGAGAAAGGATTAATAATTGAATTAGAATGTAAACATATTCAGTCCTAGTTTATAAAATGAAATGAAACCTAATTCCGAGTAAATTTTAAACATTTTCCTCTCTCATCCTTCCAATAGACTCATGTCACCAACTGTCGATTTGTATTTGTAAACTGTGAACTATGTGGTAAAGATGTTCTCTCAAAGACGTTAGTAGTGCATGAAAAAATGGATTGTCCCCGCAGAAAGGTGTTGTGTGAACTTTGTGAAGAAGAGGTACCATATGACAGTAAATTGGTAAGACAGTTTTTTTTGTTTTTTTTTTGAAAATCATAATTTAAATTTCTAGAAGTGTAAACATGTGAGTTCAAATCCCGCCGAGGTTAACTTTGCCTTTCATCCTTACGGGGTCGATAAAATAAAGCACCAGTAATGCACTGGGGTAATTGCTGGCCTTGTGCCAAAAGTAGAAACAATTATTAGTTATGTGGCAAAACACTTTGTGGCATTTAGTTATGGGTTGATAAACGAAAGTACCAGTCATGTACTGGAGTTGATTTGACTTTCTCTTTCTCCAAATTACTGACCTTTTGCCTACATTAAAAACTATTGTGATTGTGTTGGACTTTTGTTGGTTCTGATGATGAGTGTTCCAGTTGTTTGATCAATGGAACTGCTTGCTCATTAGACACATGCACCTTTATTTCCTAGAGAGATTCAGCATGATATGGATTCAATCCCACTGTGTGGCATTTTGGACAAGTGTCATTTACCATAGCTTCAGGTTGACCCAAGTTTTGTAAGTGAAATTGGATGGATGGATGGATAGAAACCTATTAGACTCTAATGCAAAAGGCCAGCCATGTCACACACTGAATTGCTAAATCTTGAGAATGTACGTGTTTATGGAATGCTCAGCTACTTGCACATTAATTTCATGGGGATGCTGTTCCATTGATCAAACAGGTTGTAATTTACCTTTCATTTCTCTAGAGCCAATAAACTAGGTACCAACTAGTATGTATTAGTGGTGGATCAATTACTCTTGGGTCTCGAATAATGCCCCCCCCCCCCCCCCCTTATTTTTTCCAACCCACTGCTTATTAAATTTTGCTATTCTATCTCCAACAAAATTTTTTATTTTCTTTAGACACTAAATAGCATTATAAATGACACAAAAACAAAACATTACAAGAAATCCCATGTTATAAAATAAATAAGATGGGTTGGGGTCTCAATATTTAAATTAAACAACTAATTCTGGGTTTTAAAAAAATCAAGGGAGACAACCTAGAAAATCTTTTTCACACCCTCCTATTATTTGGGACCTGAGAGTATATCCCTCTTATTTAAATTTGTAATCTTGAGCCAATGAAAGAAAGTATTTGGAATTATTGTATTTTTTAGAAACATCAAGTGTTGAGCTGCAAGTCATTTCCTGTGGGTTGTCCAAAGTGTGATCAGAAAGGTATCCAGAGAAAGGACATAGCACAACACATTGACCAAGAGTCTGGCAATTGTCCACTTACAGTTATTCCTTGCCAGTATCACTTATTTGGCTGTACACACATGGTATGTAATATCCATTGTTTGCATATACACACATGTATGTAATATCATACATTATCTGTTATTTGCCTGTACACACAGTATGTGATATGATCCATTGTTTTGTTTGCTGCATTGAACAGAGAAGGTAGATCAGACATGGTGAGAGTAGCTTGAGTGAGATTTGCACAGAAATAGTTTCAGGAACTGAAGTGGTGTACTAATGAAGCAGTGAGAATTTCACTGTAACTGAAGGGAAAGGTGTACACTGCATGTACGAGAAGTGGCATGATATATGGGCATGAGACATGGGTGATGAATGTGGAGCAGCAAAGAAAGCTGGGAATAACAGAATGGTTCAGTGAATGAGTGTACTGCAGTTAGCGAGTGAGAAACAAACAATGAATTAAATAGGATAATGGCAATAGAGCTAGTGATGAATGTTGTGAAGAGAAATGGAATGAGATGGATGGCTTATATATTATTATATTATATATAATAATGAGAATTATTGTGTATAGTGCTCAGGTGCACTACAACTCATCAAAGGTGCATATATAGTACATAGAATAATGTACAAATGTCAAAGTGAACAGTGTGTGAGTCATGATATACACACAGATACGTGCGTGTGTATGGAGGGGGAATATCAGGTGTAGTGTTGGCGAATTTCGGGAAGCATGGCAGTTTTGAAGGATGATCTATCTGTCGCAAGCTTTGAGATTACAAGCAGACACAAGTCACAGCAGATGCAGTAAAGGCATCCAAAGACAAGACATGGGAGGACTTTGTAGTTACACTGGAATTACAATTCAGATCAGCATATAAAGTATTTTGGCAGGTTATCCACTGACTTCGTAAAAAGTCCTTATTCACGACTGTTATCAGTAACTTATCTGGGGTTCTTCTCTCTGAAGAGAAGCACCTCCCACAAGGTGGGGAGAATACATTGCTAATTCTCCTAAATCCAGTCATATTCTCGTTATTTGAAGTATAATTTTAGTTAAAACTAACAGCAGAACCCGGCGTTGCACGGGGTAGGAAACATGAAATAGCAACACGCATATGCAAAGATTGAGGAATTTAGCTGTGTACGTTTTGAATTCTCTTATTCTCAAGGAACGATTGTTCATCTACTGGAAACATAGAACACCAGCAGGCCCGAATCGTGAAACATCTGCATGCATGTGCAAAATCTGAACAAAATCAGCTGGATACTCTTTAAGCGTATTAAATCTTAGAGTATGATTTTTCTTCCATTTGGAGAAAATTGGTTAGGTACTTTTTGAGTTTTATAGATTCGCACCCAGTCATCCGGACAGACATCATCAGTTATGTCTATTGCACCTGCATACATACTGTACAGAGTAAAGCCTGCAATGCTTGAGTAAGACATGTCATGCAACCGCACAGCATGTTGGGCCTTCCCCACAGGAGACCATAGCCTCTTCGTAAATCTACCCAATCTGATATAGACCGAACTGTTATATCGGATGACGAACGCTTCAGAGTTACTATTGGGGTCACCATCAACAATTTCAAGTGGGGGTCACCACGGAATTAGCACAACTGCTGTTTGGCGTATTTGCGGTGTAGGTGCAACAAAAGGGGTCTTAGTAGAAGTAGCACAGACGTGAGTTTTATGGTGTCAATAACACGGCAATGTACACAGGGCCCGGATTTGCTCGTGATGAAAGCATGAAGCGTCAACAGGGCGCAGACAAAAATTTTAAGGTCCTCATTTCCTCAATCCCCTAGAAATGATCCTGCTTAAAAGTGAGTGTTGTGTCGTCTTGTTAAATAAATCAAATTTTTAAGGAGATATTGTACGCTACTTACGATATTTAAGTAGGGTTTATATTGAAAATGAAAATGGCATGTAATACCCAATGCTAATTCATAAATTTCCTAGAAACCATTAATGAAATTGGAAATTTTTTTTGTCCACATCAATGCGAGGGGACTAACTAATGAGTGCTGCAAATTTCGAGGAAATCGGCTGGATTATCTTTAAGTTACGCCTCAAAAAAGCCTAAAAATGCCTTTAAAATGCGGTTTTTCGCCTAATGCGGGCCCTAGGGAAGAAAAAGTTTAAAATTAGCCCATTGCACTTCAAGAAATAAAAGTAACGCATGTGTAAAGTTTGAAAAAATCGGGCAGGTACTTCTCGTGTTTTAGGGATTTACAGACAGACATCCTCTGTTTTATATATATATAGATGTTTTGACTTACTACATCAAATATGTTAATATCCATTTTACTGTAACTATTAAGTAGTTGGACACTATTGACAACTTTTTATTCATTAAGTAATTTAAGTGAAAATACGTTGAAATGACATTCTAGTTATCTTCTCTTGGGCTATGGGAAGATTTGAACTTAGCACTACAAAGTCAAGAAACTCATCACTATTGCAGTATTCCTACTGTTTTCCCTGTTCCAACTCCTTTCAATCAGTCTAGTCAGTGTAAACAATCAGCACGATATATCTTGTCCCTGATTACATATATAGCTAAATACCTATGCCTAAACTGTTGACCTATTAGTTGGTAAGATAGCATCTTATTGATTTAGTCAGTATAGTGTGTTAGACAAGGGAGTGAATTCGCTGGATATTATGCTTTGTGGTATTTGTTCTGGTTATCTACATAATCAGACTGAGTTCAACTTTGCCATATATATATATATGTACCCCCACATTTTAGACTTATTTTTCATAGCCAAAAACATTTAAGCTAATAATTTAAATTCAAAATGTGTGTACCATCATCATCATTTTACGTCCGCTTTTCCCTGCTTGCAAGGGTGGGATAGGTCCTATTCAGCACAGCATCTCTCCACTTGTCACGGTCCTTTGTCATCTCCTCCATGAGCTTCAGCGATCTGAGGTCTGCTCTCACCACCGCCGCCCATGTTTTTTGTGGTTTTCCTCTACCGCGTCTTCCTTCTACTGGGATTTCTTGGCACTTCTTTACCCAGCAGTCATCCTCCATGCGCATCACATGTCCATACCATCTCAGCCTTCTCTCTCGCACACCACAACTTATCCCTCTTATACGCACACACACATACACACACATTTCGTTTTCTGTCAATATAATTTTAAATTCTTCTAGGACTACCGTAAAAACATGCCTTACCACATCTCGCATGCTATTGAATATCATAATACTTTACTGATAAAATCTCTGAGAAATCTTGAAAAAAGAATTGTAAATATTGAACAAGGCTTTGACTCGAATGTAAACTTGTCCTCAAACATCAACAAAAAGGTTGAACAACTCCAACGGTAAGAAAAGCACCTTTCTTTCTTTTTTTTTTTTTTCAGCCCTAATACTGGGTGCTTGGTGGGAAAGAAAATGGTTGTAGGAAAGGCATCCAGCTGTAGAAACTATGCCAAAAAAAGGGTTGAGAGAATGCTGCAATTGTGTTAGACTTGATAACTGCTATTTCTATGAAATGCATAGTAAACTAGGTAGTGCTGGAATATGCATAAGCAAGATACAACACCTGGTGCATCTGAGAGATCAGAGGCTCTGATTAAGTACTGACTTGGTCTGTGATGACCCATCGAATTCTTTCTAGCAGGCAAAAGGAATTATCATCATCATCATCATCATTTTACGTCTGCTTTTCCCTGCTTGCAAGGGTGGGATTATGATGATAAATATTTTGCAAAATAATTGGCAAGCTACATTTTTCAGCCTATGGCATTTGAGATATTCAGGGCAATAAGATTTTTGTCTTAAGCAGACCTGGAAACTGGGTATTTAGCACTCCTTCCTCCCTGTTATATGCCTGTCTCCCAAATAAAATAATTTCAACTTAGTTTGTCAAGCTAACAAACCTAGTTTTTGATACTTCTTGCTTTGACTGCACTAAGAAATTCACTAAACCTGAATTTTTAACTACACAGTCCACACTTACCTACATAAAATCATGTGATAGGTCATAACATTGTATGACCATCTCTGCTGATTTGGTGAGTAGCAGTATTATGAATATATCCAAAGATGTTAGTGATTTATTTATTGATCACAAGAAATTATTATATATTAATTAAACAAAACTGTTCCTTTAAGATTCAGTAATGCACCTCTTTGAGGTTTGTGCTTTAGGCAGTTGTCTAGTTGGCCTAATGGCAGTGCTGACCCTGTGACTTAGGTTACTGAAGTATCAGATGATGCTCATGAGGGTATTTGCTATTCAGAGCCATAGTCTATCACCTGCAGTGATGCTGTGAGTGTTTTGATGTAACTGAAAGGGTCTATATATACTTTCTATTTCTTTTTTTTTTAACCAAAATCTTTTCATTATTTCATTTCAGAACTATTAGTATGAAGGATGCTGTTCAAAACATCTTTAAAGAGAAATATTCTGGCTGTCTTTTATGGCAAATAGATCTAACTTCAAATGGGTGTATTTTCATCAGTCCGTCATTCTATACAGCAAATCCTGGTTACAGAATAGAAGCACAGCTGGATATTTCTGGTTATCAAGATTCCATTCTGTACACCACTTTCTCCTTATCTTTGAAGGAAGGCATATATGATGATGTATTGGTGTTTCCATTCTCTGGAGCATGTTTTGTCACTATTTTTGATCAGAAGGCATCCAACTGTCAAAAGAACTACCACATGTTCATAGAATGTCCAGAATTACAACGGTATAATGAGAATTGTTCTGGTTTCTCTCCAAATCAGGTCTGTCATAAATTCATGAAAGCTGAGGATTTCTTCAGTTCACATTATATAAAGAATAGAACTGTTTTTCTTGAAGTGAAAGTTATGCAAGCTGTTCAATCACAAAGCCAAATGAAATATAGAATCTCATGAGACAAAGGAACTGCTACTACTTGAGTAAATATATTGATCTATCAAATGAAGGTGTGCAGGGTCACATCCTGTTACTGCAAAATAGTCAAACCCACAGCTCTCGATGGCTTGCTTCACCTAACACTAAGTTGGTATCATAACTCACCACTGTATAGAAACAAAATTATTTAATAATTAACTGATGTTTTGTTAGTTTTTGGTGCTGGGTTAAAGTCCTCCAATGGGCTAGAGAAGTGTAGTCTTCTCCAAGAAAAAGAGAAACAAATCACTAAGCATATTTCAATTACAGAGGAATTTATCTACAACTTAATAGCTCATTTATTCACAAAAGATTTTATTTCTTCTAAATTTGTTCTTGGCAAGATATTAATTTTTGTAATTTAGCAATGCAAAGAAAAATTCCATTGTCATATCAAACTGTGCAGTATCAAAACTTGTAGAGATGTTGAGCATTCTTTTCATTGCTATTGTATAATTCCAACTAACAAAAATTTTAACATTTCATTTTTTAAAAAAATTTCTTGTATATTAATGTAATTATTTTAAATTGGATAATATTGTATGAGAATTTTTAAAAAGCAATTTTTTTCCAAATATCAGAAACAATTATTTCCCTACTTCCTTATTTAATACAAAACATTTTTTATCTGTATTTTTTACCCTCATTTCATCATCACCAATTTTACATCTGCTTTCCATGCTGGCATGGGTTAGACAGGTTGTCACGTTCTGAGACTTGATATTTCACTTTAGAATGGTTTTTATGGTTAAATGCTCTTGTTAGTGTTGACCACTTTACAGCATGTACTGGGAACATTTATCATAATACAAACACTACCACTTTACAGGGTGGACTGGAAGCATTTTATTGTGACACAGCACTACTTTACAGTGTGGGTGGGTGTATTTTATCATAGCAACAACACTATTGTTTGTAGGGTGAACTGCATGCATCTGGAGCTCTCACAGCCTCATCCGTCCCTTCCAATTTGGATTTATCCCTAACTCCAGCTGCTGTGATCAGCTTATTGAGTTCCTTGAAGACATTACCCAGATCACTGACAGCAGCTCATGGGTGGATGTTGTTTACCTCGACTTTGCTAAGGCTTTTAATTCTGTGCCACACAAAAGACTTATGGCGAAACTCTCTGTAATGGGTGTGAAGGATGATCTTTTTAACTGGTTGAAATCATTCATTCTCAGCCGAAAAGAGGTAATCACGGTTGTAGGACAGCATTTCACCATATGAGATGTCATCTGGTGTACCACAGGGATCTGTTCTTGGTCCCCTTTTGTTTGTTGCATACATTAATGACATAGATGCCAACTTAAAGAATGCCACAGTACTGAAATATGCAGATGACATCAAGTTGTACCTTGAAATCAAAAGGACTGATCCTGAAATCTACAACTCTTTCCTACAATCAGACCTGGACACAATGCAGCAATGGATCACAGACTGGCAACTGAAGCTGGCTGTGGACAAGTGTACCACCATGCATTTTGGGAGGAAAAATCCAGTGTCCACATACTCCCTCCACAACACTGATATCAAGAAGTCCTCTTGTGAACGTGATCTGGGCATTAGTCAGCAGCAGCAATTTGCGTTGGACAAAGCACATCTCTAAAATTGCCAAGAAGGCCGAGGGTGACTTGGCATCACTCAGCAAGACCTTTGTTAACCGCTCTCCAGCCATCTATTTAAAGTTGTATACAGTTATGGTACGACCACACTTGGAATTCGCATCATCAGTCTGGAACCCCTTTCTTGCTCAGAACATTGACCTCCTGGAAACTGTTCAGAGACGCGCATACCCTCCATCAGACACCTACCATACTCTGAACGCCTTGCTTCTCTGGGCATGGATTCATTGAAGCTCTGACGTCTGGCAATGGACTTGGTAAACACCCACAAAGTTATTAACCATCTTGCCAATTGCAACCCTGAGCACCTTTTTGATCTCCATGTGTCTAACACACGTGGACATGCCTACAAAGTCAAAACAGCAGAGCTCCCATGACTTTCGGAAACATTTGTTCACGCTCAGAGTTGCTGAAGCATGGAACAAACTACCTGCGTCAGTTGTTAGCTGTCGAGTCACTGCATCCTTTAAAACCCTCATGCTTCCCGAAATTCGCCAAAACTACACCTGATGTCCCCCTTCCATACACATGCACACATGTGTATATCATGACTCATGCACTGTTCACTTTCCTGACGTTTGTACATTACCCTATGTACTATACATACACTTTTGATGAGTTGTAGTGCACCTGAGCACTGTACACAATATTTTCATTATTATCATTATTATTATTCCAGTGCGGCATTAACACTAGGGCAATTGTTACGTCCTCAACCAGGCATGTAGATATATTCCCGTCCAAACCCATGCAAGCGTGGAATATGGACGTTAAACAATGATGATTTGATATTTAATTTTAAAGGTTAGCTTTAACTTCGAAACCTGAGAAGCAACCGCAGTGTTATAGTAATATTAAACACCAGAGTTGATCTTCTGGTTCTTATTTGTCCTCCCGGCGCGGATTCCAAACTTTGAAACTTTGAGGGCGCTAGAAGCCCCTTTAGTTTGGTAAGTTTGATAAGTCATATTTGTACGTCTCTAAGACAGTCAGTGATTTGAATTAAAAAAACTAAGAAAATAAATAAAAGAAGCTTGTCAACGAATTCCCTAGGGGGATAAAAGAAAATCAAAAGAAATCAAAGTAAGGACTCCTTCAACAGAAATGACAAGAAGAAGCAATGGTGGTGAACGCGCACAGACAGACAGACAGACAGACTGTTTATTTGCCACTAGGGCACAAAAGAAAGGGACATGTACATGGGTGGGGGGAGTTTACATAAAAATCGAGTAAGAAAAATATAACAAACAAAATAATAACAAGGTCCTCAATAGGGAGGGATCGTTTTGGGGTCACACACACCCCCGAAAAAAAAGTGTGCGACCCTTCTCCACGGGAGCATAAAGAGAGGGTGCTCCCTTCTTTCTGTTCCACCTACAGGCTGAGGTAGAGAGAAGGCCCATTCACACGGGCCATTCTCGCAACTTTCACCCACCTTTCATAAAACTGGCTGGAGTGGAGCACCTCTCTCTCTCCATCCTGATCCTTCTTCCGATACCATGAGGTGGAGGTTGTCGTGGATGGACCTGGACGGGATAGCGCATGTCTGCGCATCTCCCACCAGGCCCCCCCACGACAAGCGCCAACCTCTTCGCTAACACCTTCGCCAAAATCTTTAACTCTGCATTTAGCAGAGTTATGGGCCTAAAATTACTAATGTCATCCCCCTTGTTCTCGTCCTTCCTCACTAGCGAGACTACGCCCTTGGTCACAGAACAGGGAATTCTCCCGTTCTGTTGCCAGTTGCAGTAGACCGCCTCGAGGAGATCGGGGAACAAGTCCGGCATATTAATATATAGTTTGTAGGGCAGACCATCGAGTCCTGGAGATTTGCGTTTGCCGCATAGGCTCAGCACGTCCCCTATTTCAGCAGCTGAGATCGGCCCGTCGCAGGACCTCGCCTCCCTGTCCGAAAGACGCGGCAGGCCGTCGAGGTATGGACCGAAATCCACATCTTCAACCGGCTCCCCGCCCCTCCCGAACAATTGGGCAAAGTGCCTTTGAAAGGCCTCGCACATTTGCTTAGGTTCAAGGATCACCCGTCCATCCTGGTCTCGCAAAGACCGGATAGTGGATTTAATCCCACTTTTCGCTTCTGTCACGCGGGCCCAGCTAACAGCTTTGGTTCCCTCGTTTCCCAGAGCACGTATTTTGCTTCGGACAACGCAGCCTTCGTGTTTCGCGTCGAAGAACTGGTTCAAGACCGTTCTCAACGCTTGCACTCTGGCCACGTTGCCGCTTCTCATTGCCTCTTCAACATTAACTACCAACTCCCTTTCCTTCCTATTTCTATCTGAGGCTAACTCCTTACTAACTCCTATTGAAACTACTCTAATCTCTCTTTTTAGAGAGCCCCACCACCTGTTGTTGACGATGGCGCCCGTCAACCGCTCCTTAACTAAGGTTCTAATCCGGTCCCTGTAAGCTCTACTTGCTGGTAAGGACAAGTTGAGCATCCAGTAACTGGGCCCCTGCCTATGCGTTCTATCAAGGTGGACTACGCAGGTCACTAACTTGTGGTCTGAATAGCCCACCATGAGCATTTCTGGACAACTTAAAAAGTCCCTATCCTTAATTCTAACTAAGAACCTATCTCGGTACGATCTAGATTGACCACTGTTATTTGACCAGGTTCAGGTTGGTACAGTCGGAAAATCTAGTCGGTATCTATCGGCCAGGTCAAATCGACCGATTAACCCCTTAAGGCTGTTACACCCCCCTCTATCGGGACATGCCCCTACATAGTCCCAACGTGCATCTAGGATACCATTCTAGTCCCCCACTAAAAGCAAGGAGCGGGATGTCCCTAGAAAAGTCTCCAGACGATGGAAGAAGTCCGACCGCATTGCCCCAAAAGGGGCGTATACGGCGACAAGCCTAAAAGCTTCGCCTTCACCATTGCCAAGGTCCAGAACCACGAGTCGACCCTCCGGGTCCAAGTGGACCGTCTGTGTAGCGAGACCCAGATGTTTTTGCAGCAGAACGACAACCCCACCCCCACCTCCGGGCTGACAGAGAGATGCGTGCATCTCAAAGTCATCAAAGGTGGGGGCTAGCTGTCGCATGCTGCTGATCCGGGCCTCGCAAATAACCATCACATTTATACATTGTGACCTGAGGTCACTTAGAAGTTTAGCTTGCTTCCAAGGTGAGTCCAGGCCACGCGCATTTAGACAACCTACTCTTAAGACAGCCATGTTGGTGGCAAAGAAAGAGGCACTTACCTCTCTGCGTCCCGGGGTTCGGGCCACTCAGTTTCCATGGGGCTGGTGGGGTGGTGGTTTGTGGTGGTGTGGGGGTATTAGTGTGTGGAGGGGTTGGGATCTTTGGAGTTGTGTGGGTGTTTGAGGAGGGGAGGGGAAAACCTTTCAGGAGGACGCGGTTGAGTGGCCTGGTGCAGGGTGGGCCCACGTCCTCAGGGTAAATGTCTTTCAAAGTTTTGAAAATGTCAAGTGGGATTTTCACCATTTTCAGTTTAGGGAGTCCCATTGCTGTTACGAAATTCGGCCCTTCGGTTTGTATCGAAGGGTTGTTTTCTATTTTTTTCAGTTAGATTTTTATTGTTTATGTATGTGTAGAGTTTTTGGGTTGTTGTGTTTGTTTTTGCTTGTTGTTGTTGAGTGAGTTTGCGTTTTATTGTCTGTGTTGTGTTGTCAGGTGGGGTTATTTTTGTTTGTGTGGTGTGTGTACGTTTTTTTCTTTTCACTTTTTGGAAGGGAGCCCCCTCATCTTCCGACGATATGAGCTCCTCTTCCGTATTGGAGGGGAGGGGTATATCTCCGGGTTGTGTATGAACTGCGTGTGTTTTTGTATTTGTGTTGGGTGGGGCTGGGTGGGACCGTGTTTTGGGTTGTTTTCTTGAGCTGTTGTTGATGTTGTTGTTGTGGTGGTGGTGTTGTTGGTTTTTGTTGTCGTTCTGGTGGTGATGGTAGTGTATTTTGTTGTTTTTGTGATGGTGGTGCTGGTTGTTTTTGTTGTTGTTGTGGTGTTTGTAGCAGTGGTCTTTTTGTTGTTAGTAGAGGGCAGGCCGTCCTCAGGTGACCTCTGCCAGCGCAGTGGTAACATGAGGGTCTCCTGCCTTCCACTGTGATATTTATGAAGGTTCGCTCATCCAGTAGCACTCGGTCGGGTATTCCGGAGATTCTCTCAGGTGTCATCTGTAAGAGAACCTCCAGACTTTTCCCCCCGAACAGTCCACTGGTGGACTCCCCTGCTGAAATAAGTATATCCTTTTCTAGGTCGGTAAATCCTGTTAGGACGGACCAGATGTTAATTTCTGGCGTTGGGCTCCATATTCTTATTCTTTGTGTTCTTCTTCCTTTATATGTGGGGAAGAAGGTGTATTGTGGTGACACTATAGGTGCCACCGAATATTTTTGCGCCAGCATTTCGTCCTTCATTCGGACCATAATGCTGGCATACAGCTTTCCTCTTTGAATAAAGAGTATGTCGTTTTTAATTTCTTTCAGAACCAGCTCAATTTGACTTTCGGTCAATTGAGCTGGCTTTCTTGTTTCGTTGGTTATGGTTCTGTAGGTTACGGTATTCTTATAAACCTGTTGACGCACTTCTTCTGGGGAGTTGATCGTAAAAGAACCATCCTCCCCAAAAGATACGTATTTTCTAGCCTCTAGCAAATTTTCCTTAGCGTTCGTGATGTCTATGGGTTTGTATTCCGTGGCTTTCCTGAGTGTTTGGGCAAAAGAAATTTTGTCTTTGTTTGTTGTAATGTTGTTGGTTTCCTTATTTGTGGTGTTATTTTTTTTCTTCAAAATTAAGTTTTTCATTTGAATTAATATTCTTTTTTTTTTTTCATTGGAGAGGAGGGGCTGTCTAACAGTTTCAACTGTTGTTTCCTCTTTCCCACTTGTTTTTTTGGTAGGCGTGGCGTTCGGTTCCAACATGGCGATATCGTTTTCGACGATATCGTTATCAACGATATCGATAAACATTTTTGAAATAAATTATTTTTCACCCCAAAAGGGGTGAAAATATAATTACCCTACGTCTAAAGTCCCAGACTAGGGGTTAGAGTCAATAATAAAAATAATTCAAATAATTCACTCACAAAAATAGCAGGTAAAAATCCCAAATCGCAGAGCCCATATGAAACACGTCTACTATCCTGAGACAGACAGACAGACAGACAGACAGGTCGGCATTAGTGTTTGATGAGGTTGAGAACCTGGTCAGCTTTCAGCCAGAAGTGTGCTCTTTATCTCCCTAGGTAATAAAATCTGGCGACAAAAATGTTCTCCTTACCAAAAAAATAAGACATAGATCATATCAACATCCTTACACACTTAAATATAAATGTATGTATATATTATATATATTATATATGTATATATTATATATATTATATATGTATATATTATATATATTATATATATATTATATTATATATATATTATATTATATATATATTATATTATATATATTATATTATATATATTATATTATATATATATTATATTATATATATATTATATTATATATTATATTATATTATATATTATATTATATTATATTATATATATTATATTATATATATATTGTATATTATATATATTATATACATATATTATATATATAAAATAAAGTACCAGTAATGCACTGGGTAATTGCTGGTCTTGTGCCTAAAGTAGAAACAATTATATATATATTATATATATATATTATATTATATATATATATTATATATAATATTATATTATATTATATAATAAATTATATATTATATTATATTATATTATATTATATTTTATATATTTTATGGTGCTGTTTTGCTTCTCATTTGTAATATTTTTGATATTTTTGGTGTTTCTCTACACACGGGCTTCTATATCGTACAGGTGTGTGTGAAAAATGCTTTAACAATACAGCCCCCATGATGCTATTGATTGCCTGCTTTAACTGCTTGTTTTACATGTAACAATCTGCTGCACTATAATCCTGTATAAATAAGACACGCGTGCATGCCACACGTGAGACTGTTCCATACACTGACTACTCTAAACTTTCCTCTTGCTTTATCTTCATAAACTGCCAATGTTTTATTTCTATTTTAATTTTACCTTTAATATGACTGTAATCTTTGTATGTAAATTGCCATGCTATATTATTATGATGGATGTCAACCCACTGTGGGTCAATATATACATATGTTTCTATATGTCTCTTGTGTTGAAAATGAGGTCAAGTATGTAAAAAATCACTAAATAATTGTTTATATGCTTCAGCATGTACCCATGGGAGGTCGGGTACCCTGTATTACTGCGTGACGCCAGAAGTCACGGTCGTGTGTCATTGACTTTGAGAGGTGTAGTTGGGTAAGGTCGGCTTTTATCACCTCATCCCAAGTCATCTTGGGTCTCCCCACTCCGCGGTTTCCATCAACTTCTAGTGCTCTGCACCTTTTTATGCAGCTGTCATCCTTCATACGCATCACATGTCCATACCAGCGTAACCGCCTCTCCTGCACGCAGCATTTGATTCCTCTTATGCTCAGTCTCTCTCTCAATTCCTTTATGCTTTGTCGTTCACGTATATTACTGTTACACATCCATCGGAGCCTTCCACCTTCAGCGCCCAGGTCTCACTACCATGCAACATCGCTGTTCGGATACACGCATCATACAGTCTGCCTTTCATTCTGAGGGAGAAGCCTTTTGCAGCTAGCAGTGGTAGTAGTTCCCTAAACTTCTTCCATCCCGTTCTTACCCTAGTTATTGTACTTTCTGAGCACCCACCTCCGTTGCTAATTCGGTCACCTAGGTAGCAGAAGCTGTCTACTGTTTCTACAGGGCCCTCCCAGAGATTGGTGGTACTTGTTTCCTGTGGCTGTTTGCTTGCTGTTTCAGCACAGCTGCTGCATGTGAATCCTACATTCTTAATTAAGCTTCCTGAGATCCCGCTACATCTCTTGTGTAGGAGTTCCTACCTACACCTTTCCTACATACTGAGCAAGGCCATTTCCCTGAGGGGATCTGGGTTCTGTTTTCTCGTCTACTTATAAGGACCTTAGTCTTTGTCATGTTGACTTTGAGGCCCTTTCTCTCTAGTCCCTGCTTCCAGGTTTGGAATTTATTCTCTAGTTCTACCATAGATTCAGCTATGAGTGCGAGGTCATCAGCATACAGGAGTTCCCATGGGCATCCGGTCTTAAACTCCTCCGTTATTGCCTGCAGGACTATGATGAACAGGAGAGGGCTAAGAACAGAGCCCTGGTGGACCCCAACCTGTACGCTAAATTCCTCGCTATACTCATTGCCAATCCTAACTTTGCTGACTGCTCCCCTATACATGGCTTGTACCGCTTTCACAAGCCATTCATCTACTCCTAGTTTTCTAAGAGCCCACCAGATTACTGCACGTGGAACTCTGTCAAAGGCTTTCTCAAGGTCGACAAATGCCAAGTAGAGTGGCTTACTTTTAGCTAGGTACTTTTCCTGTAATTGCCTCACAAGGAAGAGGGCATCAGTGGTGCCTTTCCCTGGTACAAACCCAAATTGCATCTCGTCTATATTCACCTGGTCCCTAATCAGCTGTGCTATAACTCTTTCTGTTACTTTCATGACCTGGTCCATCAACTTTATACCTCTATAGTTTCCTCTATCTAGTGCATCGCCTTTACCTTTGTAGCAGTTGACAATGATGCTACTGCACCAATCTTTTGGTATGGCCCCCTCTAGTATTACCTGGTTAACGATACGTGTGGTTATAGTGTGACCTACAGACCCAGATGCCTTCAGCATCTCGGCAGCTATACCCGATGGACCGGTTGCCTTCCCTATCTTCATATCTCTGATTGCCTTACTTACTACGCTGCCGCTGACTTGTACTGCTGGTCCCTCTATAGGGTCTACGTGGGGTAGGGTCTCTTCTTCCCATGCATTATATATATATATATTTTATATATATATATATATATATATATATATATATATTTTATATATATATATATTTTATATATTTTATATATATATATATATAAAATATATATATATATATATATATAAAATATATATATATATATATATATAAAATATATATATATATATATAAAATATTAAACAAATAATGAATAAACAATTCCTTATATTAAACAAAAAAAGTTCATTATTTAACGATCGTTTCTAGGATATATATGTGTTAGAATTGGACACTACCGTAAACTCTTGGTAGATTTATCTACATATATATATATATATCATCTCATTTTACGTCCACTTTTCCCTGCTTGCAAGGGTGGGACGGGAACTGATTCTGGCTTGATTTCTACAGCTGGATGCCCTTCCTAACACCAACCTCATTTACAGTGAGTGCTGGGTGCTTTTTTGCCGTGGCACCTCCACGACCACTTTACAGTGGAATGATAGGGACCCCAGTCCCTATCATCTCATTTCTACAGCTGAGTAAACTGGAGCAATGTGAAATAAAGTGCCTTGCTCAAGGAAACAACACATCACCCGGTCTGAGAATTGAACTCACAACCTTTTGATTGCAAGGCCAATGCTCTAACCACTATATATATATATATATATATATTTTATATATATATATATATATATTTTATATATATATATATATATATTTTATATATATATATATATATTTTATATATATATATATATATATTTTATATATATATATATATATATATTTTATATATATATATATATATATATTTTATATATATATATATATATATATATATTTTATATATATATATATATATATATATATTTTATATATATATATATATATATATATTTTATATATATATATATATATATATATTTTATATATATATATATATATATTTTATATATATATATTTTATATATATATATATATATATATATTTTATATATATATATATATATTTTATATATATATATTTTATATATATATATATATATTTTATATATATATATATATATTTTATATATATATATTTTATATATATATATTTTATATATATATATATTTTATATATATATATATATATTTTATATATATATATATATATATTTTATATATATATATATATATTTTATATATATATATATATATTTTATATATATATATATATATTTTATATATATATATATATATTTTATATATATATATATATACTTACGTAGATTAGAGAGAAACGAAGCCTGCATGATCCGATGGATGTGTAACAGTAATATACGTGAACGACAAAGCATAAATGAATTGAGAGAGAGACTGAGCATAAGAGGAATCAAATGCTGCGTGCAGGAGAGGCGGTTACGCTGGTATGGACATGTGATGCGTATGAAGGATGACAGCTGCATAAAAAGGTGCAGAGCACTAGAAGTTGATGGAAACCGCGGAGTGGGGAGACCCAAGATGACTTGGGATGAGGTGATAAAAGCCGACCTTACCCAACTACACCTCTCAAAGTCAATGACACACGACCGTGACTTCTGGCGTCACGCAGTAATACAGGGTACCCGACCTCCCATGGGTACATGCTGAAGCATATAAACAATATGCCCCCCCCCCCCCCCACCGCAAGGTGGTCGTGGAGGTGCCATGGCAAAAAAGCACCCAGCCCACACTGTAAAGTGGACGTGTAGGCGCCACGAAAAAGCACCCAGCACTCACTGTAAATGAGGTTGGTGTTAGGAAGGGCATCCAGCTGTAGAAATCAAGCCAGATCAGTTCCTGTATGAGCAAGGCATGGTCAGCCGACCAGACACTGCCCACAACAGGACAACCCGTCTAACCCATGCTAGCGTGGAAGAACGGACGTAAAACGGTGATGATGATGATGATGATGATGATATATATATTTTATATATATATATATATATTTTATATATATATATATATATTTTATATATATATATATATATTTTATATATATATATATATATTTTATATATATATATATATATTTTATATATATATATATATATATTTTATATATATATATATATATTTTATATATATATATATATATTTTATATATATATATATATATATATATTTTATATATATATATATATTTTATATATATATATATATATTTTATATATATATATATATTTTATATATATATATATATTTTATATATATATATATATTTTATATATATATATATATTTTATATATATATATATATTTTATATATATATATATATATATTTTATATATATATATATATATATTTTATATATATATATATATATTTTATATATATATATATATATTTTATATATCTGTAACACTAACTTCAAAAAACGTGACAATCACCTGATCACCTATAGATCCGGGGAACACACAAGCCAGGTAGATTATATCCTTACCAGAAGACGTGACAGAGTGTCTGTTGTTAACACTAAATCCCTCCCCCATGAAGAATGCACCTCCCAACATAGACTGATAATTAGCGACCTCATAGTCAGGACGAGACGTACTCGACAACAGAAGAGGACTATCCTCAGGAGGAAAATATGGAAGTTAAAGGACCCCACAGCCAGGAATAAATTTCAAAGCATATTACTTGATGCTTTCGACAGTAAGGAAGAACATTTAGAGTCGGACAATATAGAGGGAGAGTGGGAATTTCTGAAAGCAAACCTGCTGTTGGCGACAGACGAGGTCTGTGGCTGGAGCAGGCCTGTAGGCAGGAGGAGAGTAACATGGTGGTGGAACAGTAAGGTGGAGGGGTCAATTAAGGCCAAAAAGCAGGCTTGGAAAGTATGGCGGGATGGGGGAAGTAGAGAGGACTATCAAGTGGCCAGGAGGGAAGCTAGGAGACAAGTGTACTTAGCAAGAAGGGAAGCTGAGGAAAGAAAGTTCAAGCATGTTCTACAACGCGATGACCAAAAACGTGAGGTGTTCAGGATTGCTAGGCAATGCGTCAAGGAAAACCGTGATATTGTCGGGGAGAAGTGTGTACTAAACGACGATGGCACACTTGCCATCACCGACGCTGATAAGAAGGTAGCTTGGAAGTGTCACTATGAAAGGCTTCTAAATGAGGAGAATAATTGGGAGAAAGGCAGTCTCCCCCATATCGACCCAATAGAGGGACCAGCAGTGTTAGTCGAGGGGAGTATAATAAGTAAGGCAATCAAGGATATGAAGACTGGTAAGGCGGCTGGGCCTTCGGAAATAGTTGCTGAGATGCTGAAGGCATCTGGCACGGTGGGACACACCATGGTCACCCGCATAGTTAACCAAGTCGTACAAAACGGGGTTGTTCCGAAGGACTGGCATAGCAGCATCATCGTTAACTGTTATAAGGGTAAAGGAGACGCCCTAGATAGGAGTAACTATAGAGGCATTAAATTAATCGACCAGGTCATGAAGGTCACGGAAAGAGTAATAGCGCAGCTAATCAGAGAGAGAATTGACCTAGATGAAATGCAGTTCGGGTTTGTGTCAGGCAAAAGTACCACAGACGCTCTTTTCATAGTACGACAACTACAAGAGAAGTACCTAGCTAAAGGTAAACCCCTCTACTTAGCTTTTGTCGACTTGGAGAAAGCCTTCGACAGAGTCCCCCGCTCCATTATCTGGTGGGCTCTTAGAAAACTAGGCGTTGACGAATGGCTTGTGAGGGCTATACAAGCCATGTATAAAGAAACAGTCAGCAAGGTTAGAATTAACAACGAATATAGTGAAGAGTTTAGCGTAAAAGTCGGCGTCCATCAGGGCTCTGTTCTCAGTCCACTACTATTTATTGTTGCCCTTCAGGCCATAACAGAGGAGTTCAAGACAGGCTGCCCATGGGAACTCCTATACGCA
>OZ024742.1:38229480-38407936 GCA_964016885.1 Eledone cirrhosa | reverse complement strand
AAGATCACAATCTAGGTAGAACATGTCACAGTTTGTTTTTCGATAGTGTAGCACTAAATGGATCAGAAGACAGGAAAAGTTGGATATCACTACAACCTATAGTGTTTTGAAGACTTAAAAAAAAACATCTGTAACAAGCAGAATGGATATCATTTAAGTGGTTGATGATCAAATAGAAACAATACAGGGTAAAGAGGACATGACAATCTCTAGTGCTGGTGCCATGATAAAATGAACTCTATTAAGTGGTTGGTGTCAGAAAAAGTATCCAACTGTATAAACAATGCAAAAATTCTAGACTGCAAGCATGAAGTAGTTTCAAACCCATCTACTGTTAAGTAGGGCAGTGACTTTGACTGTTAATATAATTATTGATTGGATTGGTTTTGATTGATTATATTTGTTCTTGTACCTGTAATTAGGAATTAAATTGATGTGTTGTATAAGTGTTTTTATAATGAATTGTAATATTAATCTTTTTGTTACCATGAAAGATTACTGAATGAGGCGAGTGCATGGGAAGAAGAAAGTTTGTCTCATGTCAACCCAACAGAGGGCCGGCTGTACAAGTTAGCAGTTGTATAGTAAGGCAATCGAGGATATGAAGTTTGGCTGGGCAGCTGGTACCTCAGAGATAGTTGCTGACATGCTGAAAGCTTCAGGTATGGTGGGTCACACCATAGTCTCCTGCATTGTAAACCAAGTTGTACAAAATGGTGTCATATCCAATGACTGGAGCAGCAGCAGCATCATCATCGTAAACTGCTACAAGTGCAAAGATGAAGCTCTAGATAGAGAAAACTATTGAGGCATTAAGTTGGTTGTCTAGGTTATAGTCTCTGAAAGAGTCATAACTCAGCTGATTAGGAAACAGGTTAACCTAGATGAGATGCAGTTTGGATCTGTCCTAGGTAAAAGTACCACAGATGCCCTCTTTCTTGTAAAACCACTGCAGGAGAAATACCTAGCTAAGAGTAAATCCCTTTTGGCTTTTGGCAGTCCCCCCCCCCCCCCCCCCCCGTTCCATTATTTGATGGACTCTTAGAAAACTAGGAGTTGAATGGCTTGTGAGGGCAGTACAAGCTATGTATAGAACAGTCAGCAAGGTCAGAATTAACAATGACTATAGCGAAGAATTGTGTGTGCAGGTTGGTGTCCACCAGGGCTCAGTTCTTAGCCCCCCTCCTGTTTATTATTGTTCTGCAGACAAGAACAGGGGAGTTTGAGAGAGGCTGGCCATGGGAACTTCTGTATGCTGATGTCTTAACCCTTATAGCCGGATCTATAGTTGACATTCCAAACCTGGAAGCACAGCCTAGAATCTAAAGGTCTTAGAGTCAACTTGGCAAAGACTAAAGCCCTAGTAAGTAGAAGGGAAAACAGGCTCCAGAACTCCTCAGGGAAATAGCCCTGCTCAGTGTGCAGAAAAGGAGTAGGTAGGAATTCCATTCTATGTCCCAAATGCAAGCAATGGGTACACAAGATGTAGTAGGATCTCAGGCAGGCTAACAAAGAATGTAGGTTTTTACATGTGGCCAGTGCGCAGGGGCAGTAAGAAGCAAGAGCCCTCAGGATACAATCACCTCCAAATGCCCAGAGGGCTCAGTAGAAGTGGTAAATAGTTTTTGTTACCTGGGTGACCAAATCAGAGTAGCCTGAGTGAGATTGGGTTGGAGAAAGTTCAAGGAACTCCTACCACTGCTAACTACAAAACGTTTTTCCTTCAAAATGAAAGGCAGACTCTATGATGTATATATACAAACAACGTTGCACAGCAGCAAGACCTGAACACTGTGTGCTGAGGACCTGCAAAGATTGGAAAGAAATGAAGCCTCCATGCTTCAATGGAAGTGCAACAGCAAAGCATAAATGAACTGTGAGAAATTAGGCATAAGAGAGGGATCAGATGTTGCATGCAGAAGAGATTGCATTGGCATGGACATGTGATGCGTATGAAGGATGACAGCTGTATAAAAAGGTGCTCAAAGTTGATGGTAGCTATGGAGTGGGCAGGCTTAATCATCTCTCCCTTATACCTACGTCCGCAATTTCCCAACACCACGGACTAGTCCCTCGGGAGCCACGACAAAAGTGCCCAGTCAACACTGTAAAGTGGTCATGTAGATGTCACAACAAAAAGCACACACTGTAAATGTGGTTGATGTTAGGAAGGGCATCTGGCCATAGAAACCAAGCCAAAATCAGCCCTGCCTGTGCAAAACAGTCCTCCAGCCTGATCTCTCACAAAGGGACAGCCCATGCTAGTGTGGAAAATGAATGTTTAACAACAACAATAATTGTTTCTACTATTGGCACAAGGCCAGCAATTACCCAGTACATTACTGGTACTTTATTTTATCGACCCCGTAAGGATGAAAGGCAAAGTTAGTTAACCTTAGCGGGATTTGAACTCAGAATGGCAAGGGCCGTAACTCTATGCGTCAAAGCATGGCGTCCGACCCTGCCAATTCACCGCCCCAACAACAATAATAATGATGATTTCTAATGAATTTTTAGATAGGTTTTTAGACAAATATGAACACTTTAAAATAAACAGCAGTATTAAACCTATGAAGCTGCAATTGAACTAGTTTGGTATCAAGTGTTAAAGCTGTTGTATATCTGCTATTGAATAGTTATTCTAATATATCTTATGTATTGTTGTATTTATTATTCAAGCTTGTGCCAATTATGTCTGATGTATTATTGTTATAACTGTCATTGCGTAGACTGTAAAGTAGATTGAACTCTCAAATACAATAGAATTTAATAATTTCAGTAGCATGTTTAAAAGAAACTTTTTTTAAAAAATGTACTGGTTTTTTAATTTATATATCTATCATCGAAACAATGGGTTCAGATGACTATCAGTCTCCCTAATACTGGTGTATGTGTTAGACAAGTTGTCCCAGAACTGTTTCTGGCCTGGTAGCCCTTCCTAACACCAGCCACATTTACAGTGTGGACTGGGCACTTTTTGTCGTGGTATCGTAAGGACCACTTCAGTGTAGACTGGGGAAGATTATGGAAGGGGGAGGGGTAAAGTACTGGAAAATATGTAAGTCAGTGGCTCTGATTAAGAGCAGACCCAACTAATCCATGCTAGCATAAAGGAACAATGATCAAATGGATACCAGGAAAATGTGTTTTTTTTTAATATTTATTTTTTATGCCAATGTAAATTTAATAACAATCCAAAACATTTTCATCATCCTCCTCACTCATTTCACTATCATCACAATCAGCAAGTATGTCTTCAATCAAAGACAGTGGGTTTTTTATATACAAGTCACAGTTCATCTGACAGTCCTCTAAATAACTGCTTATATCAAGGCTGGAAAGCATTTCTATAAAAGCTACACCTTTATGTTTTTTTGCAGACTTTTCACAGGAATGACAGCAATCTTTGCTACAACACCGGTACAAGTCCTGTGTGTTCATATTTTCTGGTTTAACAAGACATTGGCCAATGTTCTCGAGTTTAATATGTTCAGACAGAAATTTCTTCATATTAACAAGGACTTGGCCAGCTTCCTCTTGCACACTGTAGTCACAATCTCGATAAGCCAAAAGTAAAGAATCTAGGCAGCTCATATGCTGAAGCTTAGAGAGCATCTTAAGTATCTTACAGTTTATACAAGCTTCACATTTCTCTTCTGACATGACTAACTCAGCTGCATATGATGGAATGCTGGCTGAACTTTGCAAAATAGACATCTGTTCAGAATTAACAATGCTTTCCCAGTATTTGACACTGAGCTTTTTCACCTCCCAATCCAGGTCATTCTGTAACACGTTGAACATCACTTCATGAACAGATTTAAGTTGATCACCACACTGTAGATTTTTGGACAACTTCAGAAGAAACTTAGCTGCTGCCCGCCGTGAAAATGCTTCACTGTCTGTTTCAAGAATATTCATGATGTCTTGTTGAATATCAGCCTGAAAAAAAAAAGCATGTTTACAAATTACTGAATAACATATGTGAGATAGAAAATCCTTTTTTTAATTCAATGTTCCTAAGTAGGTATTATGAGATGGCAGGAATGGTGGCACCAAGAATAATGAAACACAGGGAAGTTGTTGGTGTTAAAAAGGGCATCCAGCTGTAGAAACCAAGCCAAAACTGGAACATATGCAAGTGAGCCATACCTCCCTCCCCCATATGGAAGAACAAACATTAAATAAGGGTAACACTAGAAGTATACTGCTTTTGATTCAATTTACTAGCCCCACCCCTACAAATATTGACCTTATGTGTAATCAAATTCTTATTTAAACACAAACATTATTTAATAAATTGCTATAACTTTTGTTCTTTGCTCATATTGATAAAATAAGCATATTTAATATACTGGGTACCATCTGATAAATATATTTTCCCTGTTAAAGCAGAGGTTAGTCTAGTAGGCCCCATGTCAAACTTCATACTTATCATGGTGTCTTTTTTTTTTTTAAAGTAATATTTTACAGCCAAATGCCCTTCCTGGTGCCACCTTATTTTATCACACAGGGATACTTTTTACCTATTTTAAACTGGATACATGCAGGGATGTGGTGTACCTAGTCTAAACCAGATACACATGGCAGTGATAAAATGTATAAATTTTAAACTGACCTGAGATTTTTCAGCAGATGAAAGAAAGTTTGACCAGAGACTGTCTATGTTGAGTAAATGTAACAGGGTAGATATACAAGTGGCACGTACATAACTTTCCCCATCAGATAGACTGGAATAAGCCAATGAATGGAGTTTATTTTCCTTTACCCATGACTGTAATTCAGGCACTGTGAGAGAAAGAGACAAATATTGGATGATGATTTTCTGGTGTCAAGGATAGGATTGTTTTTTTAAATACTTATATTAGACACCACAAGCCAATAAGATGGCCCCTACATAGCCATTCTAACTGCTAGAAATAGTAGCCAAATATTCCTCAAATTATACATTAGATAATGAATTCCTGGATTTACAAAAAGAAGGTAGCCACACATTTGATAATAAATCTACTTGATCAGTACTAAACAATATTTTTTAGGGAAGGATACACAGGAAAGCTTTCTGAAAGCTCAATTTAGCTATTCCATAAATGGAATGAACACCAGACTATTGGGGAGTGTGTGTGGTGGGGTCAAGAAAATTGACTAAAATCCTTGTAGGAATAATGTCCTAGCAAAAATTAAAAAAAATAAAATAGACAGACAAAATAAAACTTACTTTCACAAGCTGCAAATGTTTTTGAGAGAAACTCCATAGCTGAATCTCTGATTTCCCACTGAGGGTGACACAGACAATACTTAATGGCACAGGACACTCTGTTTGGTAAGTCATTTACTGTGGAATCAGGCATATCATTGCTGGCATCTTTGTCTGTTGAATTGGTGATATCCTTCATATTGAGCACTGGCAGCAGGTATAACCACAAACAGTCAAATGATTGACTGACAACCTATGTAAAAATATTAATGTAACTCTTCACATATGTCACAAACTGTCTTATAACATTTAATTTCTTGGAAAGGATTCTTCCATTTGGCTGGGCTTTGGACAACCTCTCTAGTGCTGGTGCTAAGATAAAATGCATAGTACACTCTGTAAAATATTAGTGCTCATGCCTTATAAAACACAGACAGAACACCTTTTAAAGTGGTTAGTGTTATGTATCCAGCTGTAGAAACCATGCCAAATATGGAATGTTTGATCAAGATGAGATACCTCTGTCAATCAGAGACCATGACAACCCATACCAACCTGAAAGGCGGATGTAGAATGATGATAATTTCTTGGTTGGTGATAAGAAGAGCATCCAGCTGTAGAAACCATGTCATAACCAATCTGTGGCCCTCAGCCCATCTGGGAGAAGAGTGACTCCAACCCATACCAGCATAGAAATGTTAAATGATGAGCCTTACATCTATTTTCTCATACTTCCAAGGGTAGAATAATTTCTACAGTTGGATGACTTTGTTTCTCCTAACCACTCAATTGGGAAATAGGTGTGAAGCTTGGGTTTGTGTCCAGTCAAGCGAGACCAAAGAATGTTATGTGTTGCACATCATTGAGGTTAGGCCCAATACTTTAGCTACACAGCCATTGTACCTCAACAGATATAGTAATGTGCCTTGTATTTCCTTTTCTCTTGACTTATACTGCAATAAAAACTACCTAATCCTTCTTCAACAACACTGCAGCCCACAGGAAATTCTTCTCTGTTCATGTCTTTCCTACAGGCATGAACCCACGTAAGATTAAGATCAATATAATTGATCTTACCATGCTGCCGAGATCAATATAATTGATCTCGGCAGCATGGCTATTCCTACAAAATGTATGGGTATGGTCCCTCTCCAAGTTAAGTAATGAGTGTAGAAGCAATTGACTATAGCATCCCTAACCACTTCTATTTATAAAGAGTCTAAACAAAAGAGTTTGATACCAAACCGCCTAAAACCACTCTTGGTTCAATGATACAAAACTTTTTTTAAGGTATTTATATTTATCTAAAAACCTTCAATTATCATTTTGTGTAAAAAAAAAACTTTGTTAATTCATGCTCCAAACACCATCTTAATTTTTTATTATTCTAAAAATCAACTGAAAATCATAGGCAGTGGTTTTCATTAGAAATATGGTAATGAAATGCCAGGTTTCCTTCTGTCTTTCCCTTTTGCAGCTTCTGTCCACTGATGATCTGACACTTCTTAACGCAGTGAACATCATCCATATGGACCATGTGTCATACCAGTATAGTCTTTTCTCTTGCACACTGCATTTAATTCCTATTATGAGTTCCAAGTGAGATGTTGCATGCTGCAAGCAGGGAAGAGCGGACGTAAAATGATGATGATGATGATGATGATATACCCAGTTTTTTCTCTCAACTCAATAACATTCCACATCCAATGAAGCACACTCACTTCATTTCTTTCCAGCTTTCACATATCCTCTGCATTTAATTCCCATGTTTCACTACCATGCAACATCTCACTTTGAACTCAGGCATCATACACTCTACTCATATTAAGAGTTTATTTACAATAGAACACCAGAAATGATATTGAGTTATACAACTTACCAAAAGATTCTGGCCAATTTTTTCTACAATGTTCACCAAAATATTGATCAAAGTAACATGGCAATCCTGATTGAGAAGGAATTCTGACTTGAAGTCTGCAAACAGAACACATATAAAGGAATGTATACAATATAAAAATAGATTTAGGAGGGATGGAGAAAATAAAAAAAAAAGGCAGACAAGTGGACATGTAGACAGATATTAAAAACAAAAACACTTCAAACATCACTTATTTTTACACCCCCATTCGAAACCTATAAAACAGCATGTTCTGTCTGTCCTGTATTTCCTATTTTCATTTTGAACAATGATTCATCATCATCAACATTATTTAATGTCCATCTTCCACGCTAGCATGTGTTGGACGGTTTTGTCCCACTTGAGGCGATAAAACTACAAAATCAAACATGGCAGTATCAATTCCATGTGAAAATGTAGTATACATTGATATAAACATTATGAAGCACACACATACATACTCACTCACACAATTTCTAGGTTACTGGCATTGCATGAAACTCAGGTATTGTATAGAATAACTAAGTAATCTACAGAATGCCTAAACATTAAGAAAACATATTAAATACATGTAGGCATCTCTAACAAAATACACCCCCGTCCCACCACCCCCACCCCATCCACACCGCCCCTTTCAATGTAAAGTTATGTTGGTGCCACAACATCCAGGCCGAAACAAATGAGATCGTGTAGGTGTCACATCAAAAAAACACACAGTTCACGCTGTAATGTGGCCATGTAGGCAACACGGTAAAAACCTCCCAGCCCCACACTGTAAATGTGGTTGGTGTTAGGAAGGGCATCCAGCTGTAGAAAACCCGCCAGACAGTCCTATGCGAGCAAGATAACCACTCTTGCCTCAAGTGGGAAAACCCTCCGTCCAAACCCATGCAAGCGTGGAACACGGACGTTAAACGATGATGATGATGATGATGATGTTTTATTCTGATCTTGAATATTTTACCAAGGTAATCAACAGAATGTTAAGGAAATGTGCACACAAGATTTTGTTTTATATCTTGTCTTGGAATTTTAGGCATTCTATTCAATGAAGGGTTTCTCACTTTACTGGTAACATATATCACTAAGAGTGTTTCTGCTAATTCTTTTGATACTAAACCACCTCTGGTTCTATGAAATAAAACCACTCATTTTAAGGGGCTCCTATTTAAATTAAAACCTTCCAACATACATTTTAACCGTTTAAGTTAATCTACAAATACCATCTTAAAGAAATAATTGATAATTTTAGCAAGACCCTCAAACATTCTTCATTAATTAATTTAAATACTGTGTATTTCCTTACAAATTTAACAATGAAAGTGTTAAATGAAATCTAAAACAACAACAACAAACACATATCACAATTTTGTCTTGAAGCCAAAACTGAAAGAATGTTCTAGAATCAAAAGGCCAGCAGGTTAATATGACAAAGACTAAAGTACTCATCAACATTATTTTACATCCACCTTCCATGGCATAGGTTGGATGGGTTGTCACAGTCTGAGATTAGACAGGACAGACCTCATTTTGTTCATACGTTCCATATTTGGCATGGTTTCTATGGCTGGATGCCATTTCTAACATCAATCACTTTACAGAGTGGACTGTGTGCATTTTATTGTGGCGCCATCACTACCATCTTACAGAGTGAATTAGGTGCTTCTTTTTCTGTGGCACCAACACTAGAGTAATCATTGTGTATATTGCACACACACACACATATATATATAGACACAGTGGGAGTGCTGTTAATTGATAGCAAAGAAATCCTATTGTATTCAATACAATTCTAGTCATCAACATATAAAACAATAATTACCTGCTAATTTTTGGAAGAAATGCAGCATTTTAAGTAATAATTTGGTAGAGTTGGAAATGATTTTGAAGAATTTATAATATTCTGATGTCTGTAAGGATTCTGTGTCAGTAATCTTATGGAAGAATTTCAAGAAACATGCTATGGCAAGTTTAATTGTAGTTCTTATACTCTCTTTCTGAAAGAAAAATCACACATGTACTATATATATTACACACCCATGTACTATATGTATTATACAACCATGTACTATATGTATTATACAACCATGTACTATATATATATATATCACACATGTATTATATATATTACACACCCATGTACTATATATATTACACACCCATGTACTATATATATTACACACCCATGTACTATATATATTACACACCCATGTACTATATATATTATACAACCATGTACTATGTATATCACACTATATATATCACACTATATATATTACACACCCAGGTACTATATATATTATACAACCATGTACTATGTATATTACACACCCATGTACTATATATATTACACACCCATGTACTATATATATTATACAACCATGTACTATATATATCACACATGTACTATATATATTTCACACCCATGTACTATATGTATTACACACCCATGTACTATATAATAATAATGAAATTATTGTGTACAGTGCTCAGGTGCACTACAACTCATCAAAAGTGCATGTATAGTACATAGAATAATGTACAAATGTCAGGAAAATGAACAGTGTATGAGTCATGATATAATAATAATAATAATAATGAAATATTGTGTACAGTGCCCAGGTGCACCACAACTCATCAAAAAGTGCATGTACAGTACATAGGGCAATGCACAAACATCAGGAAAATGAACAGTGCACGAGTCATGATACACACATGTGTGCATGTGTATGGAAGGGGTACATCAGGTGTAGTTTTGGCGTATTTCGGGAAGCATGAGTGTCTTAAAGGATGCAGTGTCTTGGCAGCTAACAACTGACGCAGGCAGTTTGTTCCATGCTTCAGCAACTCTGAGCGTGAAAAAATGTCTATGAAAGTCATGGGAGCTGTGCTGTTTCCTGATTTTGTAGGCATGTCCACGTGTGTTAGACACATGGAGATCAAAAAGGTGCTCAGGGTTGCAATTGGCGAGATGGTTAATAACTTTAGGGGTATTTACCAAGTCCATTGCCAGACGTCGGAGCTTCAATGAATCCATGCCCAGGGAAGCAAGGCGTTCAGAGTATGGTAGGTGTCTGATGGAGGGTATGCGCTTGGTTGCACGTCTCTGAACAGTTTCCAGGAGGTCAATGTTCTGAGCAAGATAGGGGTTCCAGACTGATGATGCGAATTCCAAGTGTGGTCGTACCATAGCTGTATACAGTTTTAAATAGATGGCTGGAGAGCGGCTAACAAAGGTCTTGCTGAGTGATGCCAAGACACCCTCGGCCTTCTTGACAATCTTAGAGACATGCTTTGTCCAACGCAAATCGCTGCTGACAGTAATGCCCAGGTCACGTTCACAAGAGGACTTCTTGATATCAGTGTTGTGGAGGGAGTATGTGGATGCTGGATTTTTCCTCCCAAAATGCATGGTGGTACACTTGTCCACAGCCAGCTTCAGTTGTCAGTCTGTGATCCATTGCTGCATTGTGTCCAGGTCTGATTGTAGGAAAGAGTTGTAGATTTCAGGATCAGTCCTTTTGATTTCAAGGTACAGCTTGATGTCATCTGCATATTTCAGTACCGTGGCATTCTGTAAGTTGGCATCTATGTCTTTAATATATGCCACAAACAAAAGGGGACCAAGAACAGATCCTGTGGTACACAAGATGACATCTGATATGGTGAAGAATGCCGTCCTAGAACCGTGACTACTTCTTTTCGGCTGAGAATGAAGGATTTCAACCAGTCGAAAAGATCATCCCTCACACCCATTGCAGAGAGTTTTGCCATAAGTCTTTTGTGTGGCACAGAATTAAAAGCCTTAGCAAAGTCAAGGTAAACAACATCCACCCATGAGCCGCTGTCAGTGATCCGGGTGATGTCTTCAAGGAACTCGATAAGCTGATCACAGCAGCTGGAGTTAGGGATAAATCCAAACTGTGAGGGCCGGATGAGGCTGTGAGAGCTCCAGAAGTTCCAAAGTGTTTCTCTGACACAGGATTCCATCAGTTTGGCCATACAGCTAGTAAGACTGACTGGACGATAGTTGACAGGTGACATGCGGTTGCCCTTTTTGAACAGAGGAATGACACTGCTCCGGAGTAGCACCATTGTTGAGACAGTATTGAAAGAAAGAAAGCTGGCGCAAAAGGAAATACCTGCCACGTTTGAGAAGCAGGTATGTAACACCATCAAGACCAGGGGAGGCATAGTTGCGCTTATTCTTAAGGTGACGTCGCAACATTGCAGGTGTAAATTCCATAGTTGTTATGGAATTTGATGTTAGAGATGGTGGAGATGGTACATTCTGGTTTTCAACAGTAAAAATACTTGCATAGCACTCAGCAATGAGTTCTGCGCATTCTTTGGGATCGTCAGTGATCTGGCTTGTGTGGGGATTGCGAAGAGGACCAACTGGAGAGTGAGGTCTCTGCTTTGAATGAACATATTTCCAGAACACCTTACTGTCAGGATTGGTTGCTATGCACTGTTCAAATTCAAGCACTGCCTTCTTTGTCACTTGCTTGAGATGGTTAGAAGATTTCTTCCGCTTTTTTCTGTTGGCATCTGATTTATGCAGTTTATATTCCCGTTCAGCGTTCCAACATTCTTTCCTGGCAAGTTGGACCGCTGAAGTTTCCCAAATTGCACTTTTGGGGTGGGTTTTTTTTCTGCTTACGTGGCACCGATGCTGCACACGCTATCCATATTGAGTCCAGGATGCTCTGGAGTATAGTGTTCACATCTCCAGAGTTATACATCTCATGCCAGTTTGGGCGCTGTAGCTCAGTGCAGTACAAGTTCCAATCTGCTTTCTTCTAATCAAAGCAAGCAGATTGGAGATGGCTCTGGTTTTTGTTGCTGCCCTCAAGTGCCAGATTGGCAATGATCATAGCATGATCAAAGTTGCCTAAAGGTTCCTCAGTAGTACAACTGATAACCACTTCAGGAGTAGTGGTGAAGATCAGGTCCAAAGTGTAGTCACCTCTTGTTGGAGAGGTGACTACTTGTGACCAGTTTGAGTCCAGCACTAGTTCAAAGAAATCGTTTGCACCTTGTGGCCAACGAAAGGTTTCCCAATCGATCTCAGGATGATTGAAGTCACCTGCAATAAACACATAAGTGGCTATTTTCTTGGCAGCAACTCTGAGGATATCACAAAGCTGTGTGTCCTGATGGTAGTTTGGGGGGCGATAAACAACACCAAGCAGAAGTGTTGACATGGTCATACGTATGTCACAGAAAAAAACTTCTTCCTGTGATTCGTTCAAATCAACGCAAGGAATTACCGAAAAGTTTGAACGAACGTAGACCATCACACTACCACCACGGCGATTAATGCGGTCCTTGCGGAAAAGGTTGTACCCAGTAATGCTGAAAACCCCATCAAAGAGTAAGGAATGTGCCCATGTTTCTGTGACTCTGATGAAGTCAGGGTCGATGCTTCTGACGTAGGATTCAAACAGATGTATCTTGTTGCATAAACTGCGAGCATTTAAGGACAATTTGTACCCTGCTTGCAGTTTATGATGGTGTGTAGAGGGTGGCAGGTTGTTCTGGTTTAGTTTCCCAGAGTTGTAGCAGTTTTTTCATTGCTAGTTATTGTGGGTAAGATCACACTCAGACCAGCTGGTATCTCTCTTCCACGTTTCACCAGCCTTAACAAACCTCCAGATCTGCCCATCATCACGCAGACTAAAACTTTCATGTTGTGCTGAGTTCCGATTCAAGGAAGCTGCAGCACGGAGCTTTGGACATGCATGGGGTGGTAGGCCTGGGCGTGTTCGGAAGGTAATCCGATTTTCATGCCCAGCTTTAACAGAGGCCAGATGGTATGAGATTGCCTCAGCGGGGTCCGAAAAAGACAGCTTGATGAGTCTGGGTTTTGGACCAGGTCGACCAAGGCGGAGAGCACCCTTTGGGGGAACACAGCCTAGGTCTTTGGCTGAGCTGGGAGCAAATGCCTGAAGATCAGCCTTGTCCTCTGGTACCCCCAATGGCAATTACTTCATGGGTAGCAGATTCCGCAGTCTTCTCAGTGTGGCCAGATACGGCAAGAGGTACAGGGAGATTATTTAGCAAGGCATTCCGATAAGACCCCTCATTGTGTGGTCCTACCCGAATGCTTGCCTTTATTCCTGTTACTTCCCTTCTTAAAGCAGAAATCATTAGTTGCAATTCTGCAAAATCTGTACTGGTCGGTTGTTGTTGTTGTTGCTGCTGTTGTTGTTGTTGTTGTTGGTGATGATGATGTTCCTCCACGGGAATGGTAGGGGAAGACAGTCGCACGTTGTTGGTGTCGAGATGTACTGGGAGCGGAAGACATGGGTTGTTGTTGTTTCTGATGTTCTCCCACAGGAATAGCAGTAGAAGCCAGTGTCATAGGTTTTTGCCGTTGTTCAGTAACAATGGTAGAGGAAGATACAGTCATCGGTTTTTGTTGTTGTTGTTTTTCAATAACATTAGTGGAGGCAGGCACACAGGCCAGGCACTGAAAGGACCAGGATTTTAGCTGGACCATCTCTCATATTCCATCCATCACAGCATTATGATGTCTCTTTTTTTGGCCTGGGATCCTCCGGAAGCCTGTGGCGCATTGAAGGCAGATAGAGATGTGACAGGTTCCACATTCGACCCAGCGATTACGGAACGAGCTTTCGGGTTCCGTACAGATATGGCAGATGTGGTTTTCTGGGCAATGTTCTATTTTGGAACATCGTCCAGTTTTGTCGCATACTTCATCGATGGATATCACCATGGCAATTTTGTTATTTCTACCCATCTGTAGAAAAACACAGAATGTAAACAATATAGGTTTAGCGCACTTGATTACGATAGAAATAAAATGTCTGTTTTTTTGTTTTGTTTTTTGTGTATTTTGTTTCCGTTTTCCTAAATGTTGTGTGTGTACAGAAGAGTCTGTGCATGTAAACAAATAAATATGCTGCGTAAGTTAAATGAAACGTACTGTAGAAGGCAACAGTTTATTAACAGCGAAATAACGTTTTTTCCCCGATACTGCTTCTTTATAATAAACTTTCAATAATATTTTTCAAATTATTAACTTTCAGCTGCTAGTATATATATATAATTAAAAGGTGTATGTGGGTTAGAAGCGAAATCAATGTTCAGAGATATTTTACCAATGTACGTAAGATTGGCCGGTATAGTGTCTCACACGAAATAGCGTGGTTTCTTTTCACGTGTGTGTATATGCATATGGTATATATCTGTATATAAATCTGTGTGTATATTGTTGTTTATATGTTTTGTGGAGTACTTACTGCGATCCCTAAGGGATGTAGTGATTTGTTTTTTTTCCTTTTTCCCCGTCCATGTCCACACGTGGTTTGTTGGCGAAAATCAAGACAAATTAAATATACTTCGTTAAAATAATTCTATGTTGAAGCTGGTACTAGTTGTCAGGGAACAGTCAGAGTAATTGTAATAATGAATATTGTAATCCATCTGACGTGTTTAAAGGGCAGTTTTTGGTGAAAATATTATATTTTGTTTGGTCAAGACGTGGTCAAGCGAGCTTCCTTGTCGCCATCTTGGACACTTATGTATTATACAACCATGTACTATATGTATTATACAACCATGTACTAATGTTTAGTGGTTAGAGCATTGGCCTTGCAACGAAAGGTTGTGAGTTCAATTCTCAGACCGGGTGATGTGTTGTTTCCTTGAGCAAGACACTTTATTTCACATTGCTCCAGTTAACTCAGCTGTAGAAATGAGATGATAAGGACTGGGGTCCCTATGATTCCACTGCAAAGTGGTCGTGTAGGTGCCACGGCAAAAACCACCCAGCACTCACTGTAAATGAGGTTGGTATTAGGAAGGGAATTCAGCTGTAGAAATCAAGCCAGAATCAGTTCCCGTCCCACCCTTGCAAGCAGGGAAAAGCGGACGTAAAATGAAATGATGAAATGAAATGAACGAAAATATTGTGTACAGTGCTCAGGTGCACTACAACTCATCAAAAAGTGTATGTATAGTACATAGGGTAATGTACAAACGTCAGGAAAATGAACAGTGCATGAGTCATGATATACACGTGTGCATCTGTATGGAAGGGGGACATCAGTTGTAGTTTTGGCGAATTTCGGGAAGCATGAGGGTTTTAAAGGATGCAGTGTCTCGGCAACTAACAACTGACGCAGGCAGTTTGTTCCATGCTTCAGCAACTCTAAGCGTGAAAAAATGTTTCTGAAAGTCACACCCCCATGTACTATATGTACTACACTCTCATGTACTACACACCCATGTACTATATATATTACACACCCATGTACTATATATTATACAACCATGTACTATATATATTACACATGTACTATATGTACTACACTCCCATGTACTATATGTATTACACACCCATGTACTATATGTACTACACACCCATGTACTATATGTACTACACTCCCATGTACTATATGAATTACACACCCATGTACTATATATTATACAACCATGTACTATATATATTACACATGTACTATATGTATTACACTTCCATGAACTATATGTACTACACTCCCATGTACTACATGGGATATGTAGGTATATAATACAAACCCATGTATTATATACCTACATACTATATGTATTACACACCATCTTAACCCTTTAGCATTTAAACCAGCTGTATCCGGCCAAAATTCTCTCACCTCTTTCTGTTCAAACTTGCCATAACCAGCTGCTCATACTGATGTTAAGGTATTGTTCTCAAAATAAATAATACCAAAATCTCGTAGATTCGATATTATGAGATAATTATGTGAGGTAAAGCCTTTACTGTGAAAATATAATAGTAAATATAGAGTAATGTAAATGCTAAAGGGTTGATGGCTAAAATGTTTGATGATTTGATGAAAGTCTGTTTACCTGAAGTAATTCAGAGTCTAGAAGTCTCTCCAGGTATTCAATAGTGTTACAGAGGTGTGCCTCACATTCTGGGGGGTTGATGTCATTTAAAGATATTTGCTTATTACAACCAGTTGAGTTGGTGATATAGTTAAAAATCTTTAACTTAGGTTGGTAATATTTTTCCATCAATTCAGAAAACAGTGCATCATCAGGATATGTAGACAGGAATCTGAAGGCCAAAACATAAAAACAATGTTAATAAAATAATAATTATCAGCTATAATAAATAAAAAGAATCATAACTCCTTGTGGAATCATAGAGGCACCGTTATACGGCGTGTCTAGGGCCCTTTTAAACCTCGCAGAGCCCAACCCTCTCCAGGTCTGAACACAGCTGATCTTTTCTATAGAAGCATTGACTCCAGTACTGGACTGGTACTTTTTTTATCGACCTTGAACGGATGAAAGGCAAAGTTGACCATGGCGGGATTTGAACTCAGAGCACACAATGAGGTGGGTAAAATACCGTAAAGCATTCTATTCGACGTCTTAACGACTCTGCCAATTCACCGCCTCAACACCTATAATAGGTCTTAATAAAAAGAGATCACAAATTTTGCAGAGAGGTATAGACAATTGAATGAAGCCCAGCACATGCCTGGAACATATTTTATTAACCCAAACAGAATTTGTTACAATTATCTCAGTAGATACGAAGGAGATAACAAAAAATTGCAATGGTTGTCAAGACATGGCACCGGAGAAGACCCAGCCACCTGTGCAAGTATGGTGAAAACAACATTAAAATTATGGCAGTGATAGAGCCTGGAAGGTACAACATTTTGAGTATCTCGTCTAATATTACTCTCTAAAGTCTTCATATACTACTACCTCCTCACTTCTCTACTCTCTCAGCCTCATTCCTATTCACTGCACCATGCTGCCTGTGCAATAAGGAATGTCATTAGAATATGTCTGTATCCAATTTTCCCCTCTCCATACACCCTGTCTAACCATATTACTTTGCTTCTTTCTTCCATCACAACACAGAGAGAAATTGAGTGATGACAAAATAACTATATAATAAAACAAACTATTCAATGCAGATGCAGGTTAGAAAAACATAGTAACTGTTTAAAAGGTTTGAATCTGCAATGACTAGACAAACCAGATCAACACCAATTACACTGACCTTCTCATTAGTTTCTCCACAAATCTTCTCACTTTATTGTCTTCTTCATTGCTATCAAGTTGATGAAATATTTCCAGAACTTTCTGTATCTTCTCACCTATGGAGACACTTAATAAAAGAAGAGACATTATAAAAAGACAATAATTAGAGACTGAAACAGAGGATACCAGCAAAATTCTAGTATTCTGTGTAAATGCTAAAATTTATAGACATATAAAACCCATGCGAACATAAAAATAATAAATGAATGTGAAAACTTTTAAAACATTACAAAAATAATTATTATGAAAAATAACATGAAATGATATATCTTGTTCAAGAATACAACATGCTATATGGTCTAGGAATCAAACCCCTGGTCTTATGATCACAAGTTTAAAAATATGGTAATGAAATAAAGTAATGGAGTGCTATATATATATATATATATATATTGTTTCTGAGAAGAAAAAACTGGCACGGTCACTCCTGGCACATCTTTAATAATAAGCCTGCTTCATCAGGGATGATCTCTGGGCTTAACATTTGAACCAGTTAAGGAACTTCTATGCAGTTACTCAATCTACTCAAAATATCAGCTAAATCTCTCCCAAACCACATCCTATCAATTTAACCCTTTCGTTACCATATTTCTAATGAAAAATGTTGTCTATGATTTTCAAATAATTTTTAAAGATTTAGTAATATAACTTTCTAATTATTAAACTAGTGTTTGAAACATAACTTAAGAAAGGTCCTTATATAAATTATGATGGAAGGTTTTTAGATAAATATAAATATTTTCAAATAAACAGTTTTGTATTGTAGAATCAGGAGGTGGAGTGGGGTTGCATTCAGGGGCAGTTACATGCAATTTGGTGTCAAAGGGTTAAAAAATAGGGGCTGAATATGCTGTTTGAAAGAAAAATGTGATGATTATTGCTGGAACATATTTGATCATAGGTTTTGAATGATCTGCTGCGTAAAACAATAATAACAATAAAACTTACTGATGATGGATTAAAAGAGAAAGATATAACTCCATAGCAACATCCCATGATTGCGATGTAGTTATAAGCTGATGAAGTTCTGAAAAGCTATCTTTGTGGTTTATTGTCCAACTCCAAATATCATTGCAACTACCACCAACATCATTGAGGATGTTATATAAGAGTTCTTTTGAATGCTCAGATATAGGACTGGAGCCTTTAGATATACTGTGGCAGATAACATCCCAGAAAGTGTCTAAGAGGTTGTCTCGCATTTTAAGCACCTCAGGTGAAACATCATGGATTTGGAAACTCTGAACCAGGAGTTGACCAAGAAATTTGCTGGCTTCTTTGGTGAGGAAGATGCTAGATTCTTTATAAATCACATCCAATGCTTTGTTGGGAGCAGCTGCAAAATAGAAAAAAAAAGAAAACTGACAGAATAAAAAACAGGTTTTACCTCGTAGTTTAGTAATGAGTAGTAGGAAGAACATCCAGCTGTAAAAACCATCTGACTGAAGAAAGCATGCAAATCAATATGTATACATGTTTGTGCACTTTGCAGCATAGAGTTACAGCCCTTTACATTCTGAGTTTGAGTTCAATTCCCACCAAAGTTAGCTTTGCCTTTCATCCTTATGGGGTCAATAAATAAAGCACCAGTAATGTACTGGGGTTGATTTAATCAACTTTCCCCTCCCCTTTAAATTGCTGGCCTTGAGCCGAAAGTAGAAACAATTATATATATATATAACACCAAGTCTACCCTATAAGGCAGTCATGCTGGTGACACAACAAAAGCATCCAGTCTACACTGTTATGTGGTTGGCATTCAGTCATAGAAACCAAGCCAGAAAGTTCTGTATGAGCTTAACGTGGTCACTTGACCTGACGTATCACATAATGTGACAACCCGTGCATAGGAATAGACATTAAACAGTGATGATATATACCTGACATTTACTCTATATCTTCAAAGATATGCTGTGTTGTAGTATAAATATTCATCTCAGTTGTTTTCTCTATTCTGCATGGCATATATATCGTTGGTATAGTAATATTCCTCTGGACATAGAGTCATAGGGGCAGTTATTCTCTGATGTAGTGAAAAGAATCTCTTAAATGCAGACATGAGAATAATTGTGTTTTTCTGTTTATTGAAGAATATTTAAAAGTATTTGCACTTCACAATTCATTCTTTTCACAGTTAAAGCTTCTAACTAAAAAATAGCAGTTATTATCTATCATTCTAGTAGGGAAAGCAGTTGTTAAATGATGATGATGATAATGATTAGCAGTAGCCTTAACGCATAAATCACAATAGAGATGTATTTGGAGGTATATATAATGTGTTTATATATAGTATTCATATACATCCTGCTATGTCTGTTTTAAGCTGTGATCTCAGTAGCTATGTGAGAACATCAGACACTAGTGTTTAGGATTTTTATCCATCATAAGACAAGAATAAGCTATAGCTTATATACTTTTTGCATATAAAACCTCTGTTGGAAATGCTCGTTTGCATATGGTGTGAGCTTGACTGATTAGGATTAATTAACAGTAGCACTAACATAGTATAATTCATAGTAAAGGTGTATATGAAATCATATAAAAATATGTTTATGTATAATAAACATATATGTCTCGCTATGGATGTTTTAAGCTGTGATGATCATGTCAGAGCTATCTCAGGGATCATGTGACAACAACAGATAGTAGACTTTCAAGATTTTTATCCATCATCGGTGACATTTACTCACTCTGTATAAGACAAGAATAAGCTATAGTTTATATACATTTTAGAATATAAAACATCTGCTGGAAATATTCATTTGTATATAGTACAATTTTCACTGGCACTATATCATCATCACTGTTTAATGGTCATTTTCCCATGCTAGCATGGGTTAGACGAGTTGTCATGTTGTGAGCAATGCCAGGTCTGGTGACCATGTCTCACTCATACAGAACCGATTTTTGTATATATATATATATATATATCATTAGCAGCATTTAGCATCTGCTTTCTCTGCTAACAAGGGTCAGACAGATCTACATAGATCAACTCAGTACTAAATCCTCTCAGATAGGCTGAGGGCTCTGCATCTCACTTATGTTTGGACTCACATTCTATTGAGTGCACAGAGGAGGTTGTCATGTCTTTGAAACAACTGAAGGGTCCTCCCAATTCTTTATTTGGCAAGCTTTCTATGGCTAGATGCCATACCTATATATATTGTTTCGTCTACTGGCTGAAACTAGTAAAAGAAAAAGAAAATATGAATATTTTACCTGGAAATGTGCTTGTTATAGAAGAAAAACCAGGAGTGTGTTGGATTGTTTTCTGTAATGTTGTAAACATAACAGTCTTTAAGGAGATACATTTTGACCAATATGTGGAATTGAAGATACTGCAGTAGAAATCAGTAAACAGTTTTTCATAGTGAATGAATATTACTTCATTCTGAGCCAAACAACCTGCTATTTGTGTAGCAAACAAGAGAGATGCATTGCTAGCGCTTGGTTCAATAATCAAAGACTTCAAGAAGCCATCTGCCCAGCATAATTCGACTGTTTCAACAGTGTTCACTGGAAAAATAAAAGAAATAATATATACATAACATATAAAATGTACACACTCATTATTATTATTAATGGCATGGATTGGCAGTATCGGTAGAGGGTCGGCTGCCATGCTTTGCAGCAAAGAGTTACAGCCCTTTATGGTCTGAGTTCAAATCCCGCCGAGGTTAACTTTGCCTTTCATCCTTACGGGGTCGATAAAATAAAGCACCAGTAATACACTGGGATAATTGCTGGCCTTGTGACAAAAGTAGAAACAATTATTATTAGCATCAACCACTTTACAAAATGCACCCAGTACACCCTATAAAGTGGTTAGCATTAGGAAGGGCAACAAGCTGTATAATCCACCCCAACCAGGGTTGAGGGGATGCCTCAGTTACGCCAAGGACATAACTTTCATAGTACTGGTGACATCTTGATTAGAGCTGGAGCAAAATGTGAAAAGATTGCGTGATGCCAACTGTCTCCACAAAACTCATATACATGGAGGCATCATCATCATTTCCATCTGCTTTCCATGCTGGCATTGGCTAGACGTGTTGTCATTGTCTGAGACTAGACTGGTTGAAGAAATACTTCTAGCTCACAAGTTCTAGCATAAGTTCAAAGGCCACCTTCGACTCCCTTTTCGTCCAGTCAGATCAGTTTGCAAGGTGCCGCTTACTATCTGCCAGCGCCAAATACTCAGGCGACTGGGTTGATGCCCTACCTGTGGTCAACATTGGTGGCCTACTCAGCCTGGACGAACTTCATGTCTCCGTCGCCCTCAGAGTGGGAGCTGACGTCTGCATGGGTTTGAGGTGCCGATGCGGCAAACTCCTCGACTCTACAGGTCTCCCCGGTATTTCTTGCCGCCTGAATGCCGGCCGCTTTGCGCGTTACACGGAGCTAAACCTCATTCTGAAGAGAGCTTTGGCCCGGGCTAACATCCCCTCAGTCTTGGAACCATCTGGGTTGTCCAGAAGTGACGGCAAAAGACCTGACAGCCTTACCCTGTGCCTCTGGTCGAGAGGCAGGTGCCTTGTCTGGGACGTCACTGTTAATGACTCTTTTGCTCTTTCCCACATCCTGAATGCTGCGGTTAGGACGAGAGCCACAGGTTCTGCAGCCGAACGGAGTAAGACCTCAAATACTCTGATCTGTCGGCCAGCTACATTTTTCAGCCTGTGGCTTTCGAGACGTTTGGGGGAGTCGGGCCGCTGACTGCGAGGTTCCTTTCCTCACTGGCGGCTCGCCTAACAGAGGTGACTGGCGAATCTCGCGAGGGTGCTTGGCTGTTTCAGCGCATCAGCCGAGGCCACGCTGCGAGTGTGCTGGCTTGCCTCAAAAATTATTAGAGAGGTTGCCCAGTACTCGCGACGTTGCCGTCTTTTGCTCTGGTGTTGGCTCCGTTGTTCACCCCTTCCTTTACATTTTCTTTAATATTGTAGCATTGAAGGAATATATCTTTCATTGTATCATCCTTTGTAATGTTATTTATGTATATATTTAAAACATATTTGTTATGTTATTCTACTGTAAATTAATTGATATGCCCTGCTTATATTTTCATTCTGAAGGAATTGCAAACGATTTGTAATGTTGTTTGTGCAAACTATGAAGTATAGATTTATGAAATAAAGAATAATTCGGCACTACCATGCTATTAGCTGTCAGAAGTGAAAGTTTCGTCAACCTTCTCAATCGTAAACATCGTTTATTTCCGTATTACCACGCGTTATTTTAATAAAGCATATCGATGTAAGTGGAGTTACTTAAATGAAAATATAGGTGGTCCTTAAAAGGGCCAAATTAGAAAACAAATTTAAGTTAATTAGAAAACAAGTCATGGTTATCAAATAAATTGGATTTAATCATTTATATTTTCATAGTCATGGTTATCAATTTCATGTATAGGGTTGGTGAAAAAAATTTGATAACCATATATTTGTTTTCTAATTTGGCCCTTTTAAGGGCCACCTATATTTTCATTTAAGTTAACTCCACTGTTGGTGAAAATGACTTGTTTTCTGCATTGATAACCATGACTATGAAAATATAGTTCATGGTATTAGCTGTCAGAAGTAACTCCACTGTTGGTGAAAATTCATTTAAGTTCGTGGTAATACGGAAATAAACGATGCTTACGATTGAGAAGGTTGACGAAACTTTCACTTCTGACAGCTTATAGCATGGTCGTGCCAATAATTCTAAAAAAGAGATAAATATACAACAGTTCCAAATGTTGGCACGATTTCTGGATGTGCTTCTTAATGCCAACTACTTTACTGAGTGTATTCGGTGAATTTTATCCATTGCAAAACTGAGAAGTGTCTCTCAACTCCATGCAGTCTCCGTTCTCTCACTACAACTTACTTTTGACGTCTCACAATTTAATGTGCAAGTGGCTGAGCATTCCATTGACACGTGCTCTTAACGTAGTTCTCGGGGAGATACAGTGATGTAGTCTGTAACAAGGCTGGCCCTTTGAATTAAACAGGCAACATTTTTGCTAGCTCGGTGGACTGGAACGTAAAATAAAATGTCTTGCTCAAGGATATAAAACACCACTGGAAATCGAACTTACGATCGTCAACCAAAGACCCTAACAACTAAGCCACGCTCCTTCACTTGCCTCTAATATATTGGCGGGGAAAAAAACTTGAGATGCTCACCAAATTCTGGGACAATATCACACAATTTCTGCAAACTTGTGTCGTCTGTAATTTGCTTTTTCCTTTTAAATAACTTCTGAAAAACACTTTTGAGTTGTTCGTTGAAAGTTTCGGTAAATTTCTCATGTACATTCATACTTGCGTCGTTTGATTGTAGAGTAAGTGACATGATTGGGTTTATTTAAAATACGAAGCTATCGATGGTTGCGTTTCGGCTAGTAAAAAAACAACATTATTAAAGAATTTTGTTTTGTTTACTCTCGCATATAAAAAATAAAATGACTAGCTTATTGTTGAATAGTAGTATACAACAATAAAAGTATTTTTTTAAACAATTAAAATGATAAATAAGAAGAGAAAAAAGTGGTGGGGGGACAAAAACAATTTAAATTGACCGTGCATTTCCATATTTTTCTACGCAAAACATTTTTAATTTCGATAATATAAAAGATGAATATATTTTATTTTTGTATTTGTTTTTCAAGATTCTTGATTAGAAATCGTGTGTTGACTTTGAGAGGGACATGTTTCCAATAGAAATACACGTATTACGCAAGATCGATATATTTTGATAATATTGACTTTAAATTCATACTTACTAATTTTTTACTTATGTTTACACATAACTTTTGAATGTGGTTTACATTCAAGAAATATAATATATTTTTTCAAATGGCTAGATTTAATTTAAGACAATTTATTTCAGTTTTTTTTTAAACTTAAAAAGATGTGCACACCCACACGTACATGCTCACATATGTAATATTTCAGGGGACATAATTCTGTCGATCACGTGACTATTCTGCCGTCTCTCCGAAGGATTCCTTGCTTGTTTCTTGTACATAATGGCTTCGAGAGTTTATCGGAGTCTTTTACATCCCGCTAGAGTAAGTTTTTGCACGTTTTGTGTTTAAGTGTTGATTTTATTTATATGAAAAACAAATATAACATTTCATTATTTTGTTGGTACCTGGTTAACCTTTCGTTTATATATATAACTGCGACCAAGGTCGTTTGCTACTGATAGCCAGCTTTAACTAGCTAAATTATTATTAAAAAAAAAAAGAATATTATATATTATTCCTCTATTTCGTTTAGTGCGATAGTGATTTTTTTTTAGTTACAGGTGAAATAAATAATTAACATTTAAAATCAGTAAGAAAATTCTTCAAATACCTTGATGTACAAAAAGAACTGATTTGTCGGTCATTTGTTATTGACAAGGGCAGTACTAAATTATTCGACTCACCTTTAAACCTTAACCATTTTCATATCAACAATTTATTATTAAGTGTTGTTGTTAAACTATTTCTTTTTAAACATTACATTATACATTGATCTCGCACTATTACTATCGTCGAACGCCCTCGGAGAAAGCATGAATGCCACATCTTCCAAAAATTAACCTTCTACATATTTCAAAGACCTCATGCAGATATAAGAAATTAATATTTATCTTATATTTAGATATAATGAAGTCTTTCTAAAAAATATGTGAAATAATCCTACCATATTTTCAAATTCTTTTGCGAAGATCGTGCCAGTAATGAGACTGTGTGAGAAAGAGAGACACTTTTTTTATTTGTATTCTTCCGTATTCTAAGCTTTCTTGTTTGTCCTATTAACTACCATCACTGCTTGCGTTAAATATCTATTCACTTGTCATAACCGGTGAAGGCTTTATTTTCAGGTGTCTCATCTCCATCATAAAGGACCGTTTGTTTTCATTTTTTTTTTAGTTTTGTTTTGCGAATCTTGAATATATTTACAACCGCATCTGCCCATACATTCAAAAATATTCATACATAGAATCGACCTCCATCGATTTCGGCAATGTGCATTCCAGTTTGATCAATAGAACAACCTGTTCGTGAAATTAACGCAAAATTGGCTAAGCATTCCACAGACATGCATACCCTTGATGTTGTTCTTGGGGAGATTAAGTTGTAACATTGTGTGTGACATGGCTGATCACTTTGAATTACAACTACTCATTATTTCCAGTTGAGTGGATTGGGTCAACGTGAAATAAAATGACTTGCTCAATGACACGACTCATTGAGATGGTAGAAGTAAATTCCAAAGGACGGTGGAAAATATTAAAGGAAATGAAAGATATATAGATAGTTCTGGTTCCCTCAACACGGTCGTTGTTCAGATTGCAGTTTACATTTGTTTATAGAGAGCAGTTCAATAAATGATTAATTGAATGCAATTTAAATACCAAACCACCCTTAGCTCTATGATACAAACTTCATTTTGAAGTTTTTATATTTATCTAAAGACCTTCCATCATAGTTTTATGTAAGAACCTTTGTTAAATTATGTTACTAAATACCCCCAAAACCTTGATTATTTCCAAAATTATTTGAAAATCATAGGCAATATTTTTCATTAGAAATATGCTAACGAAAGAGTGAAATTGATTATGAAATAGTGTATTTCATAATACCCCCATACAGACACACATGCATTGGATTCAATGTGGGGTGGGGTGTTCTCTAAAATATTCTTTATAAAAGAAAATATTGCTACCTATTTTGTTTAAAAATAATCTGATTAATTACTTAGACAACAATCATTGTGTTGCTGTTTAACCCCAAATCAAGCATTCCAGCCATGACTATCACTCCTATCGAAGGTTTTGTTTTTGGCCTTCCTTATCTTGTGTCCTTGTTTAAGAGGTTTGGTTTAGGGGAGATTTGGCTGCTACTTCTAGCAGATTATGAATAGAGGCTCCCTCATTGGCTTATGTATGATAGACTATCCATCTTCCTTTATCTATCTAACTGAAATAATTACTTCACTTCTTAAGGAGAAAAAGTTTAACAGTAAAAAGACTAATGTCCAGATGTTGAAAAATTAAAAAGTTGTATCTCCACCTCTTTTTCCCAAAATGTATATGCAAGTATTCAAAAAGGTTTGAAAGGTCTGCAAACCTATTGTCCACTGTTACTATCTTAACCTTTTGACCTTCAATAGCTGCAGGTTAATTCATCATCATTGTCATTTAATGTTAATTTTCCCTGCTGGCAAGGGTTGGGCAGATGTATTTTATAGTGGCACCAGCACTAGAGAGGTGGTCATGTCTTTGACACAACATTTCGCATGGCAAGTTTTTTAAAAAATGTTGTTGTCCTTCCTATCACCAGCTACTCTATAGTGTACTGGGTTGGTTTTGTTGTCCACACCAACACTATAGAGATTGTTATGCCCTTGACACAACTGAAGAGTCCTCTTATTCCTTTTTGGCATGTTTTCTTCAACTAGATGACTTTCCTATCACCAACCACCTTCCTGGGTGCAGAGATTGTTGTGTTTTGAGTGAAGAATCCTCTCTACTTAATATGGGGGGAAAGAGTGGTGTAGGTAGGATATGTATGTTATGGGTAATTCTCAATAAGTGGCTGGAATTTATATTTATTTCTTAATTGATATACTACTAAAACTCTGTGATTGTGTGCTTGTCTGTTATTTAATACAGCCAAAACGGTGCATAATGGGAAAATACTTTGAAAGGAAGTTGCCCCTGAAATAGGAATACAAATGGAATAAAAGAAGTTTCGCGTAAATCAGAGCATGGGTTCCTGAGATACAGGGTTTTTCCAGGTACCTTCATAAATAGCGAGAGAGAAAGAGATAGTGGTTGTGAGAGAGTAGATTGAAAAAGAAACAGAGAGAGAATATGTACACACACACACACATATATGGGCCTTCCAATTTCATTTTACATTATATACATGTCTATCTATTTTGATTACTTAAAAATCATTTTTAAGTGAACATGATTTTTAAAAAATATATTTTAAAGTGAATGTGACCCAACTGGTCTCGGGTGGTCTAGTTAAATAGAGTGACAAGTGTGGTGGAGTTTAGAGGAGTGGTGATAGGAGGGATGAGAAAGTATCTCATATGGCAAGTATGGTGGAGTTTGACAGGGTGGTGATGAGGAGGGGTGATCTTGGATGGTATGAACATGAGCTGTGGAGAGTGATCTTGGAGCAAGGGGAACACAGTGATGGAGGGAGACATGAATTGATTAGGTCACATTTTTAAGCTAGCAGGCAAGTGTTATAGATATGGTATGTAGAAATGCATAGAAAGAATTGTGAAGGCATGTGACATTGTGGTGAGTGTGCTGGACTCATGACCATAAGGTTGTGTGTTCTATTCCTGTACCAGATAACACATTACATTCTTGAGCATGACCCTTCATTTCACTTTTATTGGATTATGGGCTATCATTAACCCTTTAGCATTTAAACCGGCCATATCTGGACAACATTTCCTCACTTCTTCCAGTTCAAACTGGCCATAACTGTCCACTCATACTGATGTTAAGGTATTTTTCTCAAAATAAATATCAAAATCTCAGATTCGATATAATGTGAGACAAAGCCTTTACCATGAAAATATAATAGCAAATATAGAGTAACACAAATGCTAAAAGGTTAAAACATCCTAGGAGATGCAACCTTATATGAGGCCAGCTAAACCTGTATAGTTGTGAACTGTAAATTTCATTTCATTTTTCATGGAAAGAATACCCTTAAAATAAACATAGATACCTCAAACAAGAAAGAAAAAGTTGTTCCAATGCTGATACTCAAACCATAGCCTATATACTTTTACTGTTTCAATATCACCCTTATCCAGATTACTGTTAATAGCTATTATATTATACTTTTATATTTCTTTACCTGACAGGGGCGTCTGTTGGGTAGTCAGGCTGCGGCAGCACGTGATGTGGACACATCCAGCCCTATACAACCAACTACAAAGGTAAGTCGACTTAGTTTACATATTTAGTATTAAAAACTTATCTGAGGGGATGGAAGTAATTTTTTAGGTGTATATTTGAAAACTATAAAATTCAATTTTTCTATTTGAATATGAAAATGATTTTATGCCCATAGCATTTTCAGACACTTCTAGACTAAGTTACTTCAATGTCATCTATAAACAGGTCTCATCAAATACAATTAATTGTACCAAGGATAAGTTCTGTATCAACTACAATGCAAGAAATTGTCATTGTTACTGTAGTGGTGTCAGACTAAATGCCTTGAAGTATTTAATTTTATTTCTTTATATTCTAAGTTCAAATCTTGTTAGGTTCATTTTTGACTTCCATTGCCACCAATGTCCTTATCATCATTGTCTTTTTTACATCCACGTTAAAACAATGGATGATGATGATAATACTACTAAGAGAAATAGAAGTTTAAAATGAACCAGGAGTTAAATGAATACCAGTAGTATACAAGATTAATGCAATTGGTTATAGTCTTCCTCTACTAATTTGTGACATTGCATTGGTGTATGAAATTATTTTAGACTCATGAATAGTAGAAATAGTAAAGCAGTAAAGCTTTAAATTATTTAGTATTACTTCTGTAGTCTGAGTATGAATCCTGTTAAAGTTAACTCTGCCTTTCATCCTCCAGCCATTACTGTTTAACATCTACTTTTTATGCTTGATTGGGTTAGGCAGCTGTCATATGCTGAAGCTCAACTGTCAGGTGGCTGGGTCCTTCTCATACTCTTTGTTTTGGCTTGGTTTCTACAGCTGGATACCCTTATCTAGCTATTACTGGAAAATATGTATATATATATATATATATATATATATATATATATGGCTATATACTAAAAATGTGTAAATCTATACAAATTTGCACAATCTCGATTATTTATATTCTATGTATACACAAATATATCTTTATTATATATTTCAGCTACTTAGCACACAACTTAATATGTATTGTGTGTATGTGTATATATATATGTTTTAATTAATAGCACTACCAGTATTATAGTAGAAGTATATATGAAATACACAATGTTTGATAAATATATTGTGTATGGCTTCATATTCACCTCTATTATAGGTATATATGTGTGTGTTTGTGTTTATGTCTGTTCTACATAAAGAGATTGATAAAATAAGTACTGGGGTTGATATGATTGATTAAATCCCTTTAACCTTCTTTTGACCTTATTTCTAATGAAATACACTTTAAGGGATTTAGTAAAATTCATTTCATTATTAAGATAATAACTTAACCATTGGTTCTTATATAAAATTATGTTGGAAGATTTAAAATTAAATAGGTGGGTTTTGTTTCATATAACTAGAGTCGAGTTGGTGATGTAAGGGTTAAGGTGATGCCCCAGCATTTGTTGAAATTTGTTGTTGCTGTTTACATTTTCAGATATCTAAGTTACAAAATGGTATAGCTGTAGCCTCTATGGAGAATTATTCTCCCATATCTAATGTGTCCATTGTGGTTAAAGCTGGCTCCAGGTATGAATCAGGAGAACACTTAGGAATTGGTCATCTCTTGAGAAATATGGCTGGAATGGTAAGTAGCTTTCTAAAGCTTTTTTATCCTATTTCCTACAGTGTGGTGTATGGTGTTGTGCTATTTATTCTATTGTGATGGTGCATGGCAAAGTGGTTAGGGTGTTAAACTCACAATGATAAGGTGGTGAATTTGACTCTTGTACTGGTGGCACATCTTGATCTTGAGCAAGACACATTACATCTTGTTCCAGTCCATTTATTTGGACAGTGTGTTGTATTCTTAAGCAGGACACTTCATTTCACATTGCTTCAATCCATCCAGATGAAAAAATTGAGTACCATCTTCAAGTAAAGGTTAACCTTACGTTAGATTGGTGTCCTATCCAAGTTAATGTTATACTCTCAGTAAGGTCATATTTGATTCATGGACTGAGCTGTGTGATGTCTTCTTGAGGCAAACACATCATTTTAGGTTGCTCCAGTCCACTCAGATGAAGAAAATGACAACCAGCATCATCCATGCAACAAACTGGCATCCCGTCCAGGTTAGTGTCTTACACAATTGATGATGTGATGCTATAACCTTCCACACCTAACCACACTATGAAGTAGTTGAGAAATATTGCTGATCTATGATAGTTTGTTTGAAGCATATTCTTCATCATGTTCTTTTTTTTCTCTTTGTCAGGCAACAAAGGAGAGCACAGCATTTGGCCTGACCAGGACTATTCAGCAATCTGGTGCCAATTATACGTAAGTTTGAGCTTTGTCTTCAATTTTCACCTTTACCCTTCTATCAGCTTTACAACTGATTCATCAGGGTAACTTATACGAGATGGTTTGCACCTTGAACTAAATATTTTCTTTAGCTCAGTAATTCCTATATACACACAAACATTTATGCATATACAGATAATATTTTTTAACTAAACTACTGTCTCAAATTTTAACTAGATCATCATCATCAGGTACAAACTGCATTGAGATTGATGGAAAGTTTTGTATTGTATGTTGTTTTAATCTGGAGGTAAAATAGACAATAGGAAGTAATTACATAAGATTGAAAATGGTAAAGAAATCAAATACTTTAGTGCACAGAAAAATATTTACTCCCAGTTGTTAGCTCCAGGTCAGCCCTGATTAAGCAGGTATATGAATTAAATATGTGATAATTTCCTGCAATCAATAAATAAATAACTAAATATCTTTGTCATAGGTAAGTGTGGAGTATGTAGTGGAAAATACAGGCTTCGTAATTTTCTTAGTGTAGTCAAAACAAGAAGTGTCAAAAACTAGGTTCGTCAGCTCACCAAACTATGAGTTACATTTTATTTGGGAGAATGGGTTGCACATTGTAGAGCTAGCATAGGGTGCTAAATACTCAGGTGCTGGCTCTGAGTAGGACTAATGATGTTCTAAGTGCATAAATATTTTTTGGCGTTATTAAATAATAAGCTGATGATGATGAGATAATAAAATTGGACTGTGAATGGGATGAAAGAGGATAATTATGTTGTTTATAAACTAATGATAATGTTGAGATTCCTGTTATAAAATTGTGAAAAGAGTGTGATGTGGTTGGGGATAAAAAATAGCAGAGAGAATTGTGATGAAAAAAGGTCAGGGTTTGATGATCAACAAAGGTTAACTCTTAACATTCTACAATAGTTTATCAGAAAATAGCTAAAAATGGCTTTGTTAATTCAGACGTTTTTTAGTATCTTTACTAGTGAACAAATTATTGTAAACATTTGCTCTATTAAATTTTGAACCCTTTTATTATCATATTTTTAATTAAAAACACTCTATGATTTTCAAATAATTTTGAGGGATTTAGTAATATAACTTTCTCTTTATTTAGCTGATGTTTGGAATATAACATAAAGGTTCTTAAATGAAGTAGTGATGGAAGAGTTTTAGATAAATATACACATTTAAAAACGATTTTGTTTTTTAGATCTAGGGCTGGTTTTAGGTAATTTTGTATCTAATTGGTTAATGTGATGTAATCATAGTGCTGTTCTGTACTTTTCAAGAATGTCTTGTTAATGCAGGATCATCATAATAATAATAATAATAATAATGATAATGGTAGTTTAGATCCTAATAGCTATTCTATCACTAAATTTGTTCACTGTAGTCTCTTTTCTTCTGTATTTCAGCTGTTCAACTTCACGGGAATTTATCACTTACCAAATTGATTGTTTACGTGATGAACTGTAAGTATATCACTACCTATGTTTCACTTCAACTTTTTCACTGATCCTTTTCATCAAAAACTACAATATATCTAGGTACCAAATTGGCAGAGTCGTTAGAGTGTTGGATTAAATGTCTCTGTATTTATTCCAGCTTTGTGTTCTCTGAGTTCAAATCCTGTTGAAGTCAATTTTTCTTGCCATCCTAGGGCTGGATAACTAAAGTACCAATCCATGAGCAATAGATTGGCAGAATTGTTAGAGAGTTGGACAGTATGCTTTGCAGTATCTGATCTTGCTATGTGTGTTACTAGTTGAAATTCTGTCTCCTCCTGCCAATAGCTGCAACCAGCAGATAGGTATCAGCAGTGAAAATACCAATGCAAACATTTTCTTTCTTTTTGAATATCAGAACCAAAGGCAGTCTCAGGTTGGTTGATATTGACAAAGTTAAAAATTATGTGGTTATGGTCAGTTAAGTTAGCTGATAGCTTTCTCTCTTGCAATGGCTTCTTTATATTTTGGCATTTAAAAAATACCCCAAAATCTGTTTTATCCACATGAGTAGCTAAAGGAAAGCCTCATAGGGAACATCCTCATTTTACAACTGTTTATCAATGTTTGGTTAGGCTGGGTGAATCTTTTCCAGTACAGTTTCTTTCCATTTGTTGCATTCCTTTGTCATCTTTGTAGAAAAATTGTTTCCTAGGTCTGATCTAATGATTAGCTCTTTTTCTTTTTACAATATGCTGACCTTTATTCTAGTTGAGTCTCTATAATATTATTTTTACTTAAAATGTAGAAATATTTGCCTAATATGTCCCTAGGGACTGGGGGCATTATTTTTAGGTCCATCAAAACTCAGAAAATAGTTGAAGTCTCTGAGGGCTAAGACTTTAGATTGCTGAAGACTACTTCAAGAGAGAACTAATATCTTTGGTTATCTTGATCATTTTAAGGACTCACAGACCAATGTCTTCATGTGTAAGTTTAGCTGGCTTTATATGATGTTACATCTCATTGGAAGTTTCTTGGATCTTTTAATGATAAGCCCCAGTCCTATCCTGTTATTGTTACAGCCTATGCTTATGTAAATTTAGCTGCCCTCATATGAGGTTCTTAGATGTTTTAATGATAGCAGACCCCTATCCTTTCATGAAAAGCAATATGAAATGAAGTGTCCAGGAATTGAACCTATGACCCTATTATTGAGAATCCACTATCCTAACCACTAGGACATGTTATAAAATACCTGTAATATAATAAGGTTGTATCTAATCAAAACCTCATTCTATTTATTTGAATTCAGAAAGGTGTGACTAAAAATGATGGAAGAGGAAATGAAAGCCAGGGGTTTGGTGAGGAGGGATACAGACAATAGGACAAAGTGGAGAAGCTTGTCATGGGGCATGCATGCGGAAATTTCCTGCTTTAGCAGGGAAAATAGTTTTAAAATGCTTGTTGTATTTGAATTTTGTGTTCTATTTTGGTAAATATTTGAAGGTTTACTATTATTATTTTTGCTTTTATTGCATGTTCTTTCTGCATTACCAAGCACAGCTCTTGTGTCTTGAGTATGTGCAGTGTTTTTTTTTTGTAGTGTTATTTCTTTTGTATTAATAGTGCTCTTCATAATATTTGTGTAGTGTCCAAAGAGTGGTGGGTTTTTATTATGTCATCGTGGTTTATGGTATTTTTTCTAGCTCTTTACATTTTGTGTTCAAATCCTGCCGAGAACAACTTCCTGGATCAGTAAAATAAAGTACCTGTTTTGTGCCTATGTTAGAAACAATTATTACCAATACTTCAGATGAAACACAAACTACTGTGATTCCTTATATAAAAAAAAAACTCCTTTAGAAATCACCCATGTTTCTAATACTTGAATTATTTTCTTGGTTTTAGTGATAATGTGATGGGGTTGTTGAAGAAAACAGTGACTATGCCAGCATTCAAGCCATGGGAGATAAAAGATATAACTCCTACTCTGAAACTTGACAAAGCTATCCTGAAGACACAAGCTCCTCTTCGTAAGTACAATATAATAATTGGTCTAATCACTTGTCTTTGTTATTACAAACTTTTTTACTAATTCCATTCATTGGACTGTGGTCATGCTGGGGTACAGTCTTAAAGAGATTTAATTAATCATTCAACCCCAGGGCTTTTTTTTTTAAAGCCTGGTACTTATTTTATTGAACCCCCCCCCCCCCCCATTCGTTGAACTGCTATGGGGTATAAACAAACACAGGTACAAACAGACACATATATCATCATTTTATGTTTGCTTTTCATACTGGCATGGGCTGGACAAGTTAGGTTCAAGATGACAGTTCAGCTGCATGCCTTACTATATTTCGACATGTTTTCTATGACTGGACACCGTTCCTAATCCCAACTACTCTGCAGAGGGTACTGGGAGTAATTTATTGAGGTATCAGCACTAGAGAGATTGTCATGTACTTTGCAAGTCTGAAGAGTTTTCTCTACCCTGCATTGTCTCAATTCAGTTGCCAACTACTTTACAGTGTGTACATCATCATCATCATCATCATCAACGTTTAACGTCCATCTTCCACGCTAGCATGGGTTTAGATGGGAATTGTCTCACTTGAGGCAAGATTGGTCATCTTGCTCGTATAAGACTGTCTGGCAGGTTTTCTACGGCTGGATGCCCTTCCTGACACCAACCACGTTTAGAGTGTGGACTGGGAGGTTTTTACTGTGTTACCTACACGGCCACATTACAGCGTGGACTGTGTATTCTTTTGTCGTCACACCTACACAACCTCATTTATTTAGGACTGGATGTTGTGGTACCAACATAACATTACAGAGAAGGGGGTGGAGGAGTGGATGTAGTGGGATGGGAGTATATATTTGATTAAGCGGTGCCTACTGACTGTAGGTTTCGCTTTGTACTTAGGCAAGGCGGGTCTTCTGTATAACTGCGTAGTGCCAAAGATCTCGGTCCAGTGACATTGTCTTAGAGAGGTGTGTGTAAGGTCGGAATTTATCAAGTCGTCCCAGGTTTTTCTGGGTCTGCCTACTCCGTAACTTCCATCAATTTTGATCGCCCTGCACTTTTTTACACAGCTGTGTACATATACACAAATACATAAATGTGTATAAATATATATATATATACACACACACATACAGACAATACCCACTTCTACACAGTTTCCCTCTACCAAATTTCACTTACAAGTCATACACCAATCTGAGGTATATTAGATACTTGCTTAAGATGACATAAAGTGGGACTAAACCCCAAGCCATATTACAAAGTGAACTTATTTACCATTCATCCATGCCTGTGCCTATATATATTTTGAGCAGTGGATTAGTATAAGAGATTGTTAATTAGTCTAATTACCTGACTTGGTATCATCATCATATGTCCACTTTCCAAGCCACATGGGTTGGATGGCTTGTCGTGTTCCAATACTAGACAGGTCAGAGAACTACACCTTGCTCATACATTTCATATTTTGGCATGGTTTCTATGGCTGGCTGCCCTTCCTAATGCCAACCACTTTGCATAGTGTACTGGGTGCATTTTATCATGGCTCCAGCACTATCACTTAGGTGCATTTATTGTGACACCAGCACTATCACTTTGAAGAGTACACTATGTATTACACACCAACACTACCACTTTACAGAGTATACTGGGTGCATTTTATTGTTATACCATCACTACCACTTTGCAGAGTGTACTGGGTGTGTTTTATCATGGCACCAGCATTATCATTTTTAGCATGTTCCAAGTACATTTTATTATGGCACCAGCACTAGCACTTTGTAGAATATACTGTGGGTATTTTATCATTGCACCAGCACTGCCACTTTATAGCATGTATAATGGGCATTTTATCATGGCATCAGCAATACCACTTTATAGCATGTATAAGGGACATTTTATCAAGGCACTAACACTACTACTTTATAGCATGTATAAGGGACATTTTATCAAGGCACTAACACTACTACTTTATAGCATGTATAAGGGACATTTTATCATGGCACTAACACTACCACTTTATAGCATGTATAAGGGACATTTTATCATGGCATCAGCAATACCACTTTATAGCATGTATAAAGGACATTTTAGCATGGCACTAGTATTACTGGATTCATTTTATTGTGTCAGCAGCACAACCACTTTATAGCATGTACTGAGTGCATTTTATTGTGGCAGCAGCAAATTGATGGAAATGGTTGCTCCAAATATATAGTCTACTCAAAACAAACTGATCTAATTTCTTTTTTCTTTTTTTTTAATACTAATTTCAGTGATTGCTTGTGGCCAAGCTGAGGTTCTACTTTGATAGTTTAACATTAAGCAAGTCTCTCTCTTTAATTACAGAGGTGTTTGAGTTACTCCACTATGCAGCTTTTAGAGGTACCTTAGGAAACTCCATTTACGCATCTGACAGCATGATTGACAAGTTCTCTTCTGATCTCGTAAGTTTTTATCTTTTAGTACTTTCTCTTCACATTCTATTGAATATGTGATTGTATCTGTTTTGTTGCTTTCTTAATGATGGGAGGGTTTTAACCATTAATCCTTTTGTGACCACATATCTAACAAGACTAAGCTGCCTATGTGTTTAACCCTTTTTTTTACCATATTTATAACAAGACAAGATTTATATTGCCTATCTGTTTCAACCCTTTTGCTTACCAAACTGCAGAAAACAGCCCTGGTTCTATGATATAAAGGTGTTTATATTTGTCTAAAAACCTTCCACTATAAGTCTATATAAGAATCTTTAAGTAATACTCCAAATTACTAAATCCCACAAAATTCATAATTTTCAAATCATTTTGAAAATTATAAGCAGTATCTTTCATTAGAAATATGGAAATAAAAGGGCTAATTCAATTTTGAAAGGGGGAAAAAAACTAGTCCCTAAATTTTATTGTGGCACTAGCACTACCCCTGTAATGTGTACTGGGTATATTGTATGATGGCTCCTTTACAGAGTGTTCTGGGTGTATTTTATTGTGGCATCAGCATTACCACTTTACAGAGTGTACTGGATAGTTAGATTTTGGACTTTCTTTTAATTTTTTTATGAACTTTTTATGATGAGTGATTTCATTGTAGGTTTTTGATGGGTTGGTAATGGAAGGGATTATAACTCAACAAGGCATTTGATTATGGTTAAAATAAAGGAATAATGATCACAAGTCTATTATTTGCAATCTTGATGAAGCCATTGTTGCAGTCCTGAACAAAACATTTTTATTGCTTGCCTCTTAAAGTATTTAAGAATAGACAGAAACAGCCCTGCTTTATCTGACACAGGGAATTGAAAGTGTGTTCATTCACTTGTTGAAATTCCCTAAATTCATTCCACTGAAACTGACATAGTGAAAAATGTAAAAAAAAAAAAAAATACAAATGACTGCAAGGTTAATTAAGCAGTAATTTAAAGCTTATTATATACAGCCAATTTGTTGTCCTCCTTCCTGATCACTTTAGTTTACCTGACTGACAGCTGGTGTTCCATTTCCACGTCATAGTTGAGTAGTTTAGCTATTATTTCCTGAAGGTACAGTTGTTAACTTTCATGTAGCTAGTGCTGCTCTGGTGATAGTATTATTAATGTTGCTCACTCCAGCACTGCTTTAATAGATCTGCCTAACAAAGGTAACTTAACCAACACCTGGATGTGACCCATAGAAGATATGTCATTCTTAAGTTCTTATCAACAATCATTTTGTACACTCTATCTTGTCTGGTGGTAGTGATGATGGTGACGATATTGGCAATGTTGCTAGTCCATATGGTCAACTGTGGTGTATAGGGCTGTTGATATTGCATCACGTAGATTTCTCGAGCATTTTAACCCATTTTACACTGAATCAGCTAAAACCAGTTCTGGTTCTATGAAACAGTGCCACTTAATTTCATATAAGAACCATATGTTAAGTTACTATTTCATTAATGTAAATCCCTCGAAATTGTTCATTAATTGATTTAATTAGAGTATTTCATTAGAAATATGGCCATCAAAAGGTAAATTATGAAAAGCAATGTAAAATGAAGTGTCTTGTTCAAGAACACAATGCACTACCTGGTCCAGAGATCAAATCAAACAACCTTATGATTGTGAGTCCAATACACTAACCACTAGGGCATGCACATCCTTATTTGCAGAAGCATTCATTTTTCTTTTCCTGTTTGTTAACCAGTTGCATCAGTATGTAGCTGATCACTACACAGCTGACCGTATTGCAGTTGTTGGCATTGGAGTTGACCATGAACATCTTGAAGACTTGGTCAGTCAGTTTCAGTGCAGTCCCTTGTCTAGTGTTGAAGATGTAAAAGCAAAATACTGTGGCGGTAAGTAAATCTACTATATTAAAGCTGTTGCATATTTTATGTAAAATGTCTGTCATGCTGAAAACGGGAATGTGTGAAAGAGAGAGGGTAGTGGTAGCTGCACTGTAGAACATTTTTTTCAATCCCATTTATTGAAAATGGATGGTGAGTGAGAGAGATAGAGGGCAGTGGTGGCTGTTTCTAATTAAACTGTGGAATTTCCCTAGTGTCAGCTAGTCTCTATGACAACAATTGTACTGGAATTTTCCCCATCTATCACATGGATGCAACACTCACGAAAACATTCTGAAATTTTATTTTATAATTCATATTAATAACATACTTTCTCACTTTTGACCCATAGGAAAGTACATACTTAAATTTAGACCCTGCTGTAGTCAATATTGACATTGCTTTCTGTATGTGTGTTTTTTGTAGATTGGTATAACTGAAAGCATGGGTTATTGCTGAATATCCTTTTATTCTTATTTCAAATATGAAATATATGTAGAATGTAACTAGTTGACACCAAAACAAACTTAGACAATTTGTGTCCTTTACACAAGAGATAGAGAATAATGGCCAAGTAAAGTTTAAATTGTTAGACATGATACATAATTTTCTTCATTTTTACATGATTTTACCCATGCTTGAATGGGTTGGGTGAGACTTTTGAGGCAAGTTTTCTGTGGCTAGGGGACCTTACTGACACCATAGTGTTATATTTTAAACTCATCTTTATTCTTCAGTTTTTGTTGTTTTCTATTTCCTTCTCTGGTTTACATCCCTTTGTCCAGACTGGTAAGAAACTCTCAGAAGTTAAGGGCCAAAACACCTGCTTGAGGAGGGTTTCTTCTCTGAAGACCTGCTGTCCAGCTCTCCCGAGAATTTCTTATGATAATTTACATCCCTTTCTCTATGTTTCCATAGCTGAGATAGTATATTTGTTGAAGTAATTATTTTTACAGTTTCATACCTTCCTAGCTGTTAATCATTCAAATGTTAAGTAGGAATGGAACCTGTTTTTCCTTTAGCCCAGGAGTTCCCATACTGGCCAACATTGACCACAAGGGTTTGATATGACTGCCCAATAGTGTGATTGAATTTTGGGGCCAAAACCTGACCTTCGTATAAGAAATGAAAATGCATTAAATAGATACTTAAGGCTGCAAGACAGCGTGATATCTAGCAATCTGGATACCAGCAGAAGAAATAGAAGTAATAATAATGTTGCTGTTGTTTGAGATACACCAACTAACTAGAGAGTTTTTTTACTTCCTGAAAATAGGCGAAATTCGTGTGGAGTCTGAGAGCGATATGGTATCTGCTGCCGTGGCTACTGAAGGACCTTGGTAAGTTTACTGAATTTTGTTGTTATTTTCTTGTTTGGAGTTCTGGCTTTTGATCCCTAATTAACAGGCATTAAGATTACTAATGCTGGTGTCACTAAACCTGCACTTCATCTCTCTTGACTGAGTGAGTAGCACCAAAGCAATAGGGCTGTTATCATAGTTGTAAATTTATAAATTCATTGAGAAAATACTTTAAGCTACTATGTTGTTGAAGTGAAATTTACAGCACACTCCTATTTAGGTTTTGTTGGCTTCTATGTAGTTGTGCCTTGTAGTTTTCTTGGATGTTTTAATGATAGGGACTCCAGTCTTCTCATGGTGTTACAGCTCACACATGCAGGCTTAGCTGGCGTTGTATAAGGTTGCAGTTGTTGCCTCCTTACACATCCACCTTTCAAATTACAATAACAGATTCTGCACACTTCAATTATAAACTTTTACTAAACTGTCTTATGTCTAAAAACATAAATACTGTGCATATGTGTGTGTGTGTGAGAGAGAGAGAGACAGACAATGTTACTTTTCGACAGTTTGCATCTATATCTACAACCTGTTGTCATACATAAATACTTTTTCCTTAATGATTAAGTGGTTAATAGTTTGAAAAGCATCATCATTATTTTATGTTCATTTTGCCATACTTACATGGGTTGGACAGGTTTTTTTCAGCACAGCATCTCTCCATTTGTATCGGTCACTCGTCATCTCCTTTGTGGAATTCAGCATTTTGAGATTAGTTTTCACTATTTCTGCCATGTTTTACTCTTCCATTTGTATTACTTGATACTTCTTTGCTCAAATTTAATCATCCATACACATATGTCCATGCCAGAGCAGTCTTTTCTCTTGCACATTACATCACATTCCAATGATACCCTGTATTCAATCCACATGTTTTGCTACTGAACAACATCAAACATGATTCTCTTCTTCCCATCATTAAATCTACCCTGCACTCAGTGAGAGAATCCCTTTATTGCAAGCAGAGTATATTTCATGAGTACTCTTACTGCTAACTACTTCAATACATCTGCTACATAAGAAATATTTTTTCTGTCAGTCTACCTTTCATCCCACTATCTTTTATGCCCTCATTGTTTACATTGGGTACTGTGCATGAATTGCTACCTACTTCTTTTCTGTATATTAAGCATGGTTACTTCTCAGATGGTCTCCTTGACATTGGAGAAAAATGTCTTCTGAACACACTTTTCTCCAATGATATTTTGATTCATACAGACACATTGCTTTCCAATCCTGAACAACTCAAACTTGTGATATTGTTTTCACAAAACATCGAAAGACTGTCTCTCCAAGCTATGCAAATTTGATGTTTAACTTCACTTCTAGCTACCTGATACTGTTCCATACTCCCTACTTTCTTCCAATCTGTAAAAACAAGGTTCTGAAAAATAAATTATCCAACCCTTGCTAGCATAGCAAAGTGAACATAAGTTAAAAAAAACACACATATTTATACCATGTGTTTTTAGATACGAGATACAGCTTTATTTTGAACAAACGGTTTAGGGGAAAAAAAAAATTAATTTTCAGCTCTACATATACATGGCTTGTGTATTGTGAGTATGTGTGTGTATGTATATATATATATGTATATATGCACATACACACACAGGTAAAATTTTGTTATAACGAATACCATTTTAACAAAATTTTTTCAATCCCCTAGTTAATAACAAACGCTCGATTTGTTTCGGTCGATCTTGTTATAAAGAATTTTTTGTTGCAATTTTTTTTATACCCCGTGAATTTCATTATAACGGAATTTCACTGTGTATATATATATATATATATATATATATATATATATATATATATAGTACTCATAGCTTCAGTGTACAGAGTGCAGGCAAATTTTGGGGTAAAAAGGTACGTTTTATACATCAGATAACATGATATATAATACACACACACACACACACACACACACACCATATACACAATTCTACTGCTATATTGACTTGCATGATTCTCTTTCTCCCAGCATTAATGGAAGGACAAAACGGTAAGTGAGGCTACGGTCATTGCATGTCTGACCCATCCAAGTCGACATCCTTTCTCTTCTTTCTTCACCTTATTTCTAACATTCCTACATTGTGCCAGTGACATGCCAGCCCTCTCCTACTTGCTTCCATGTTTGCTTTACCTGTAATCACACCAAAATTCGGTACTTTACACCTGCTAGTAATACCTCTTTAGTTTCAATGTTTCACTATTATTTGTCATTGTGAATGATTTGTTCAATTTATCATGTGAGAATATATTTTTCAACTGGGGGTTGATTTCCCCCCTTCATTTTTTGGTGTTTAATGTGATACCAGTTGCAACCTAGGGTTGAGGATATTCACTATATCTTCCTTGTCTCCTTATAAAATTGATCTTGAACCTGATCAAAGTAAATTGTTATTGTGTTATAGTCGTTGCTTCAGCATGTTTGTATCTAGTCACTCTTAGCCTCAGATTACAAAATTAGTAAATAGAATTCTAGGACTTTCTGAAAGACTTAAGGATGATTATAAGTTCCATTTTCCAGAAAATTATTTTACCAATTCTGGAGATAATTTGTAAGGTCTTAACCATGAAGAAGCTTGTAATGAGGCCTGCAAGGCATATTTCTGCTTTAGCAAGGAAAATGGTCCTTAAAATGCTTGTTGTATAACCTTGTTTTTTTCTCTTTGCCTCGGTTTGTTGTTGTTATGGTTCAAACATGTGTAAATAAATTTAGATGACCTCTGAGGTCTATTAGGTAGAAAAGGCAGATAGAAGAGAGACAACATATGTGTACCAATGTTTGGAGCATGATATATAAACATATCACTTTATGTTCTGAGTTCTTGCCCAGTTGAACACTACTATCTTGTCTTAGGATGCCTTTTGCAGAATTCACTCTGTTGCCAGCATTCAAACCATGACTCCATTTTGAAGATAACCTCTTCCCTTCTTCCCACCAGTCATGAAGGTTTTGAATAAAATGAAAGATCATGGGTACTGCCCTTCTCTCTCTGACTAAACACTAAAAAAATATATCCTTAATTGCACTTTTGATTGTACAGCTGCCAACTTCAATAGCTGGTCCTTTTATAGTCTCTCTGTCTCCTATGCATTCTATGAACTCAGCAACCAAATGATTGCTTTAAGCATTTAAAGTATTATGATTCAATCAGCATGCTTTATACCTCAGTTGCTGCTAAGGTTATTGTTGTTATCAGTGCTACTGTTTTTGTTGTCATCATTGATGTTGTTACTATTGCTGTTGTCATTGTCATTATTGATTTGGCTTGAGCCCTTCTTCCATGGTTATAACTGACAATAGGTTTGCACCTGGAAAATTCCTAAGTGGAATGGAGTGATGTGAAATATAATGTCTTGCTCAAGGATGCAATGCACCACCTAGTCCAAGAATAAAACTTATGACCTTACATTCATAAACCCAACACTCTAACTAGTAAGCCATGGGCCTTTACAATAATTTAGCAAATACTTGTGTTATAGCCTAAGATGAAATATGGTGGCCTGCTAATGTTGAGATATTTTAGTATATTGTAGAGTGGTACAGACATTACAGACATCTGGTGGTGTGAAGGTTACACAAACATGTGTGTAATCACATTTTTTCATGTGTTAACATCCTGTAATGATTTAGCAGGAAATATTTATATGTTTCTTAATTGAAATTTTTATAATATCTTTTCTAATGAACAGATTGTTGTAAAAATTTGCAATATAACCCCTTAACATCATGTAATTCAAATGTTTATAATATCTTTAACAGTAAGCAGATCATTGTGAAGCCTGGCACTTATCCTGGTTTCATTGGTTTTGACTGAAAATACACAGGTGAACTGGAGTGACATGAAATGAAGGGCCTTGCTCAAGGACCTAGCATGTCACCCTATCCACACTCCTTCAACGTACTCGTATATAATACTATAACAAAAGTTGATAGAATGGTATCTGTTATGTGTTTTAAATGGCTGTCATTTACTCATATATATATATATATATATATATATATATATATATATATATATATATATATATGGACAGATAACTATTATATGCCCTTTAAAAAATGGGAAATAAAATGACTCCAAACCAATCTAAACAAACAGGTAGTGTCAATATATATATATATATATATATATATATATATATATATATATATATATATATGCCACACAAAATATCAAGGAAAATCTCACCATGCCAATAATAGCCACAGTCAAAACATGTTCTCATGTATAATAATAATAATGAAATATTGTGTACAGTGCTCAGGTGCACTACAACTCATCAAAAAGTGTATGTATAGTACATAGGGTAATGTACAAACGTCAGGAAAATGAACAGTGCATGAGTCATGATATACACGTGTGCATGTGTATGGAAGGGGGACATCATGTGTAGTTTTGGTGAATCTCAGGAAGCATGAGGGTTTTAAAGGATGCCATGTCTCGGCAGCTAACAACTGATGCAGGCAGTTTGTTCCATGCTTCAGCAACTCTGAGCGTGAAAAAATGTTTCCGAAAGTCATGGGAGCTGTGCTGTTTTCTGATTTTGTAGGCATGTCCACGTGTGTTAGACACATGGAGATCAAAAAGGTGCTCAGGGTTGTTGTTGGCGAGATGGTTAATAATTTAGTGGGTGTTTACCAAGTCCATTACCAGACGTCGGAGCTTCAGTGGATCTATGCCCAGGAAAGCAAGGCGTTCAGAGTATGGTAGGTGTTTGATGGATGGAGGGTATGCGCTTGGTTGCATGTCTCTGAACAATTTCCAGGAGGTCAATGTTCTGAGCAAGATAGGGGTTCCAGACTGATGATGCGAATTCCAAGTGTGGTCGTACCATAGCTGTATACAGCTTTAAATAGATGGCTGGAGAGCGGCTAACAAAGGTCTTATTGAGTGATGCCAAGACACCCTCGGCCTTCTTGAGAATCTTAGAGACATGCTTTGTCCAACGCAAATCGCTGCTGACAGTAATGCCCAGGTCACGTTCGCAAGAGGACTTCTTGATATCAGGGTTGTGGAGGGAGTATGTGGACGCTGGATTTTTCCTCCCAAAATGCATGGTGGCACACTTGTCCACAGCCAGCTTCAGTTGCCAGTCTGTGATCCATTGCTGCATTGTAGGAATGAGTTGTAGATTTCAGGATCAGTCCTTTTGATTTCAAGGTACAGCTTGATGTCATCTGCATATTTCAGTACCGTGGCATTCTTTAAGTTGGCATCTATGTCTTTAATATATGCCACAAACAAAAGGGGACCAAGAACAGATCCATGTGGTACACCAGATGACATCTCATATGGTGAAGAATGCTGTCCTAGAACCGTGACTACCTCTTTTCGGCTGAGAATGAAGGATTTCAACCAGTTAAAAAGATCATCCCTGACACCCATTGCAGAGAGTTTTGCCATAAGTCTTTTGTGTGGCACAGAATTGAAAGCCTTAGCGAAGTCAAGGTAATCAACAGCCACCCATGAGCTGCTGTCAGTGATCCGGGTAATGTCTTCAAGGAACTCGATAAGCTGATCACAGCAGCTGGAGCTAGGGATAAATCCAAACTGCGAGGTCCGGATGAGGCTGTGAGAGCTCCAGAAGTTCCAAAGTGTTTCTCTGACACAGGATTCCATCAGTTTGGCAATACAACTAGTAAGACTGACTGGACGATAGTTGACAGGTGACGTGTGGTCTCCCTTTTTGAACAGGGGAATGACACTGGCAGTTTTCCACTGCTGCGGAGTAGCACCATTGTTGAGACAGTATTGAAAGAAGAAAGAAAGCTGGTGCAAAAGGAAGTACCCGCCACGTTTGAGAAGCAGGTATGTAACACCATCAAGACCAGGGGAGGCATAGTTGCGCTTATTCTTAAGGTGACGTCGCAACATTGCAGGTGTAAATTCCATAGTTGTTATGGAATTTGATGTTAGAGATGGTGGAGATGGTACATTCTGGTTTTCAACAGTAAAAATGCTTGCATAGCACTCAGCAATGAGTTCTACACATTCTTTGGGATCGTCAGTGATCTGGCTTGTGTGGGGATTGCGAAGAGGACCAACTGGAGAGTGAGGTCTCTGCTTTGAATGAACATATTTCCAGAACACCTTACTGTCAGGGTTGCTATGCACTGTTCAAATTCAAGCACTGCCTTTTTTGTCACTTGCTTGAGATGGTTGGAAGATTTATTCCGCTTTTTTCTGTTGGCATCTGATCTATGCAGTTTATATTCCGTTCAGCGTTCCGACGTTCTTTCCTGGCAAGTCGGACCGCTGAAGTTTCCCAAATTGCACTTTTGGGGTGGGTTTTTTTTTCTGCTTACGTGGCACCGATGCTGCACACACTATCCATATTGAGTCCAGGATGCTCTGGAGTATAGTGTTCACATTTCCAGAGTTATAGAATTCATGCCAGTTTGAGCGCTGTAGCTCAGTGCAGTACCAATTCCAATCTGCTTTCTTCCAATCAAAGCAAGCAGATTGGAGATGGTTCTGGTTTTTGTTGCTGCCCGCAAGAGCCAGATTGGCAATGATCATAGCATGATCAGAGTCGCCTAGAGGTTCCTCAGTAGTACAACTGATAACCACTTTAGGAGTAGTGGTGAAGAGCAGGTCCAAAGTGTTGTCACCTCTTGTTGGAGAGGTGACTACTTGTGACCAGTTTGAGTCCAGCACTAGTTCAAGGAAATTGTTTGCACTTTGTGGCCAATGAAAGGTTTCCCAATCGATCTCAGGATGATTGAAGTCACCTGCAATAAATACATAAGTGGCTGTTTTCCTGGCAGCAACTCTGAGGATATCGCAAAGCTGTGTGTCCTGATGGTAGTTTGGGGGGGCGATAAACAACACCAAGCAGAAGTGTTGACATGGTCATACGTATGTTACAGAAAAAACTTCTTGTGATTCGTTCAAATCAACGCAAGGAATTACTGAAAAGTTTGAACGAACGTAGACCATCACACCACCACCACTGCGATTAATGCGGTCCTTGCGGAGAAGGTTGTACCCAGTAATGCTGAAAACCCCATCGCAGAGTAAGGAATGTGCCCATGTTTCTGTGACTCTGATGAAGTCAGGGTCGATGCTTCTGACGTAGGAGTTAAACAGATGTATCTTGTTGCATAAACTGCGAGCATTTAAGGACAACAATTTGTACCCTGCTTGCAGTTTATGATGGTGTGTAGAGGGTGGCAGGTTGTTCTGGTTTAGTTTCCCAGAGTTGTAGCAGTTTTTTCATTGCCAGTTATTGTGGGTAGAGCACACTCAGACCAGCTGGTATCTCTCTTCCACGTTTCACCAGCCTTAACAAACCTCCAGATCTGCCTATCATCACGCAGACTAAAACTTTCATGTTGTGCTGAGTTCCGATTCAAGGAAGCTGCAGCACGTAACTTTGGGTGTACATGGGGTGGTAGGCCTGGGCGTATTCGGAAGGTAATCCGGTTTTCACGCCCAGCTTTAACAAAGGCCAGATGATATGAAATTGCCTCAGCGGGCTCCAAAAAAGACAGACTGATGAGTCTGGGTTTTGGACCAGGTCGACCAAGGCGGAGAGCACTCTTTGGGGGAACACAGCCTAGGTCTTTGGCTGAGCTGGCAGCAAATGCCTGAAGATCAGCCTTGTCCTCTGGTACCCCAATGGCAATTACTTCATGAGTAGCAGATTCCGCAGTCTTCTCAGTATGCCCAGATACGGCAAGAGGTACAGGGAGATTCTTTAGCAAGGCATTCCGATAAGACCCCCTCATCGTGGGGTCCTACCCGAATGCTTGCTTTTATTCCTGTTACTTCCCTTCTTAAAGCAGAAATCATTAGTTGCAATTCTGCAAAATCTGTACTGGTCGGTTGTTGTTGCTGTTGTTGTTGTTCCTCCTCCTCTTCCACGGGAATGGTAGGGGAAGACACAGTCGCAGGTTGTTGGTGTCGAGCTGTACTGGGAGCGGAAGACATGGGTTGTTGTTTCTGATGTTCTCCCACAGGAATAGCAGCAGAAGCCAGTGTCATAGGTTTTTGCCATTGTTCAGTAACAACAGTAGAGGAAGATACAGTCATCGGTTTTTTTTTTGTTGTTGTTTTTCAATAACATTGGTGGAGGCAGGTACACAGGCCAGGCGTTGAAAGGACCAGCATTTTAGCTGGACCATCTCCCAGATTCCATCCATCACAGCATTATGATGTCTCTTTTTTTGGCCTGGGATCCTCCGGAAGCCTGTGGCGCATTGAAGGCAGACAGAGATGTGACAGGTTCCACATTTGACCCAGCGATTACGGAACGGGTTTTCGGGTTCCGTACAAATATGGCAGATGTGGTTTTCTGGGCAATGTTCTATTTTGGAACATCGACCAGTTTTGTCGCATACTTCATCCATGGATGTAAAACAATAACAAACCCAGTCTAATTACTGATGTGGAGGTGACATAATATATATATGATATACTATACGATAGAGAACTGATCTGTGATATTTCTGCATGCATTTTGCAAATATTAATTGAACTATACCACTTCTTTTTACCTTAAAACATATGTGCTTATTTTGTAGAATTTAAAGTCTTTAAACTTTTGAACTCATAAATTCTCTCTCTCTCTATCTCCCTCTCTCTCTCTTTGTTGTCATTGCTGGTGTTTCCTTTTGTTCATACAATTTATTTCCACTTCATGTTTCTAGGCTGCCCAGCAAGGACCTGCTGCCTGCATGTCTAATGCAGATGGTGATGGGAACTGGACCATTTGTGAAGTACAGCACCAATGATTCGATATCACGGCTAGGAAAGGCTTCCGGCTCTGCCACTTCAGCTCCATTTGGTGTAAGTATCATACTGAAATCCGATCAAATACCAATGTTAAAATCATTATCATTTTTATGTGCTTTCTCCATGCTTGCATGAATTAAACGAGTCCACTCCAGTACGACATCCCTTCACTAACTAACACAATATTCTGGTGGGTTGTCTGAATTAGTAAAGCATTGGACAAAATAGCTTGTAATATTTGATTTTACTTATGTTCAGAGTTGAAATCCTGTTGAGGTCAACTTTGCCTTTTTTTTTCTACCAAGGATCGATAAAATAAATTCTAGTAAAATAATGTAGTCAATTGCCTCCTTCCTCCACCCCACAAACCTGTATATGTGTGTGTCATCATCATCATCTCGTTTAATGTCCATTTTCCGTGTTAGCATGGGTAGGACGGGCTGTCCCTTTGTGAGAGATCAGGTTGGGGGACCGTATTTCATTCACACAGAACTGCTTTTAGCTTGGTTTCTTCAGCTGGATGACCTTCCTGTGTATGTGCTGAAACTATTGGTTCTCACAAGTTGTTTGATCAATGGAATGGCCTAGTCATAAAAGTAAATGTGCTGAGCATTCCACAGACAAATGTACCCATAACATAGTTCTGAGGAGGATTCAGTGAAACACTGTGTATGACAAGGCTGGACCTTTGAAACACAGGTATAACTCATTTTTTCAGCTGAGTGAACTAGAGCAATGTGAAATAAAGTGTTTGTTCAAGGATATACCATGCCAGTGGGAATTTAACTTACTGATCTCACTCTAACCACTAAGCCACGTGTCTTCGCAAGTTTTAGATATACCAGCTGAAAACGAAAAAAGATAGTTACAGCTGGAACACTTATAACCATAGTGCTGCTCCAGCATGGTTGACAAGGGAATCAACTGGCTTACATAATATCACTAGAGCGCTATTTTAAAAATAAAATACATTGGGTGGAGTATAAAAGGTCTGTGAATCAAACAATGGTTCACTGAAAGGGTTAATCATGACAAGTAATGTTTGATAGTTTATTTTTCCTTTATATATTTTCAAACAGCAAGACTATTTGTATGTATACAAATCATGTAGAGCGCTCTCCTTACTCATTTTTGCTTTACCCTTTATCAACACAATCAGTACATTATTCTTTTCTTATATCTATACCTAATTACTCTTAGTTAAGCTAACCTGCTAAGTTAATATACTTCACTAAAAAGATCTAACAAGATAGAAACATGATCATAGCTTTCACCAAGTTGGTTATCTTAAATTGTTCCAAAAGACTTCGGCTTAGGCTATGGGAGTTACCTCCCTTGCTTGCTTTCCATCAGTCTTGAAATTGAGAGGATAGTCTTGGTTAATTGAATTTTTTCCTCTCACCATGTCAAGACATTGAATTTCTATTTGAGTGCATATGTATTCTGGCAAAGAAAATAGGCATTAAACGATGATGATGACGATGTATCGTCATCATCATCGTTTAACATCTATTTTCCACGCTTGCATGGGTTAGACGGATTATGTTCTGAGGCTAAACCGGTTAAGTTACTATGTCTTTCTCATGTGTTCCGTTTTGGGCTTTCTAATGCCAACCACTTTACAGTTTGTACTAGGAGCATTACAGGGTAGCTCTAGTTCTATTTATCCATTATTCAAGTTTTTTCTCTCATTGCAATTTTGTAGATTTCCTGCATCACTGGAGCCTACTCTGATGGAGGTATATTTGGTTTCGCAGCAACAGCAGACAAATCAGAAATTGGAAAGGCTAGTTTCATATTTTAACTTTTTATTTTACCATATTTCTAATGAAAGATACTGCCTATGATATTCAAATAAGTTTGAAAATAATGAAGAATTTGGTGGGATTTAGTAATATATTTAAATTACTTGTTCTTAAGTTAGTGTTCAGAGCATAATTTAAAATTTTATGATAGGTTTTTAGATAAATATAAGGACATTAAAATAAACAGTTTTGTACATTAGAATTACGGGTGGTTTCAAGTGGTTTGGTATCAAACGTTTTAACCCTTTCCATACCAATCTACCCAAAACTGCCTCTAGTTCTATGAAATAAAACCATATATTTTGAAGGGTTTCTATTTAAATCAAAACTTTCCAGCATAATTTTATATATGAATTGTTATGTTACAAATATATTAATAATTGATAATTTTAGAAAATCTCTCCAAATTCTTTACCAATTCAAATACAATGTAAGTCACTTGAAATATATAATGAAAGGATTAAATCAACTGTTAGTGCTGCACTGTGTGCTTCTCTTGTTAGTTTTAATTTTTGTTTTTTCAATCCTTTTCTGGCCAGTAAGAAAGCACGGGGTAAGTTGCAGAGTTTTGTGGTTCAAATTCTTAGATTTTTGTTAATTTAGTCTCATATACATTTGACAGTGGTAAAAAAAAAAAAATTGAATAAACTGCAATGGTTTGAACAGATGACTTAAACCTGTTATCAAGCCACATAAAACTACCTTGGTTCTATAATGCTGTTTATTATATTGTTTATATTTAAACCATACATTATAATTGTATGTAAAAAACCAGTTCAATAATGAAAAGGTTTACTAAATATTATTAAATCCCTCAAAATTCTTTATTATTTTAGTGGATTGGCAGTATCGGTAGAAGGTCGGACGCCATGCTTTCCAGCATAGTTACGTCCCTTTACGATCTGAGTTCAAATCCCGCCGAGGTTGACTTTGCTTTTCATCCTTACGGGGTCGATAAAATAAAGTACCAGTAATGCACTGGGTAATTGCTGGCCTTGTGCCTAACGTAGAAACAATTATTTTAACAATTATTTGAAAATCATTGACAGTGTCTTCCAATAGAAATATCAAAAGGGGGAAATGGATCAGAAATTAAAAGATGCAACAAACGTTTTAAGACCATTTTCTTTGCTAAAGCAAAGCTAACATGTAAGTTTCATAATATGGGGCCTTTTTGAGGCAATGTTTATGGGCAGATGCCCTTCTTGGTGCCAACCCTTTTAGTTGCTTCACACATATGTAGTTAGTATACTGGATACACACAGCAAAGGAATAGGAATTAAAAGAAAAAATATATCTGGTGGTAGTAAGGTTGGGTAAGTAAACTTTGATTATATAAATCTTAACAGCCTGTACTGCATTAGCAAGGCATTTATATTGTGTGTGTATAAAATATGTCACACTGACAGGGACCATATTTCTATTTCTTCCCTTTCTCCTGCAGATTTTTATGTTGTTTCTTTCTTTCGCTTCTAATTAAGGTTCTGAAAGCTGCCTTCCAGGAATTTGCCAGCATCACCAAATCTGGATTTACTGCAGAAGAGATCTGTCGTGCTAAGTATAGATGTTTTATCTTTATTATATTATGGGTATAAGGCGGGGAATTATCTTTTATTATATTATGGGTATAAGGCGGAGTCATTAAAATGTCGGAAAGAATACTTTATGGTATTCATCCCACCTTATTGCACGCTCTGAGTTCAAATCCCGCGTGGTCAACTTTGCTTTTGAGGTCGATAAAAAAAAAAAGTACCAGTCCAGTACTGGGGTCGATTCTTCCTCTATAGAAAAAATCGGCTGTGTTCAGGCCTGGAAAGGGTTGGGCTCCACCAGGTTTAAAAGTGCCCTAGACTCGCCATATGACAGTGCCTCTACAACTCCACAAGGAGTTATGGAATCTTTATCTATTATATTATAGGTAGGCTGCTTTACAATAGCAGATGTCGGCTTCATTTGGCATCACACTGCATGCCCCCTCTCTCTCTCTCTCTCTCTCATAAACAGTGTTTGGGTACGTGGCGTGTAAGTGAGGCAGACTGGACATATTGAATCCCACTTGATGTCCAGTCCTTTTTAATGTTTTTGTTAGAGATGCTGTCCTGGGATTTAGGACTTGAAATATATGGTTTCTATTACATATAGTTTGTTGTATTATAGCTGCTATATTGAGCAGATCCAGCAACTACATAAAACTGCTCTTTATTGCTATATTGATGGATTAAGCCTTTAACCTTTATGTTACTCTATATTTATGGAGGCACATGGCTTAGTGGTTAGAGCATTGGCCTTGCAATCAAAAGGTTGTGAGTTCAATTCTCAGAACGGGTGATGTGTTGTTTCCTTGAGCAAGGCACTTTACTTCACATTGCTCCAGTTTACTCAGCTGTAGAAATGAGATGATAGGACTGGGGTCCCTATCATTCCACTGCAAAGTGGTCGTGGAGGTGCCACTGCAAAAAAGCACCCAGCCCACACTGTAAAGTGGACATGTAGGTGCCACGGAAAAAAAAGCACCCGGCACTTACTGTAGAAATCAAGCCAAAATCAGTTCCCATCCCACCCTTGCAAGCAGGGAAAAGCGGACATAAAATGATGATGATGATGATATTTACTATTATATTTTCATGGTAAAGGCTTTACCTCACATAATTATCTCACATAATATTGATTCTATGAGCTTTTGTTATTATTTAGTTTAAGAACAATACCTTAACATCAGTATAAGTGGTCAGTTATAGCCAGTTTGAACAGAAAGAGGTGAGGAAATTCTGACCGGATATGGCTGGTTTAAATGCTAAAGGGTTAAGGTGGCAAATTGGCAGAATTAAAACATCAGTATTTGTTCTGGCTCTCTGCACTCCGAATTTAAATTCTGCTGTAGTCACCTTTGCTTTTCATCCTTTTGTGGTCAATACAGTACCGGTCTCCCCAGGAGGGGTGATTGGTGGAATTATTAAGAAGTCAGACATGATGTTCTATGTATTCTGAGTCTAAATCCCACCTCCTCCTGCAAAGAGTTGCAACTGTCAAATTATATCAGCTATGGAAACCTAGTTTCCTTGGTCCAATTTGATGATATTCGTTTCCCTTTTTTTGATGGATTAATCATGTATGAAGCAGAGAACAGTGAAACATGTGGTAGAATGTTAGTAGTTTTGCATTTGAATTTTACAACATTGGCTAAATGTATGTATGTTGTATACACAGGAACCAGCTGAAGGCTGCAGTATTGATGAATGCTGAAGACAGCAACCTTCTTCTGAAAGAGATGGGTGAGCAAATATTGATTGCTGGTGGACTAGCTGACCTTCATGACATTGTTGCACAAATTGATGCTATCACCGTTAATGATGTTAATACAGTCAGTATTTTATTTATTTATTTTTTTTATTCATTTTTGTTTGTCTCTGAAACAAGATGTCGTTATTAAATGTGATTCTTGTACCTGTCATAACTCCGATTAAAGTTAGTTACAGTTCACACTTATGCAGGCTTAGCTGGCCTCCTATGAAGTTATGAGAGTTGGCTGAAAAGTTCATACGCTAACCAAGATATTCTCATGGAATGTTACCAAATGAGGTTTATTTTTCAACATAAGTCTTCCTTGCTGTCCACACACTTCTTCCATCGGTTTTGCAGCACTTGGATCTCATTGATGAAGAAGCTTTCATCCTGTTGGTAAAAAAGCCGTCCACAGCAGATATGACATCATCATCACTGCAATACTGGTTCCCAGTCAAGTGTTTTTTCATGTTGTGGAACAGATGATAATCAAATGGGACCAAATCATGAGAATAGGGAGGGTGATCAACCAGTTCAAAGCCAGTCACACACAGTAACCATTGAAACAAGTCCCCTTTCATCAGTTTTCTTGGGCTTTTGTTCTTGATAGCCTTTCGTAATTGCCTCAGCAAGTTGGCATAGTACTCTTCATTGATGGTGTGGCCTTTTTGAAGATAGTCAATAAATACAATGCCTTTTGCTTCCAAAAGAACTTGAGGCCATCACCTACACTACAGATGAAATGACCATGGCCTTCTTTGGAGCAGGTGAGGAGGGGTGTTTCCACTGCATGGATTGTCTCTTTGTCTTTGGCTCAAAGTGATGAACCCAACACTCATCCTGGGTTAGGAAACGTTCAAGGAAACCAGCTGGATCTGCCTGAACCAATATCAGATTTTCCCGTGATTTGATTAGGTGTCAGAAGACGTGGCACCCACCAAGCAGAAACCATCATCATGCTAAGTTCATTGTGCAGAATATTCTCAACTCTCTCACAGGATCTGCTAATAACATTGGCTATTTGATTTATAATCAATTGCATGTCATCTATTACCATGTGGTGAACACGATCAATATTTTCCTCGGTGGCAGTTGCAGGACATCCAAACCTTGGGTTGTCTTCAAGACTCCCTCTTTCCCTACTAAGTTCAGCTGTTCACTTTTGCACTGTTGATAAAACTGGTGCATCATACCCTAATGTAACAACCATGAAAACATTAATGTCCTTGGAGGCTAAACCCTTTTTCTTGATAACACCACAATGCCAAATTTTGTCCATTTTCAAGAGAAGTTGCTACTAGTTACTTTTGAAGTTTTCTTTAAACAGTCAGATGTCTGTTTATCTGGAAAGAAACAATGCATGTGAGATTTCATAGTTAGCCTACAAACTTTTCAGCCCACATTCGTATATCTTATAGGAGGCTGCTTGGTTCTTTTAATGAACACAACACTAACCACTAGACCACATGCCATCACTATGACTGGTTACTGGTTTTTCTTACATGCTAATCTTAACTGCCTTTATAATCCTGCTCATAAAAAACTGAACTTGTCTGTTGCCTATTGAACTAATATTCCTTCATGTTTGCCATAGATAATACTTCATTACTCAATTGGTTATCTTTACAGTAACAACACTCTAATCTGAATGGATTAATATTGTAGTTAATGTGAAAGTGTGTGGCTTAGTTGTTATGATACTAGGCTCATGATTGTAAGTTCATGAGTTTGATTCCTGGACTAAGTGGTACATTGTCCTTGAGCTGGTGCTTGGAACATAACTTAAAAAGGGTGCTTATTAACATTTATGATGGAAAGTTTTCAGATAAATATAAATACTTCAAAATAGTTTTGTATCATAGAACCAGAGGCAGTTTCAAGTGGTTTGGTATCAGAAAGCATTAAATAATGCTGTTAGAATTGACTTATGTTATATTTGCCATGGTGAGTTCTTTATCTCTTAACATCTTGTAATGATTTAATAGAAAATATCTAAAAACATGTTTGTTAATTCAAATGTTTATAGATCTCTACTAGTAGTCAACAGATTCTTGTGAACATTGTAGTAAATTAAAGACTTTAATATTCAATTTGATGCAGTCATAGTACTGTTTTATACTTTTCAAGAATGTCTTACTTATGCAGTTTCATGCAGTTTAGAATGTTAGAGTTAATCCATTATTCTCTTTATCTTATGTTTCACCCACTGTCAATTACAAAGATAAGTAGACTATGAGTTTGTAACTGAAAGTATCTGTTATACAATCAACACACCAATGCACAACTCATTTCAAGAATGTTCTAAATGATTAAGTTCTGGTTCTTCACTTTAAGAAGCACAACAATATTACAACTTTTTTACTTCAATGTTTCATTTTCCTCATCCATTTTCACATTTTATCTCCAGGTTTCTAAGAAGATCATCAATGGAAAACCATCAATGGCCGCTGTTGGAAACCTCTCACAGACTCCTTACTTGGACGAACTCTACAAATAACTATGGTACACCTTAGTCCTGTAAAAATACCTTTTAGAAGTCAACACCAAATGTCATTAAAATTGTGTTTGACTGATTCTTAGATTTAAAGAGACATCAGTTATTAGTTGCCACTTTCTAATTTGCCCTGGCTACTTTACTCTTAAGTCTAAATCTGGAAAATAAAATCGTTAACATGAACATTTTGTGTTGTGTTTTCTTGCTAACCCTTTCATTATGAAAGAAAGACACTGCCCTCAATTTTCAGATAATTTTTGAAATAATCAAGAATTTGGAAGGATTTGGTAATTTCTCATTATTTATTAGAAGTGAGTTTAGTAAGAAATTCAAATTACAAATTGGAATGCATCAGAGCTCAGTCACCAGCCCACTTCAGTTTGTTATAGTTCTTAAAGCCATAACAGATGATTTTAAGAAACTTCAGGGTCTTATAGCTGAATCTGTAGAAGAACTAGAGAATAAGTTTCGGCTGAGATTGAACTTAGTGAAAACCAAAGTGTTAGTAAGCAGGAAAGAAGACGGGCCATGAACCCATCAGAGAAGCGGCCCTGCTTGATATGTAGACATGAAGTAGGCAGAAACTCTGAATGGTGCACACAATGCAAATCTTGGGTATGCAAGAGGTGTAATGAGATAGTAGGCAGACTAACAGGAGAGGAAAACATCATATGTAATAGATGTTCAGGGGTAATTAATAGTAAAAGTGTCAGTGATTTAACTCTTTTCCAATCCCATGAAGAATCCATAGAAGTGGTTGATAGCTTCTGTTACCTAGGTGATCTAATTAGTGGTGGATAAGGGTTCTCTGAGAGCATAGTAACTAGAATGACAAGATGGAAGAAGTCGAGTGGGGGCTACTTTATGTGATGTCAAAAGGTTTCTCCCTATGAATGAAAGGCCAGCTGTATGATGCTTGTCTGTAAAGTGTGATGTTGCACAGTAGTGAAACATGGGCAATGAATGAAGAGGGTATGTGAAAGCTGGGGAGAAATGAAGCATGCATGCTTTGATGGATGTGTGTGAATGACAAAGTATGGTTGAACTGAGAGAAAAACGGGGTATAAAAAGAATCAGAAGTGTACAAAAGAGAAGACTGTACTGGTATGAACATAATGTGCATGGATGATAATCACTGGATGAAGGAGTGCTAAGAAATCCCTGTGGAAGGAAGATTTGGGTGGAGTGGGTAAGAACTGATCACAAATCGCTGAAGCTTACAGAGGAAATTATGAAGGAATGTAACAACTGGAGAGTGTGCTGAAAAAGACCTGTCCAACCCATACAAGCATGGAACTGGATGTAAAATGATGATATCTGGAGCATAACTTAACAAGGATTCTAACATAAAATTATGATGGAAGGTTTTTACGATAAACAAAAAAGAATTGTTTTTTATCATAAAACCAGGGGCAGTTTCGGGTGGTTTGGTATAAAAAGGGTGAAGATGGTGTATTTGGTCCTAATTTGTTGGATTGAAGGAGAAACAGGTCTTTGTCTGTAGTTATAATAAAAGTACTACTGGATGGGAGATTGCTGTAGGTTAATGGTTTGTTTGGAAGAGATGGTAGATGAAAATATTTAGCCCAAGATCGGCTGTGATCCTTTAGACCTTTTAGGCATTTCAGCCTAAACCAAGTCCTTTATTTTTTCAGGCAGTGTATATAGGACTTCATTATCCAATGAGTCCTTTCATATTTAAGCAACAATGTAAAAGTCTTTAAAGTTATTGGTGATTTGAACTGTGGTACAAGAAGCTTGTGAGATTTTCTGTATGGAGAGCAAGTGAACTGGGAAATTTTTAAAGTGTTTTTTCTTTCTAAGGGAATCCAAAGTAGAAACAGTTTCTCCCCACACATGTTTATTTATAAATATATATATATATCATGGAAAAGCAAACTTAAATGATGATGGAAGGACAACCTATTGTAGAAACCATGCCAAAAGAGTTGAGAGGACTCTTTAGTAATCAGGGACATGACAACCTCTCTAGTGTTAACTATCTATAAACTCAACCAGTACATTCTGTAAAGTGGTTGGTGATAGGAAGGGCATCCAGTCATAGAAAACCTACCAAAGAAAGTTAGGAGGACTCTTTAGCTGTATCAAGGGCATGACAGCTTCCCTTATGTTGGTGCCATGATAAAATGCACTCAGTAAAGCATGAGATCATATGTAGGCCTCCTGGACCATCTGGAGGTCAGTGACTCTGAGTACTGACTGGTCTATGGTGACACATCCAACTATTGCTGGCAAAGAAAACATGTATCCCAACACAAATGACCATAATAATAGTTGATTGCTATAAATAATGGTTCAGAAAAGAAAATTGGATACAATACCACAAGTGGACAGAGGCATCTGTGAGGAATCGAACCCTGCATCTTTTGGATGCTGGGTGAGTGTGTTCACCACTATGCTACAGAGCTGCTGGCCATCTTTAAGAAGATATTAAGCCTGTAGGTAGAAATGTAAAAAAGTAGATAACTTACAAAGCATTGGGAAAATTTATATAGAAATATCCAATCATCGTCATCATTTAACATCTGTATTCCTTGCTAGCAAGCATTGGACAGGTCTTTACAAACGAAGTCAGTACTCAAGTGGGGCGACTGATCTCTCAGATGGGTTAGAGGCCTGCACAAAGCTTACATACAATCCCACTTTCAACCTAATGCATTTTATTGTGACACCAGCACTAGGAAGGTAGTCAACTTTTTGACAGCTGAAGAGTCCTCCCAACCTTTTGTTTAGCAAGCTTTCTATAGCTGGGTGCCTTTCCTATCACCAACCACTTTACAACATCTGGCAATGAATAGAATCTCTACCTCCAGACCAAACTAATAAAAAGTCTGATTTGAAAGGCTTTAACTGCATAGATGACCTGAAATAAAGATTCAAGGATAAAGAATGTGTTGTAGACCCTATATAATTAAAATATGCATTAATGTGTGTGTACACACCTTATGTGGACCCTAGGGAGAAAATTCAACATTGACAATCAACGAACCCTCAAAGCTGCATGGGTGTGTGGCTGCACGGAGAGTGTATTGGTGCCATACACATTAAAATTTTGCTGCTTAATAGCTTTAAATTTAAAATGATTTTGCTCAAAGCATCAAATGTTCTGATCAGTGGTTGGGAAAAATTAGAGGGAACATGGCAGACAATCAACTTTGAAATATATGCTATGCCATCTTTTCCCTAACCACTACCCCATCTCAGATGAATTCCTGAAGAGTCGGATAGCTTTTGTTAATGCTATAATATCCCAACATTATTACAAGTGACATAACTGAAGAGGAATTTTATTAAATAGTTTAGTCAGTCAGGGAATATTTGAATAATTAGTCTTTTAAACGACCTTTAACATGAAACGAGAATATGCAAATTAAAACTGATGTAATTTTATATATGTTAGATTCTGGAAGTGATTCTCAGTAGTTAGCAACTTGAATGACAATGGAATAAAAATAACATATTTAACAGAAGTCTGGAGTTAAAAGTTACTAATATACACTGCGTGTGTGTATATAAAAGCATGTGTATGTGAGGGGTATAGTATGCAATGTATATCTACACATTTATACACACTAATGTGTGTGTCTTTCCTTTATGTACATTACCCATCACCCAGAAGTGAGTGTTTATTGAAAAAACTATTTGTTGATGAGAGATTGAGGTCCCAGTTTATATAGAGTTCAAGGCCATGGCACAGATATAGCAGACAATGCTTAAGTTACATATTTTAACCTTTTTGTCACCATATTTCTAATGAAAGATACTGCCTATGATTTTAAAATCGTTTTGGAAGGATTTAGTAAAATAACTTTCTCGTTATTATGAGTAATTGAAACAAATCTTAGAAGTTCTTACATTAAATTGTCATGGAAGATTTTTACATAAAGATTGTTATGTGTAAGAGTGAGTGTTGCGGGTAATTGATGTAGAGAATGAAGAGTGTGAGGGATATAACTGAACCCTGGAACACACCAGTGTTGATAGTGTGCATGTGTGTGAAAGAGTGGGGGGGGGGGGGGGCAAAAACCCATTGGTGAGTGACATAGGAGAGTAGACCTCGAATAAATCTGGCTTTACAGAATCTATGGTCATTTAGGAGAGAGAATCAGGGTTTTGGCTGTCTCCATTACTGTTGAGATACTAGCAAGTGCAGTAATACAGGTTGTGAGGGTCATAGGATTTTCTCTTTTTGAGAATGGGATACACTGTAGCATGTTTCTGAAGATCCAGTATGGTGAATATAGTTGATAGCAATGGATCACATTGTTTGAGGGTAATAAAACAGATATGTGTGTTTCCTGTCTAATTGTAAGGTGGTGTCTGTGTCTCTTTTCTTTAAAGACAGAAATATAGTTTAATCCTTTAGCATTTAAACTGCCCATATTTGGCCAGAATTCTCTCACCTTTTTCTGTTCAAACCAACCATAATTGGCCACTCATACTGATGTTAAAGTATTGTTCTCAAAATAAATAACATTAGAATCTCATAGATTCGACATAATGTGCAATAAAACCATTACCATGAAATTGCAAGAGTAGATATAGATTAATGTGAATGCTAAAGGGTTAAAGGGGTATTAAGTTGACTTCAAATTAATTACTCTCCCATTTCTCTAAAAATAGAGAAAAATAGTTTTAAAAATAACATGAAATTCAAACCCCAACTCGAGTGTTCCTTAGTCTATGTCTTACCAGTAAAGAAGAAAGAAAAACTTCAAATATTCTTTTGTCAAGAAATATATATTTAAATCTATTTTCATTTATTTTAATTATTTTGAGTTGTCCAGTTCGTGGATCTCAATCATCTTTTTTGCCCACTATCTCTGACTAACTTCTTCATTAACCAACCTGTTAGCCCCCTTCTATATCTTTATTTTTCTATATTTCTGCCAACCATGGAATTTACACCTGCAATGCTGCGACGTCACCTTAAAAATAAACACAACCATGCCTCTCCTGGTCTTGATGGTGTTACGTACCTGCTTCTTAAACGTGGTGGGTACTTCCTTCTGCACCAGCTATCATGCTTCTTCCAATTCTGTCTGAACAACAGTGCTACTCCAGAACAGTGGAAAACTGCCAGTGTCATTCCTCTGTTCAAAAAGGGCGACTGCACATCACCTGTGAACTATCGTCCAGTCAGTCTTACTAGCTGCAATGCCAAACTGATAGAATCCTGTGTCAGAGAAACACTTTGGAACTTCTGGAACTCTCACAGTCTTATCCGACCCTCGCAATTTGGATTTATCCCCAACTCCAGCTGCTGTGATCAACTTATCGAGTTTCTTGAAGACATCACCCGGATCACTGATGGCGGCTCATGGGTGGATGTTGTTTACCTTGACTTTGCGAAAGCTTTCAATTCTGTGCCACACAAAAGACTTATGGCAAAACTCTCTGCAATGGGTGTGAAGGATGATCTTTATAACTGGTTGAAGTCCTTCATTCTCAGTCGAAGAGAGGTAGTTACGGTTCTGGGACAGCATTCCTCACCATATGAGATGTCATCTGGTGTACCACAGGGATCTGTTCTTGGTCCCTTTTGTTTGTGGCATATATTAATGACATAGATGCCAACTTAAAGAATGCCACAGTACTGAAGTACGCAGATGACATCAAGCTGTACCTTGAGATAAAAAGGACAGATCCTGAACACTATAGATCTTGCTTGCAGTCTGACTTGGACACAATGCAACAATGGATCTCAGACTGGCAACTCAAGCTAGCTGTGGACAAGTGCATGGCCATGCATTTTGGGAGTAAAAACCCAGCGTCCACATACTCCCTCCACAGCACTAATATCAAGAAGTCTTCTTGTGAACGTGACCTGGGCATTACGGTCAGCAACGATTTGCATTGGATGAAGCACGTCTCTAAAATTGTCAAGAGGGCCGAGAGTGTCTTAGCATCACTCAGCAAGACCTTTGTCAACTGCTCTCTAGCTATCTATTTAAAGCTGTACATGGCTATGGTGCGGCCACACTTAGAATTTGCATCACCAGTCTGAAACCCCTATCTTGCTCAGAACATTGACCGCCTGGAAACTGTTCAGAGACGTGCAACCAAGCGAATACCCTCCATCAGGTATCTACCATACTCTGAGCGCCTTGCTTCCCTGGGCATGGATACATTGAAGCTCCGACGCCTGGCAACAGACTTGGTAAACACCTACAAAATTGTTAACCATCTTGCCAACAACAACCCTGAGTACCTTTTTGATTTCCATGTGTCTAACACACGTGGGCATGCCCACAAAGTCAGAAAACAGTACAGTTCCCATAACTTTCGTAAACATTTTTTCACGCTCAGACTTGCTGAAGCATGGAACAAACTACCTGCATCAGTTGTTAGCTGTCGAGACACTGCATCCTTTAAAACCTCCATGCTTCCTGAGATTCGCCAACACTACACCTAATATTCCCCCTCCATACACATACACACATGTATATCATGACTCATACACTATTCACTTCCCTGACATTTGTATATTATTCTATGTACTATACATGCACCTTTGACGAGTTGTAGTACACCTGAACACTGTACACAATAATTTCATTATTATTATTAATATACTATATCTATAATTCTGTCTGGTTGTTTCTAAATAATCTTGTATTTTAAAACCCCATTATTCGCTTATTATTACTGTTATATGCTTCTCCAATTATGCCCCCCAAAATTTGAAGATTTTATTTAAAACCTCTCGCTAACTACCCCATTTGTTCTAAATAATCTTCTCTTTGCTAACTACCCCATACCCCGCCCCCACTCTCCACCTTATTATTTGGACCAATCACAAGTCAACGGCCTATGCTATCACTTCTGGCTGCTTTTCGATATGATGGATGGACTAAGGAATTTCTGGAGAGTCTGAAGAATCTGGACACTCGATGACAATGCCAAAGATAACGACAAATTAACCTCATGCTGCCGGACGAAAGGGCAAGGCCCCCTCCTCTTTGTTTCGGCCGCGGATGGCCAACATAACCCCAACCCCATCTCTGCGCCCCATCCTCCAAACACAATCCCAAACTTCAGAGTTGGTACCATAAATGTAGGTACCTTAAAAGGCCGCTCTAATGAGGTTGTAGAAATGCTTGAACATAAGGAGGTTGATGTTTGCTGTATCCAAGAGACCAGGTGGAGGGGCGGGTTTGCTAGATTCATTGTGGGTAAAAAACGTTGCTATAAGCTTTTCTGGATGGGAAATGACAATGGGATAGGTGGGGTAGGAATCATGTTAGCAGAAAAATGGGTGGATAAGATAATAGATGTAAAAAGAGTAAATGACAGAATAATTAAAATAAGACTTGTTCTAATGTGACAGTAATATCGGCATACGTGCCCCAATCCGGACTGCCTGGCGCTATAAAAGACAGATTCTATGAGACACTGATGCTCACTACCTCCCAAATAACAGACAGTGACTATATAATTATTGCTGGCGACCTAAATGGCCAGGTTGGTCAACATTGTGACGGCTATGACGGAATCCACGGAGGCTATGGGTTTGGTACTAGAAACGAGGAAGGCTCCAGAATCCTGGAATTCTGTGATGCAAATAACCTAACTATCTGTAATACTAACTTCAAAAAACGAGACAATCACTTGATCACCTACAAATCAGGGGAACATACCAGCCAGGTAGATTATATCCTTACCAGACGACGTGACAGAGTGTCTGTTGTAAACACTAAATCCCTCCCCCATGAAGAATGCACCTCCCAACATAGACTGATAATTAGCGACCTCATAGTCAGGACGAGACGTACTCGACAGCAGAAGAGGACTATCCTCAGGAGAAAATATGGAAGCTAAAGGACCCCACAACCAGAAATAAATTTAAAAGCATATTACTTGATGCTTTCGACAGTAAGGAAGAGCAATTAGAGTCGTACAATATAGAGGAACAGTGGGAATTCCTGAAAGCAAACCTGCTGATGGCGGCAGCAGGCCTGTAGGCAGGAGGAGAGTAACATGGTGGTGGCACAGTAAGGTGGAGGAGTCAATTAAGGCCAAAAAGCAGGCTTGGAAAGTATGCGGGATCGGGGAAGTAGAGAAGACTATCAAGTGGCCAGGAGGGAAGCTAGGAGACAAGTGTACTTCGCAAGAAAGGAAGCAGAGGAAAGAAAGTTCAAGCATGTTCTACAACGTGAGGACCAAAAACGTGAGGTGTTCAGGATTGCTAGGCAATGTGTCAAGGAAAACCGTGATATTGTCGGGGAGAAGTGTGTACTTAGTGATGATGGTGTACTTGCCATCACTGACGCTGATAAGAAGGTAGCTTGGAAGTGTCACTACGAAAGGCTACTAAATGAGGAGAATAAATGGGAGAAAGAGTCTCCCCCACATCAATCCAATAGAGGGACCAGCAGTGTTAGTCGAAGGTAGTATAATAAGTAAGGCAATCAAAGATATGAAGACGGGTAAGGCGGCTGGGCCTTCGGAAATAGTTGCTGAGATGCTGAAAGCCTCTGGAACGGTGGGACACACCATGGTCATCCGGATAGTAAACCAAGTCATACAGAATGGGGTTGTTCCGAAGGACTGGCGTAGCAACATCATCATTAACTGCTACAAGGGTAAAGGAGACGCCCTAGATAGGAGTAACTATAGAGGCATTAAATTAATCGACCAGGTCATGAAGGTCACGGAAAAAGTAATAGCGCAACTAATCAGAGAGAGAATTGATCTAGATGAAATGCAGTTCGGGTTTGTGTCAGGCAAAAGTACCACAGACGCTCTTTCCATTGTACGACAACTACAGGAGAAGTACCTAGCTAAAAGTAAACCCCTATACTTAGCTTTTGTCGACTTGGAGAAAGCCTTCGACAGAGTCCCCCGTTCCATTATCTGGTGGGCTCTTAGAAAACTAGGTGTTGATGAATGGGTTGTGAGAGCTATACAAGCCATGTATAAAGAAACAGTCAGCAAGGTTAGAATTAACAACGAATATAGTGAAGAGTTTAGCGTAAAAGTTGGTGTTCATCAGGGCTCTGTTCTTAGCCCCCTACTATTTATTATTGCCCTTCAGGCTATAACAGTGGAGTTCAAGACCGGCTGCCCATGGGAACTCCTATACGCAGATGATCTAACGCTCATAGCTGAATCAATGGCCGAGCTAGAGAAGAAATTCCAAACATGGAAGCACGGCCTAGAATCAAAAGGCCTTAAAATTAACCTGGCTAAGACTAAAGTTCTAGTTTGTAGGAAAGAAAATAAGGCGCCGGTCCCTTCCGGAAAATGGCCATGCTCAGTGTGTAGGAAAGGCGTAGGTAGAAACTCCATTTTATGTCCCAAATGCAAAGTATGGGTGCATAAAAGATGTAGTGGGATCATAGGTAAGCTAACTAAGAACAGATTTTACATGTGGCCGGTGCTCTGGTGCAATAAGTAGCAGCAAGTGCCCACAAAATACTAGCTCTTTCAATTGTGCAGAGGGTTCTATAGAAATAGTGGACAGCTTCCGTTACCTGGGTGACAAAATCAGCAGTGGGGGAGGGTGCTCTGAAAGTACAGTAGCTAGAGTCAGAACTGGATGGAAAAAGTTCAGAGAGCTTATACCACTATTAGCCGCTAAAAGGTTCTCCCTAAAAATGAAAGGCAGGCTGTATGATGCCTGCATACGAACAGCAATGTTGCATGGCAGTGAGACCTGGGCATTGTGTGCAGAGGATATACGCAGACTAGAGAAGAACGAAGCTTGCATGCTCCGCTGGATGTGTAATAGTAATTTTACGCGAACGGCAAAGCATAAACGAACTAAGGGAAAAATTAGAAATAAGAGGGATCAGATGTTGTTTACTCGAGAGAAGGCTACGTTGGTATGGTCACGTGATGCGCATGAAAGACGACAGCTGTATAAAAAAGTGCAGGGCAATAAAGATAGACGGTAGCCACGGAGTAGGCAGACCCAGAAAAACCTGGGACGACCTGATAAACTCTGACCTCACACACTTACACCTCTCCAAGACAATGTCACTGGACCGAGATCTTTGGCGGCACTCAGTAATAGAGAAGACCCGCCTTACCTAAATACAAAGTAAAACCTACTACAGTCAGTAGGCATCTCTAACAAAATAACCCCCCCCCCCCCCACCCCACCCCTTTAATGTAAAGTTATGTTGGTGCCACAACATCCAGGCCGAAACAAATGAGATCGTGTAGGTGTCACGACAAAAAAACACACAGTCCACGCTGTAATGTGGCCGTGTAGGCAACACGGTAAAAACCTCCCAGTCCCACACTGTAAATGTGGTTGGTGTTAGGAAGGGCATCCAGCTGTAGAAAACCCGCCAGACAGTCCTATGCGAGCAAGACAACCACTCTTGCCTCAAGTGGGAAAACTCCCGGCCAAACCCATGCAAGCGTGGAACATGGACGTTAAACGATGATGATGATGATGATGATGATGATACCTCAAAACTGAGAAAAAAGTCAGATACTTATATTTATTTTCTTAATTGTTCATTTGAAAAAATAGATTTAAATATATCACTTTTCACAAAAATATCAACATGTAGGTAGTTGTCTGGAATGGGGAAGGAGCTACAAGTGTTAATTAGGGATTTCAATCTCTAATTAGGGTTTTTATTTTTATTTTACCCCTAAAAAAAAAAAAAAAAAAAAAAAAATCAATAATTTCATCATTTCACATGTCCAGGCAGGTATCGAAATCCAATCCATAAATTCATTTAAGTACATTATTTTTAATTTAAGTGAAAAAGAAAAACAATAATTATAATTTTTTTTACTTATAGCACTTATATAAATAAAAAAAAAAATTTAAAACAATGATGATAATTTTGATTTCATTCTTACCAAGATGGACACTTTTTAAAAAGTTTTCACTCAAGTCAAACTCAATGTATAATTAATTTTTATTTCAATTAAGTAAAAAATGATATATGATTATTTTTCAGTGACGCAATACACAGGAACATATATATATATATATAGATATGTACACTCTTTTACATATATCAGTCCATGCTGGGATGTTGCCATTACCATTGCTACATTTTTTATGGCTCTCATTCTTTGGTTGACTTTCAATAAATGAGGGAGTGTGCTACTGCAGCTCCTATTTGTGTTTCTTGCTGTGATATAGGCTCATCAGGTTATCTCAGACAGTAGAATATCTAGATGTTTCTTAAAAACATTTACAGCCACTTCATGTAGATCACCCAAGGATGCTGAAAAAGCTGTGGACCTTGGCCACCTGTTTGGGGTTTGGTGTAGCTCTCCAAGCTGTAGCCATTGTAAGAATATCATTAATTAGTTTAATACCCATCCCCAAATTTGTTTCTTCATAACTTTATTAATAATGCATGTTAATACCAATAGTAAAGAAGGTGGGAATTATGTTGAGGAGACTGCTGCAACACATTATAGAAAAAGCAAAGAAGGAAAAGGGAGAGAAAATAAAACAGCTGGAGTGTGTACTTATATATATATATATATATATATATATATATATAAAACAGAGGATGTCTGTTTGTGTAAATCCCTAAAACTCAAGAAGTACCCAACCGATTTTTTTCAAACATTACACGTGTTACTTATATTTCTTGAAGTGCAATGGGCTAACTTTTAACTTTTTCTGCCCTAGAAAAACCGCATTTTTTTAGGCATTTTAAGGCTTTTTTGAGGCGTAACTTAAAGATAATCCAGCCAATTTCCTCAAAATTTGCAGCACACATTAGTTAGTCCCCTCACATTGCTGTGGACAAAAAATTTCCAATTCCATTAATGGTTTCTAGGAAATTTACGGATTAGCATTGGGCATTAAATGCCATTTTCATTTTCAATATAAACGCTACTTAAACATCGTAAGTAGCAAATAATATTTCGTTAAAAATTTGGTTTATTTAACAGAGGACACAACACTTACTTACTTTTAAGCAGGACCATTTTCGGGGGATTGAGGAAATGAGGACCTTAAAATTTTTGTCGCCGCCCTGTTGACGCTTCGGGCTTTCATCACGCACAAATCCGGGCCCTGTGTACTAATTCTGCGGTGACTCCTTTTGTCGCACCTGTGTTGCTGTGTAAATGCAGTGCCGCCCAGCATTTGTGCTAATTGCACTATGACCCCCTTCTGCTGCAACTGCCACGCTGATTTCGTCATCTCAATATCCCTACTTAAACATACATCCCTACTTGGTTTTCACACAATTGACTACATCGCTCCTTCAGACTAACATGTGTTCCCATCCATGATATAATTTGTGAACAGACTTATGACATACATCGCCCCACAACACTTACTCCTTTCGCATACAGGATTTCCTCAATCAGCCCACTGACACTGCTACTACTGGATTCGGCCTGCTGGTGTTCTACGTTTTCAGTAGATGAACAATCATTCCCTGAGAATAAGGGAATTCAAAAAGTACACAGCTACATTCCTCAATCTTTGCATATGCATGTTGCTATTTCACGTTTCCTACCCTGTGCAATGCTGGGTCCTGCTGCTAGTCTATATATAAAGGAAACATAACACCATGAAGTAGTAAATGAAAAATGTGTATTGTTCTTAATCTAACTAGCTTAACTCTGTGATATGAATTGGTATTAAAAGACACACATACATAGACCCAAAGTTGCTGGTATGTCAGATATTGAAGGAGAGGAGTTCCCAAATAAGAAATAATAACTGGCAAAAGTTATGCAGTCTTTCAAGCTAGCACGTGTGCATGTTGGATCTTTGTCAGTTCTAGCGATGAGTATTCCAATTGTTCAAACAATGAAACAGGCTGCTTGTGAAATTAACATCCCAATTGTTGAGAAATCCTCTGACACATATACCCTTAAGCATTTAAACCGGCTGTATCCGGCCAGAATATTCTCACCTCTTTCTGTTGAAACCGGCCATAAACGGCTGCTCATACTTATGTTAAGGTAGTGTTCTCAAAATAAATATTATTAAAATCTCAGATTCAACATTATGTGAGATAATTACGTGAGGTAAAGCCTTTACCATGAAAATACAATAGTAAATGCTAAAGGGTTAATGTAATTGTCAGGGAGATTCAGCATGCCACACAGTGTGACAAGGCATTACAGTTACAGCTGAGTGGACTGTAGTAATGTGAAATAAAGTCTTGTTCAAAGCACAACATGCCACTAGGAATCAAACTTATGAGCTTAACCACTAAGCTACTTTCACAAATCAACATATATGTGTAAAAAAGTAGTAACGGTTAGCATCATCAATTTTCACTGAGATGGGTTAATATTCTAAATTCAGTTTGGAGAGTTTGAAAGCATCGTTGGACAGATGTTACAGGTAAAACCAGCCAGTAGGAGACCCAGAGCAAGATGGTTGGATAACATCGATGAGCTTGGTTGGTCTTGCTAAGGGATCCAGCTGGATCATTTGGAGATGGTTGTCTTTGACAGAACCCTCTCAATGGAGTGTTTGAAGACTCTGCCCCAACGACTCTCTCAAGAATAAGTGGGAGGAGGAGGAGTTTGAAAACATCACTGAAGAAATGAAATGAAGAATTTACACTGTAAAACATTATGTAATGAAAATGTTTCTAGAAATTCCAAACACCAATGAAACTTCCTGATGAGGAAAGAAATAATTTTGACTGTCATCTCATTCATTTGTGTGTGTGTGTATACTCTCCTATTGTTTCAATTTTCTTTGCGCTCAATCGCTCCAAATCACAATATCTGTTCTTTTTCTCCGATGAGACAACGGCAGATGCTGCTAGTATTCATTTTTTAGTTGAGTAGACTGAAACAATCTGAAGTATTTTTCTTAAGAACACAATGTGCCACCTAGCTCAACAGTTGAACCCATGACATTACATATAATAATGAAAATTATTGTGTACAGTGCTCAGGTGCACTACAACTCATCAAAGGTGCATGTATAGTACATAGAATAATGTACAGATGTCAGAAAAGTGAACAGTGCATGAGTCATAATATATACACAAACACATGCGTGCATGTGTATGGAGAGGGAATATCAGGTGTAGTGTTGGCAAATTTCAGGAAGCATGGAAGTTTTGAAGGATACAGTGTCTCAACAGCTAACAACTGATGCTGGGAGTTTGTTCCATGCTTCAGCAACTCTGAGCATGAAAAAATGTTTCCTAAAGTCATGGGAGCTGTTCGGCTTTCTGATTTTGTAAGCATGTCCATGGGTGTTAGACACATTGAATTCAAAAAGGTGCTCAGGGTTGTTGTTGGCAAGATGGTTTATAATTTTGATTGAGGGCACAACAACCTAACCATGAAACTGAACACCACATAATGATCAATAGAAAATAGTCATGTTAAATAATGGGAATAATAGGAACCAAGAAACAAGAATGTCTATCTGAGCAGAAGACTGAAAGGCTTTCTGTAAACAAACTATAGAATACTTATTACACAGATGTTGGTTTGGTTTTTAACCAGGTGAAACTTTGGAACTTTACACAAGTCAAGTATCAGAGATCATTTCTGCTGTGAAGAAACACATTTTAATATACAATTCCTATTCCATGACTTTAATTCTTAATCTGCTTTAACCATTCTGTTACCCTATGTGTAATTAAAGACACTACCTATGATTAATTTGTTTTTTTTAAATAATATTTTAATCATCAAGAATTTGGAGGGATCTAATAATATTACTTTCTCATTATTAATCTGATGTTTCAAACATAGAACAATAAATGGTTCTAATACAAAATGATGATCGAAAGTTTTTTAGATAAATATAGACATTTTCCCACCCAGGGAAGGCTCCAGAGTAGTTGATAACTTCTGTTACCTAGGTAACCTAATTAGTAGCAGTAGAAGTTGCTCTGAATGCATTGTAGCTAAAATAAAAACAAGATAAAAAAAATTCTGGGAGCTACTACCTGTGTTGGCAACAAAGAAGTTCTTTAAGTTATGCTCTAAATGTCATCTTAATAATGAGAAAGTTAGTTATTTTGCTAAATCACCCTAAATCCTTAGATATTTTCAAATAATAAAGGACAGTGTCTTTCATTAGAAATATGGTAATGAAAGTTGTGGTAAGCATGTGTTATGATGGTAGATAGAAAACATATCTAATTTTAAAGCTCTAAATATTTAAATTGAATTTTTAAAAAAAATACTGTTTCTACATAAAATAGTTAAAAACAAGATTAGTCTAGTAAATTAGGATACTCACTAAAGATAGCCAGCTATCATCAATTCCACTACCATTATCATTTGATGCTAGATTTATTGCAATTACAAAAGAAGTGTATTAATAATTCAATAGTTTATAGAAAAGTGATGTACATTTTTAAAGCTAAAATAATAGTAAATATTGATTTTTAATATTAGCCAAGGCCAGATATTTTGTGGATGGAAGGATATAAGTTGATTATAATCAATACAATATCATCATTTTCCATCCATTTTTCCATGATGGCATGGGTTGGACAGGTTATTACAGACCAAGCCAGGACTTTATTAGAATTATGGTCCTCCTAGATATATTGAAGGACATGATTTTTACAGCTGGGTAATCTTCAATATCAACCACTTTACATAGTTTACTTGGTGCATTTTATCATGGCACCAACATTAGAGAGGTTATGTCCTTGATGCTACTGAAGAGTCCTCTTAACCTTTTTTGACATAATTTGTATGGCTGGATATATTTCCTAATGCCAACCATTTTACAAAGTGTGCTGGATGCATTTTATTATGGCAGCAGTACTTGAGAGGTTGTCATGTACTTGACATAACTGAAAGTTTTCTCAACCTTTTGGTATAGTTTCTACAGTTGGAATGCCCTTCCTAAATCCAACCACTTTACAGAGTGTACATGGCATATTTTATCATGGCCCCAGCACTAGAGAGATTTTCATGTCTTAGAAGTGATTGAAGAGCCATTGTGACATTATGTTGTATATCATTAGTATTTGTTTTATTAACAGTGATGACCTGCCCAAACTTTTCTAGAAGGGAAAATGGAAGTTAGTCAATGACAACAATAGCCACAGCAGTCACCACCACTGCCAGTAGGATGAATAAAAGTGTAGACCCCAGCAATACTTGAAATAAGGTAAAGGGATTATAACTAAATACTAGAAAACATTTTGTCTGAAATTCTACTGATTTTAACAACCATTCACCCTCCTATAATTATAAATATTGACAGATTAACTGATTTGGACTAATAAGGAGATTTAACACTGCATAATATTTAATATTTCAATGAAATCTGTAATGACATAGTTATAGACTTTCTATTGACTAGTTGCATAAAACTTTGGATACAAAAACGCCTGAAACCACTCCTGGTTTTATAATACAAAACTGTTTATTTCAAAGTATTTATCATCATCATTATCATTTTCAACAGTTTTACATTCATTCTTCCATGCTAACATGAGTTAGATGAGTCTTCTGTAGTACAGCATCTCTCCACTTGTCTCTTTCCTTTGTGAAGTCTCACATTCTGAGATCAGTTTTCACTACTTCCGACAGGTCTTTCTTGGTTTTCCTCTACCATGACTTCCTGTCACTTCTTCACCCAACAATTATAATACATATGCATCATGATGATGATAGTCACATGTCCATACCAGCATAATCTTCTCTCTTGCAAAAACATCTGATTCCTCTTACTCTAAGATTTTATCTCACCCCATCCATGCTTCATGCACATTAACAATACACATCCAATAGGACAAGCTCAATTCCTTTCTTTCCAGCCTTTGTACACCTACAGTCACTGCCCATGTCTCACTACCATGTAATATTACATATCCTCTACATTCACTGCCCTCGTCTCACAACCATGTAACATCACATATCAGAGAGTTTCTCTAGGTAGATTTGAGGGATTACAGCTCCGATATGATAGACACGTGGTTAGAATGTCTCAGGAAAGAATCGCTAGACAGATTTTTCAGGCAAAACCAACCGGTAGGAGGCCCAGGGGTGGACCCCGAGTAAGATGGTTGGATAAGATCCATGAGCTCAGCTGGTCTCACTTGGAGATCCAGCTAGATCAATTGGAGATGGTGGCTTCTGACAGGACTCGCTAGAAGGAGTGTTTGAGGACTCTGCCCCCACAACCCTCCCAGGAATAAGCGGGCGAAGAAGAGAATGTTGATTATATCAACACCAGTATGTGACTGGTACTATATTTTATCACCACTAGACAGATGAAAAAAACATTTGACCTCAAAATAAATGCTACATAGCATTTTGTCCAACACACCACCCTTCTTCAAATAATAATAATAATTTAGGAATAAGGCCAGTAGTTTGCGGGCAAGGTCAGAGTTGGTTAAATGGACCCCAATACTTGACTGGTACTTTATTTTACCAACCACAAAAGGATGAACGGCAAAGTTGACCGTCGAGTGATTTGAACTGAGAACGTAAAAAGCCAGAATAAATGCTGCAAAGAATTGTGCCAATCCATCACTGTCAATAATAATTTCTAAAATAAGCACAAGGTATAGCAGATTAGATAAATCTGCAAGTACTTGACTGGTATTTCCTTATTTAATTGTTCCCAGAAGGACACAACTGAGAACCACAGTGCATCTTGAATGAAAAGTGAAATTTACAGCTCAGACTTATGCAGGTTTAGTTGACTTCCTATGAAACAGTATCTCACAGGTTCCTCAGGTGTTTTAACCCTTATGATAACAAACTGCCTCTGGTTCAATGATACAAAGCTTCTTTTTTTTTAATGTTTATATTTATCTAAAAACCTTCCATTGTGATTTTTATGTAAGAATCTTTGTTACATTATGCCATAAACACTACCTTAATAATCAGAAGTTAATTATATTACTAAATCCTTCAACATTTTTGATTATTTTCAACATGATCTGAAAATTATAAGGAGTGTTTTTCATTAGATATATGGTTACAAAGGGGTTAACATCAGGGGCTCCAGTCCTATCATGAAAGGCAATATGAAATGAACGTTTTACTCAAAAACAGAAATGCACCACCCAGTCTAGGAATTGAACCAACTAGACCATATGCATCCAATGCTCTACCAACTCAGCCATTCCACTGCCATTTTGATTATTAATAATAATAATAATAAAAAACAACAACAACACTGATAATAATAATAAATAAATAATGATAATTAAATATAATTAGAAACAAACACAGCCAATGATTGTCTATTCTATATGTTGATGTTCCTGCCAAAGTGTGTGTATTTTATTAATCATGTGTTGACCAATGCTTGAAGAATAGAAGGCGTACAAACTGCATACATTTATAAAGATCCAGGCCAAGTAAAGTAGGCAGTCTGGTTCGGTGGTGGCCATACTTGAGAGAGGCCCTAGCATATCCTGCTCACTCACTTCAACTGACATGTCAGCTTCCAGTCCTAAAAAAGACAAAATTGGATAGAGAAACAGATATATAAATGAATAGGTAGATAGGTGAGTAGATGGTTGGATAGACAGACAGACAGATAAATAAATGGATGAGCACACAGATAAATAGATAGATAAATGGAGAGAGACAAACATACAAACAGATAGATATATAAAAAAAATAACTAGATAGCTAGATAGATAAAGAGATAGATATACACTTAAATAAAGAGGTAGATAGATAGACAAAGACATGTTAAATAGATAGGCAGATAGATAGACATATGACAGATCGATAGATGGATAGGTAAAGAGATACAGGGACAGATATACGAACAGATGGGGAAACATATAAATATATCTAGAGAGAGAGAGAGCAAGTGAAATAAAGAAGGCAAAGATAGAGAGAGAGGGAAAGAGTCAAAGAAAGATATAGAGAATGACAGGCTAATCCTGGGGATTAATAATTAATCAGCTAAACTGGATTAATCCACTCCTAGATGTTCTCTGGTAGTAGTACAATATTTAAAATGTTATCTCTGAAATATGGAGGAACTACTGTTCCCCAACATCCAAATACAACACTACAACAATTTATGGCTCAGCAAAACTCCATGAAACTTTCAGAAACTCTGATTAACAAGTAGTCTTCTTTGTTAAGTAAAGCACACTTAATGCGTCCACAAGCAAACAGATAAAGACGTGTGTGTTTGTTTGTGTGTGTGTGAATGGAAAGGAGACAAAGATAGTAATAGATGAATGATGCTAGGTGATTGAATCTTTCAAGACCATATTTTGAATCACACACATACACAGCAAACACATACATGGACACATGCAAACACATACATGGACACATGCAAATACACACGTCGACACGTGCAAACACACACATGGACACATGCAAACACATACACACTGCCCTTCTGTTTCAATTTATTTTGAAAGTACTTGAGAATTTGTAAGGATTTAATAACATAACTTCTTTTATTAAACATATTTAGGTTATGACTTAATAAAAGGTTTTTACATAAAATTATGATGGAAGGTTTTAATTTAAATATGGTCACCTCCACCTTCCCCATAGGGTAGTGATGCTCTGATAAAATGCGCCCAGTACATTCTGTAAAGTGGTTGATGTTAGGAAGAGCACCCAGCCATAGAGAACTTGCCAACCAAAGCATTGAGAGGAATCTTCAGTTGTGTCAATAGCACAACAACCTACGTAGTGGTATGAAATGCCCCCAGTACACTCTCTGTAACAGCAGTTGCCAACCAGTCGTCCAAGAGAAAATGTTGGTGGTCTGCAGAAGAATGTGGACATTATTTGCAATTTTTATGTTTTATTAACAATAAAACAAAAATAATATCCAGTTTAGTTGGTGATTGGACTGACACAACCAGTGAGAGAGAGGTAGAAGTGAGAGGTTCTGTGCTCTATATACCCCTAGGTGCTATGAAGGCTATTTTAGTCTGGGTTGTTGATCGGGGTATTTTCGCAAACAAAGAAAATCTAGCCCAGCGATGGTTCCACTACAAATGCTAGAAAATAATTGTATAATTCCTCATTTGAATTAAACTCTTAACATCCATGGCAGAACATATCTAAAAATGAGTTTTTTAATTCAAATGTTTAAAGTACTTTTACTAGTGGACATATCGTGAAAATTTGCAGTATTTAGGAGAAGATTTTAATAATTAATGTGATGCAGTCATAGAGCTATTTTATACTTTTCAAGAATGTCTTGCTAATGCAGTTTCATGAAACAAGGTGCAGTTGTACAACAATTACACACTAAATGTACAATGTAGTATTATAATATTTCAATGGCTTTAATGGTTCTAAATTGGCAGAGACAAGAAAGTGGAAGGCGCTATCAGCGCTATAAAATTAATGTATTCTATATGTGTGCGGCATGTAGATGTCTGTGTGTGTGTGTGCAGCAATGTGAGTGTGTGTATGCATGTTTCTATGTATACATGCAAGAGTCGTTATGAGAAGTTTGATACTCTTGATATAAGTATTAAAGAGAAAACAGAGGTGGTAGTGGTGATGGACATTCATAAAACCAGCAATATTGATCTGAGTTATTTGGCAGTGGGTGGAGGTAGAGGGTAGAAGAAGTGGGTAGAGGTAGTGAGTAGAAGTAGTGGGTGGAGGTAGTGTTTCTTGGTTTATGGTGTAAATTATTCACAGAGAAAAAATGTCAGATGAGAAAGAAGTGGGATATATATATATATAAGTTAACTTTGTAAATTAATATATGTGTGCGTGTGTGTGTGTATAATAGACACACTCATATTTGATAGAGCTTCATTAATACCAAGCAACAATGTATCTTTAGTTACATCATGTGTGGTCTACTCATAGTAAAATGATAAATGATGTTGGTGGTGATGATAAGGCTCATGATTAAAAAATATTTGCATAAATGTATGTATATGTATGAACATATTGACACACTGTATGTGTCTCCCTCCCTATATTGTATCTATATTTTAAAAAAAGCTTCAAATAAACTCTCTCTCTTTTCAACCAATCACTCTTTCTGCATCACTATCTCATAAAAAATAGATTGAAAGATTTCTTTCAACCAGAAAAAAGGATTATACCATATATTTCAACTTTTAATCCAAAGAACACTGAAATCCACACACACATACAATCCTCACTAACACCCATAAAATATACATATATATATATACACACATACAACTAAACCTATCTATTCTACTAAAGGACAAAAAAAAAGTTGATGTGTACAAGAGACTAAGTGAAAAGGAGCATCAACTAGACTCCTTATGGGCAGAAAATAATGCTACAAATTTTTCTGGGTAGGCAAAGACAACAGGCTGGGTGGAGCGGGTATTCAGTAGTCAGTAAGGTAATTATGGTAAATAGAGTGAATGACAGAGTCATTAAACTTAGACTAGTTCTTAATAGAACAACTATAATAATTATATATATATATGTTTATACACCTCAATAAGGACGGTTAGATGAATTAATTGTTTCTACGTTAAGCACAAGGCCAGCAATTACCCAGTGTATTACTGGTACTTTATTTTATCGACCCCGTAAGGATGAACTCAGAATGGCAAGGGCCGTAACTCTATGCGTCAAAGCATGGCGTCCGACCCTCTACCGATACTGCCATGACAGCTGTTACAAATCCCTAATGCAAACTACTTCCCTAATGAGTAATGCTGGTTTCATAATCATTGCAGGCGTCTTTAATGGGGATGTTGGGAACAATATAATGGTTTCTATGGAGACTTTGAGTTTGGTAGGAGACATTAGTGGCTCTATAGATCAAGTGAGCATACAAGCCAAATAGATTTTATCCTCACCAGAAGATGTGATATAGTGATAGTTGTAAACACAAAGTCCCTTCTTGGTAAGCAATGCACCTCTCAACATAACCTAGTAGTTAGCAACTTTAAAGTTAGGGCTAAACAAACTAGAAGACAGAGGGCAACATGCAGAAGGACATGGAAGTTGAGGGAACCCTAAGCCAATAACAAATTTAGAGATATCTTGCTTGATGCTTTTGACAATAAGGAAGAAGAAATACAGATATAAAATAGGGGAACAGCAGGAGTTCCTGAGGGATAATTTGCTGAAGGCCACAGATGAGATCTTTGGCTGGAGCAGGGCTCCAGGGAAAAGAAGGATTACTTAGTGAAGTAGTAGAGTGGATGAGACAATTAAGGCCAAGAAACAGGCATGGAAAGAATGGCAGAATGGGGGAAGCAGAGAAAATGACTAAAAAGCTAGGAGAGAAGCTAGGCAACAAGTATACATTGCAAAGAGAGGAAATGGAGCAATGATAAAAAGCACCCAGTCAATGTTGTGTTAAGTATGGCCATACGAAAGTACAAACTGAGCCAGAAACAGTTGAGTATGAGCATGACATGGTCACCTGACCTAACTTGTCTTATAATGTGTTGACCCATCTAACTCATATATACATGAAAAATAGATGTTAAATGGTGATGATGAGGATGATACACACACACACACTCAGGATGAAGAACTCAGAGCTGTATGGGGGCCTCCCAAATGTCAGCTCGAAAATAGCACAGAAGAGACTGAGGTTAGCAGGACATGCTCAACTACATTCAGAGTTGACACTGCACTCAGTGGTCCTGTGTGAGCCCCTACCCAGACAAACTAGAAGAGGGAGACTAAAGATGACATATATTGATGCCCTAAGAACAGACACTGGGAGATGCAGGACATGTCGACGATGATGAAGGACAGAGACCGCTGGAGAGAACTCATCCATGGATCTCTGGAATCTTACCCACCCTAGATAGATATATATATATATAAACAATGTACGGAACCGAATACATAAAGTCTGCAGTGCTGACTTTATGTATTCAGCTCCATGTGTATGCATATGTATGGGTGTGAGTGTGCGGATGTGTTTATGGGTGTGCATACACGTGTGTCCAAATTTTTTATGCACTTTTGTGCGTGTGTGTGTGTACATGTTTGTGTGTATGTATGTATATGCTTATGTATGAGTGTGGGTGTATGGATGTGCTTATGGGTACTATCAGTGAGTGTGTTTGGGTGAGTTTATGCATAAGCTTGTATAACTGTTTGTATCCACATACACGGATATGTGTGTGTGTGTATATTATACACACACACACGCACATACAGATACACATATACACACACAAAATATATGTATATGAGGGACCTTGTGACTTTATTCAACCAGAGATGTAATTTTGTAAGCACAATACTCACTATATATTTAATGTGCATGCATTTGTATGGGTGGAGGGGGATTGCAGTTGTCTTCTACTATAATTAAACAATGATGATGATGCATGTGCACACACATGCATGTATACACACATAACTTTTCTGTATAACTAAGACGTCCTTAAGAAAATGCCAGTTCTATTTTCAGATTTCTCATTCAGAAAATAGATCAGAAAACATACACCACTACCACCAACACCACCACTACCACCTACACCACCACTACCACCAACAACCCAACAACACCACCACTGCCACCACTACTACCACTACCACAAATACCAACAACATACTAACAACACCACCACTGCCACCACTACCACCAACATCCCAACAACACCACCACTACCACCAACATCCCAACCACACCCCCACTACCACCAACATCCCAACAACACCACCACTACCACCACTACCACCAACATCCCAACAACACCACCACTACCACCAACATCCCAACCACACCCCCACTACCACCAACATCCCAACAACACCACTACTACCACCAACATCCCAACAACACCCCCACTACCACCAACATCCCAACAACACCACCACTACCACCAACATCCCAACCACACCCCCACTACCACCAACATCCCAACAACACCACCACTACCACCACTACCACCAACATCCCAACAACACCACCACTACCACCAACATCCCAACCACACCCCCACTACCACCAACATCCCAACAACACCACCACTACCACCAACATCCCAACAACACCACCACTACCACCAACATCCCAACAACACCCCCACTACCACCAACATCCCAACAACACCACCACTACCACCAACATCCCAACCACACCCCCACTACCACCAACATCCCAACAACACCACCACTACCACCAACATCCCAACAACACCACCACTACCACCAACATCCCAACCACACCCCCACTACCACCAACATCCCAACAACACCACCACTACCACCAACATCCCAACAACACCACTACTACCACTACTACCACCAACATCCCAACAACACCACCACTACCACCACTACCACCAACATCCCAACAACACCACTACTACCACCAACATCCCAACAACACCCCCACTACCACCAACAACACCACCACTACCACCACTACCACCAACATCCCAACAACACCACCACTACCACCACTACCACCAACATCCCAACAACACCACCACTACCACCAACATCCCAACAACACCACCACTACCACCAACATCCCAACAACACCACCACTACCACCAACATCCCAACAACACCACCACTACCACCACTACCACCAACATCCCAACAACACCACCACTACCACCAACATCCCAACAACACCACCACTACCACCTCTACCACCAACATCCCAACAACACCACCACTACCACCAACATCCCAACAACACCACCACTACCACCAACATCCCAACAACACCACCACTACCACCACTACCACCAACATCCCAACAACACCACCACTACCACCAACATCCCAACAACACCACCACTACCACCAACATCCCAACAACACCACTACTACCACCAACATCCCAACAACACCCCCACTACCACCAACATCCCAACAACACCACCACTACCACCAACATCCCAACAACACCACCACTACCACCAACATCCCAACAACACCACCACTACCACCAACATCCCAACAACACCACCACTACCACCTCTACCACCAACATCCCAACAACACCACCACTACCACCAACATCCCAACAACACCACCACTACCACCAACATCCCAACAACACCACCACTACCACCTCTACCACCAACATCCCAACAACACCACCACTACCACCAACATCCCAACAACACCACCACTACCACCAACATCCCAACAACACCACCACTACCACCACTACCACCAACATCCCAACAACACCACCACTACCACCAACATCCCAACAACACCACCACTACCACCACTACCACCAACATCCCAACAACACCACCACTACCACCTCTACCACCAACATCCCAACAACACCACCACTACCACCAACATACTAACAACACCTCCACTACCACCAACACCACCACTAACATCCCAACAACACCACCTCTACCACCACTACCACCACTACCACCAACATCCCAACAACACCACCACTACCACCTCTACCACCAACATCCCAACAACACCACCACTACCACCAACATACTAACAACACCTCCACTACCACCAACATCCCACCAACACCACCACTAACATCCCAACAACACCACCTCTACCACCACTACCACCACTACCACCAACATCCCAACAACACCACCACTACCACCACTACCACCAACATCCCAACAACACCACCACCATCCCAACAACACCACCTCTACCACCACTACCACCACTACCATCAACACCACCACCATCCCAACAACACCACCACTACCAGCAACATCCCAACAACACCACCACTACCACCACTACCACCAACATCCCAACAACACCACCTCTACCACCACCACCCAACAACACCACCACTACCAGCAACATCCCAACAACACCACCACTACGAACACCATCCCAACAACACCACCACTACCACCACTACCACCACCATCCCAACAACACCACCACTACCAGCAACATCCCAACAACACCACCACTACGAACACCATCCCAACAACACCACCACTACCACCAACATCCCAACAACACCACCACTACCACCAATACCACCTACATCCCAACAACACCACCACTACCACCAACATCCCAACAACACCACCACTACTACCACCAACATCCCAACAACACCACCTCTACCACCACTACCACCAATATCCCAACAACACCACCACTACCACCAATATCACCACTACCACCAAAATCCAACACCACCACTACCACCAACACTCCAACAACACCACCACTACCACCGACATCCCAACAACACCACCTCTACCACCTACATCCCAACAACACCCCCACTACCACCAACATCCCAACAACACCACCTGTACCACCACTACCACCAACATCACAACAACACTACTACTACTGACATCATTACAATACCACTACTACCACTGACATCACAACACCACCACTACCACCAACATCTCAACAACACCACCACTATCTCACAACACCAGCACCGTTACCACCGACATCATTACAATACCACTACTACCACTGACATTACAACACCACGACTACCATTATCTCACAACACCATCACTACCAGACATCACAGCACCACCACTAACATCACAACACCACTACTACCACCAACATCACAATAATGACACTACTACCACTGACATCACAACACCACCTCTACTACCAACAATTTTACCATGTCAGAATATGTAATATATTTCTTGCTAAGATGGGTGGTTGAAAACAAATTGTTGGGTTGTGGAAATCAATGGACAGAGCAAACCAGAGAGCTGTGATGGAGATGAGCATCACTTATGAAAGACAATCCTGGAGAAAGAATAAGCTAGGGATAACATATACCTGAGTGCCTCTTTGATCTCCATGTGTCTAACACACGTGGACATGCCTACAAGATAAGAAAACAGCACAGCTCCCATGACTTTCGCAGACATTTTTTCACGCTCAGAGTTGCTGAAGCATGGAACAAACTGCCTGCGTCAATTGTTAGCTGCCGAGACACTGCATCCTTTAAGACACTCATGCTTCCCGAAATACGCCAAAACTACACCTGATGTACCCCTTCCATACACATGCACACATGTGTGTATCATGACTCGTGCACTGTTCATTTTACTGATGTTTGTGCATTGCCCTTTGTATGCAAGTGTGGGGAAGAGGAGGAGGGGTAGGTAATCCATGCATTGTTGGCTTAGAAGTCAACTTATGATCTTTCATTCCATTGAATCATATATTAACAAGTTAAAGCAAATATAGGATTTAAGCAAAGTATTGTGATTGCACAAAAGCACTACATGCACTTTTTTGATGAGTTGTGGTGCACCTGGGCACTGTACACAATATTTCATTATTGTTATTGTTATTATATCATGACTCATACACTGTTCATTTTCCTGACATTTGTACATTATTCTATGTACTATACATGCACCTTTGATGAGTTGTAGTGCACCTGAGCACTGTACACAATAATTTCATTATTATTATTTTATACACACATAAATAAATAAAAAGAAAGATAAAAAATAGAGGAAATCTTGAGAGTCCCAAAAAAGGAAAGTTTAGAGTACTAAGGTGTGAAGGTTAGGAATATCAAGATATGAAAAGCTGTCCCTGCAAATATGTTCTTTATGTTGGGGGGGTATATGCCTGTACGTGTATGTGTGCATTTACATGTGTCAGTACATCACATATGTACATATCTGTATGTGTGCATGTACATAATTGACTCGGCACCAACAGCAAGGTTAACAGTTTTCATATGCAGCTGTTAACATTTGTATACAAGAGTTAACTAGAGACTTTGTATGTGAGTGTGGGGAAGAGGGGGAGGGGTAGGTAATCCATGCATTGTTGGCTTAGAAGTCAACTTATGATCTTTCATTCCATTGAATCATATATTAACAAGTTAAAGCAAATATAGGATTTAAGCAAAGTATTGTGATTGCACAAAAGCACTACATTAAAGGTCCTGCATTACTTTAATTAATTGGTGCGTATCATGACTAATCAATGAATGCTGGCATGACTACGTGGTTAAGAAGTATGCTTCACAACCATGTGATTTTAGGTTTGATCTCACCACATGGAACCTCGGGGAAGTGTCTTCTGCCATAGCATGGAAGTGAAATTTCAAACAAAGACAACATAAGGTAGAGAGAACTTTTCAGTTTTGCCAAGTACATGACAATCTCTCAAGTGTAGCTGCCATGATAAAATGCAACCAATACACTCAGTAAAATGATAGTGTGATGTTATCATAAAAATAATTTCTACTTTTGGCACAAGGCCACCAATTACCCAGTGTATTACTGGTACTTTATTTTATCGACTCCATAAGGATGAAAGGCAGAGTTAACCTCAGCGGGATTTGAACTCAGAATGGCAAGGGCCGTAACTCTATGCGTCAAAGCATGGCGTCCGACTCTCTACCGATACTGCCAATCCACCGCCCTTTTATGTTATCAAAAATAATAATAATGAAATTATTGTGTACAGTGCTCAGGTACACTACAACTCGTCAAAGGTGCATGTATAGTACATAGAATAATATACAAATGTCAGGGAAGTGAATAGTGTATGAGTCATGATATACATGTCATGATATCATGATAAAACTGGAGCTCGTATCAAAAGACAACTGAGAAATCTCATATGAGATGCAACATTGTAGGAGGTTAGTTAAACTTGCATAAGAATGTGATGTAAATTCCCTTTTTTTTATGCTAGTACTATGATAATGCACCCAAAACACTCTGTAAAGTTTTTGCCACTAGGAGAGGCATCCAGCAGTAGAAACCATGTTGAAAATAGAACATATAAGCAAAATGTGACCCTGTGATCAGTCTAGTATTGGACCATGACAACCCATCAAACCAATGCCAGCATGGACAATGGAAATTGTGCAGAAGTCCACTAGATGGGCTGCACCTACATTTGGCTAGTAGCCTAATTCCACTGCCTAGTTTGACAACACCACCTGGCTCTTGCATTTGAACTAGGTATCTGCTGATCTATGGATAATTGGATATCTTGACCTACGATACATCTCTTCTTCATCACTTCCCTCTCCTCCACCAATTTCAGAAGCTCTGATATATCTGTTACAGGTGTGTGTGTGTGTGTGTATTGGACATCTGTCTGATATGATGACAAGTGTTCCAGTTAATTTGATCGTGAGAACAGCTTACACATGAAATTAATGTGCAAGTGAGTAACAAGACTGCCTCACAGAATAACAGGTACAACATATTTTTACTAGCTGAATAGAGAGAAACAAAATATCTTGCTCAAGAATAACAATGCACTGTCAGGAATTGACTTCACAATCTTAGAACTGTGAACCGAACATCCTAACCACTGAAGCATGCAACTTCATGATATACACTAAAAGTCTTGCAGTTAAGCTAATTGGAGTTAATTAATAGCTAATCAATAATACTCCATTAAGATATATATTGAGCCCCAATCCAATAGACCTATGGTCAAAGGTATTCCAGCCATTACCATTCCCTCTCTTTATATATTCAGGACTACATTCACCATTTTTAGTCTCTTTATTCTTATTTTGGTAAGGTAATAGGGTGTGTGTGATTTGAGGGTGATTTGACTGCTATTTCTACCAAGTTGAAAAACCACATAGAGGTTCTCCCATTCATTGTTTACTTCCGGTAATTATACAAAGCACTAATAATACATGCACACAGAGTGGTGTGGTGTGTGTGTAGGATGCTTTTAGTACACATGCATGTAGACCATCCTCCCAAGTGCACATGATTTGGTCACTAAAAGCAATAAAAATAGAAGGAATGGGAAGATCATTCACATGATAGACAAAGCTTAATATGTCTATATCATTAGATATAGACATATATGCTCTCCATATATTTACTAAGCCTTTTGTGATCATATTTCAAATGAAATATTCTGTATAAATAAAACATTTTTTTAATAAAAATCATTAATCATTTTATTGCCTTAAGTAAAAGTTCTGACGTGAAATTATATTGGAAGATTTTAATTTATATAGGAACTCTTTTAAATGGATGGCTTTGTTTTATAGAAACTGGGGCAGTTTTGAGTGAGTTGGTTATCAAAAAAGTTGTGTACAGCCCATAGTCTTTTCAAGCCTTCTCAGACTGGTAAGGCTGATGTACTTAATGCTGCATGGAGGGAAAGTTCCAAATGTACATGCGTGTGTGTATTGGAACTCTTTCCAGTTGATCTGAACTACAGAAGAGCTTATGGATACATGTATCATTAACTTTTTTTATTCCAAACCGTCTGAAATTGCCTTGGTTCTATGATGAAAACCTATTTGTTTTAACCCTTTAGCATTTAAACTGGCCATAATTCTCTCACCTCTTTCTGTTCAAACTGGCTTTACCCAGTTCCTCATACTGACGTTAAGGTAATGTTCTCAAAATAAATTATATCAAAATCTCATAGATTTGATATTATGTGAGATAATTATGTAGGGTAAAGCTTTTACCATGAAAATATAATAGTAAATATAGAGTAATGTAAATGCTAAAGGGTTAAAGTGCTCATGTTTAAATTTAAACCGTTCTAAATCTAATAATGAGAAAGTTAGTTCTATGACTAAAGTCCTCTATATTTCTGATTTTAAAAGTTAATTGATAATCTTTGGCAGTATTTTTCATAAGAAATATCAGAGCAAATGGGTTAATACTGTTATTGTGTTATGTCCCAAGTAAAGGGACATTCAACAATACACACATGCATGGGTGCACACTCATTAAACCCTCTGTTACCAAACCACCTGAAACTGCCCCAGGTTCTATAATATAGAACTGCTTATTTTCAAATATCTGTATTTTTCTACAAACCTACCATGACAATTATATAATAATTATAATAATGAAATTATTGTGTAAAGTGCTCAGGTGCACTACAACTCGTCAAAGGTGCATATATAGTACATAGAATAATATACAAATGTCAGGGAAGTGAATAGTGTACGAGTCATGATATACATGTGTGTATGTGTATGGAGGGGGAACATTAGATGTAGTGTTGGCGAATCTCGGGAAGCATGGAGGTTTTAAAGGATGCAGGTAGTTTGTTCCAGCAATTCTGAGCGTGAAAAAATGTTTCCGAAAGTCATGGGAACTGTGCTGTTTTCTGACTTTGTGGGCATGCCCACGTGTGTTAGACCTTTGTAAGAACCTTTGTTAAGTTAGGCTTCAAACAATATAAGTAATGAGAAAGTTATATTATTAACTCCCTTCAAATTCTTGATTATTTAAAGAATTATTTGAAAATCATAGGTAATGTCTTTTGTCAGAAATACGGTAATGAAATGGTTAACCCTCATGATATCAAATTGCCTGAAACTACCTCTGGTTTTACTATAAAATCTGTCTATTTTAAAGTGTTTAGTGTTTATATTTATCTAAAAACCTTACATCATAATTATGTCAAAATTGAGTTCCAATACCAGATAAATAATGAATAAAGTTAGTTATATTACTAAACCCCTTCAAATCCATAATGATTTAAATTATCTGAAGATCATAGGCAATGTCTTTCATTAGGATATTGTAATGAAACGGTTATAATAATAATAATAATAATAATGAAATTATTGTGTACAGTGCTCAGGTGCACTACAACTCATCAAAGGTGCATGTATAGTACATAGAATAATGTACAAATGTCAGGAAAATGAACAGTGTATGAGTCATGATATAATAATAATAACAATAATGAAATATTATCATAGAGCCAAAGCCATACACACAAAAATGTGTGTACACAGACACACCACCCACAAAGCCTATCTTCTCACTGTCATCTCCAATCTGCAGCACAGTCAGTTATTGATTCTTCCTATATCATATATTAATGATAGCAGCTCTTCCAAACTGAAGAGAAGAACAGCCAGAACTAGCAGCTGTTGGCACCATTACTTTAATCGACATCCTACTCTATGCAGCTGACTTTCCAGTTGCTTCCTACCACACAATCATCCTGACCAAACTATCGTCAACGATCATAATACGCCATGTGTTTGTATATTTATTTATTTATATACAAATGCTATTGGATCTCAATGTATAATAATCTGGGGTGGGAGTAACTGTAGCTGGAGTCATCATCTTCATTTAACGCCCAGTTTTCCCTGCTAACAAGGTTTGAATGGGTCTTTACAGAGCAAGTCAATACTCAAGCAGAACTACTGACTTCTTAGAAGGGCAAGGTGCCTACATCTATCTTACATATGTTCCTGCACTCTACCAGGTCATTTTATCTTGGCACCAGTTTTAAGAAGGTTGCCATGTCTTTAACACAGCTGAACTGTCCTCCCAACCCTTTGTTCGACAGGTTTCTAATGGTCAGATGCGCTTTCTATCAACTACTTTACAGAGTGGGTGTATGTGGGGAACTTCATTTAAATAAAAATGATCTTTGGAAGTGAAAAGTAGAGGTTTTTCTTGTTGGACAATATAGTTCTAGATACACTATATTTGAAAAGGAATATGCAATTAACCATAGTAATCTGCTACGTGTGTTTACATATTTATATATATAATTGTATTAATCTCCAGAGTCTAGCTATTGACCAGTTAATTTTCTTGATTTTTTTAGTTGATTCTATTGACTGATGAATAGCTTTTGTTAACTTTAAAACCATTCTGTTGAGAACTTGATTCGTTTTGTGATATTTTGCAATTTTGCAATATTACACATACTAAATTCATCCGCCAAAAATAAGGGTTGCCTCCCTTGCCGAGCCCCACGTGGGTATTGGTAACGGTCAATCCTTGGCCTGGCACTTGAACTAAAAGCCTGTTGAGAAAGTGACTTCCTTGTTCAATCATCTTACCAAAAGCTTAACATTATTTCTCTGCACTGGGTAATTGCTGGCCTTGTGCCTAAAGTAGAAACAATTATTTCTCTAAGCGGACAGTACTTGATTTAGGAGTCGCAGAAACCCAAATGTTGGATTTTCACCAACCATCCAGGGGTCCAGGTAAATTTTTCAATCATTTTTTTATTTGTTTGACCCGAATTACTTGGTCGTTTCTATGACTGTGCGGATAATGGTTTAACCATCGTCTCAGTGTGTTTGGCCTTTTAACGTATGTTGTAGCTCTGGTTCGTTAGAATCTATTGAGCGCTTGCCACACATCTCGGAAGTTGTTTTTCGCTAATTTCCAATAGCTGAAATACGATTCTCGATAATTTATATTTGTGTATATATATATATATATATATATATATATATATATATATATATATATATAAGTATGTATACGTACATACATATATGTATACAGACGTACAGTAATATGTATATATATATATATACATACATGCACACATATATATATGTACGTATGGATTCACTGAACATTTATTATAATGCTCGGTGTGTTTGTAAACAAGCATCCCGTGTTAAGCCGTAGTGTCTAGCAACCATCGTTGCTCGTTTGTTCAACACTGACAAAGGAACGCTGTACTAGTTTCAAGCTTATTAGCTATCGTCAGCAACGTATATCTTCCTGCCAGATGATTGAACGTCTGAAAGTATATACTTTCCTTATGCATATTAACGGCTGAGTAGCCCAATTTGCATATCGAGTGGGTTAATCGGCCGGGTGCACCGAAAACGATAAACGGAAAAAATGAAACGAAATTTCATTTCCCACTCTTAGTACGGCTGTTACTTAAATATAAGTATGTATACGTACATACATATATGTATACAGACGTACAGTAGTATGTATATATATATATACATACATGCACACATATATATATGTACGTATGGATTCACTGAACATTTATTATAATGCTCGGTCTGTTTGTAAACAAACATCCCGTATTATATATATATATATATATATATATATATATATATATATATATATATATATATATATATATGAAACTCTTTAAAATGTACACACATAACCATACACACTGTATTTCCTATCTCAGTCATGTTGCTACAATAAGAAATTCACTGATCACAAGGTCCTGGGTTCCAGCTTTGCATTTGTCCCTGTAAATGAACATTTCTCCTAAATTACTCAAACATTTAATTCTATATATCATTTGTACATATATATACTGAACATTTGTGTGATTCTATCCTAGCTATAAAAGTATCATTCTTATCTTTTATATAATAATGAAATATTGTGTACAGTGCTCAGGTGCACTTCCATGTCTCAGTAATTAACATAAACTATTGGGTTTCTCTTATGAAAAATATTAATTTTTATCAAAATGCAAATTTCTCATTTTGTATGATTGCTCATCTATCTAGTATTCCTGGTAAATATACTATACTAATCCTAGTATTCCTGGTAAATATACTATACTAATCCTGGACTAAAAAATTAAAAATGTTCAACACTATTGTCATTATAACTAACAGCATGAGGTCACTAAGTCCACAATAATCATCACTAGCAACAATACCAGTTTTACAAGAATACTGCTATTCAAAAGAGTGGCATGCTTCCCACCATGGGCAAACTAGACTATTTCCATGTAGTCATTCAATGTGCTAGAAATAGAAGCCAAATCTCCCTCAAACCATACCCCCACTATTATATAAAAAGAAAGTACATAGATAATATAATCCCAGAGTCTCCAACACCATGAGAAAACACCTTTAACTCTTTCTTAATCATATTTCGAATGAAATACATTCTATTTCAATTAATTTATGGACAATTTTGAGGATTTACTAAAACTATTTAATTATTAAAATAATAACTTAACAGAAATGAGGAAGGCTCCAGAATCCTGGAATTCTGTGACGCAAATAACCTAACTATCTGTAAGACTAACTTAAAAAAACGAGACAATCACTTGATCCTACAGATCAGGGGAACATACCAGCCAGGTAGATTATATCCTTACCAGAAGACGTGACAGAGTGTCTGTTGTAAACACTAAATCCCTCCCCCACGAAGAATGCACCTCTCAACATAGACTCAGAATTAGCGACCTCATAGTCAGGACGAGACGTACTCGACAGCAGAAGAGGACTATCCTCAGGAGAAAAATATGGAAGCTAAAGGACCCCACAGCCAGTAATAAATTTAAAAGCATATTACTTGATGCTTTCGACAGTAAGGAAGAGCAATTAGAGTCGTACAATATAGAGGAACAGTGGGAATTCCTGAAAGCAAACCTGCTGATAGCGGCAGATGAAGTCTGTGGCTGGAGCAGGCCTATAGGCAGGAGGAGGGTAACATGGTGGTGGAACAGTAAGGTGGAGGAGTCAATTAAGGCCAAAAAGCAGGCTTGGAAAGTATGCGGGATGGGGGAAGTAGAGAAGACTATCAAGTGGCCAGGAGGGAAGCTAGGAGACAAGTGTACTTCGCAAGAAGGGAAGCAGAGGAAAGAAAGTTCAAGCATCTTCTACAACGCAAGGACCAAAAACGTGAGGTGTTCAGGATTGCTAGGCAATGTGTCAAGGAAAACCGTGATATTGTCAGGGAGAAGTGTGTCCTTAATGATAATGGTGTACTTGCCATCACTGACGCTGATAAGAAGGTAGCATGGAAGTGTCACTACGAAAGGCTACTAAATGAGGAGAATAAATGGGAGAAAGACAGTCTCCCCCACATCGATCCAATAGAGGGACCAGCAGTGTTAGTCGAAGGTAGTATAATAAGTAAGGCAATCAAAGATATGAAGACGGGTAAGGCGGCTGGGCCTTCGGAAATAGTTGCTGAAATGCTGAAAGCTTCTGGAACGGTGGGACACACTATGGTCACCCGGATAGTAAACCAAGTCATACAGAATGGGGTTGTTCCGAAGGACTGGTGTAGCAGCATCATCATTAACTGCTACAAGGGTAAAGGAGATGCCCTAAATAGGGGTAACTATAGAGGCATTAAATTAATCGACCAGGTCATGAAGGTCACAGAAAAAGTAATAGCGCAACTAATCAGAGAGAGAATTGACCTAGATGAAATGCAGTTCGAGTCTGTGTCAGGTAAAAGTGCCACAGACGCTCTTTTCATTGTACGACAACTACAGGAGAAGTACCTAGCTAAAAGTAAACCCCTATACTTAGCTTTTGTCGACTTGGAGAAAGCCTTCGACAGAGTCCCCCGTTCCATTATCTGGTGGGCTCTTAGAAAACTATGTGTTGATGAATGGGTTGTGAGAGCTATACAAGCCATGTATAAAGAAACAGTCAGCAAGGTTAGAATTAACAACGAATATAGTGAAGAGTTTAGCGTAAAAGTTGGTGTTCATCAGAGCTCCGTTCTTAGCCCCCTACTATTTATTATTGCCCTTCAGGCTATAACAGAGGAGTTCAAGACTGGCTGCCCATGGGAATTCCTATACGCAGATGATCTAACGCTTATAGTTGAATCAATGGCTGAACTAGAGAAGAAATTCCAAACATGGAAGCATGGCCTAGAACGAAAAGGCCTTAAAAATAACCTGTCTAAGACTAAAGTTCTAGTTTGTAGGAAGGAAAATAGGGCACTGGTCCCATCCGGGAAATGGCCAGGCTCAGTGTGTAGGAAAGGAGTAGGCAGAAACTCCATTTTATGTCCCAAATGCAAAGTATGGGTGCATAAAAGATGTAGTGGGATCACAGGTAAGCTAACTAAGAATATAGATTTTATATGTAGCCGGTGCTCTGGTGCAATAAGTAGCAGCAAGTGCCCACAGAATACTAGCTTGGTTCTATAGAAATAGTGGACACCTTCCGTTACTTGGGTGACAAAATCAGCAGTGGTGGAGGGTGCTCCGAAAGTACAGTAGCTAGAGTCAAAACTGGATGGAAAAAGTTCCGAGAGCTTATACCACTATTAGCCGCTAAAGGGTTCTCTCTAAAAATGAAAGGCAGGCTGTATGATGCCTGCATACGAACAGCAATGTTGCATGGCAGTGAGACCTGAGCATTGTGTGCTTGCCCAGGGTTGACCTAGGGCTAAACAGTAAAATACAGTTGTGTATTACTATGATGTGATGGATAAGGTAGGTCAACAAAAGAACAGCTTTCTACCATGTCCTAGCCACTAATGTGATGCTGAGTGGCTTAGTGATTAAAGTGTTCAGCTCCACAATTGTAAGGTCATAAGTTTAATTCCTGGCAGTTCATTGTCCTTGACAAGACACTTTATTTCATGTTGCTCCAGTCCACTTAGTTGGAAATAATTGTTTCTACTTTTTGACACAAGGCCAGCAATTATCCCAGTGTATTACTGGGGCCTTATTTTATCGACTCATTAGGATAAAAGGCAAAGTTAACTTCGGCGGGATTTTAACTCAGAACGTAAAGGGCCGTAACTCTATGCTGCAAAGCATGGCGTCCAACCCCGTAAGGTTGAAAGGCAAGGTTAACCTCGACGGGATTTAAACTCAGAACGTAATGGGCCGTAACTCTATGCTATGTACCCACTGGTGCTTTGGAAACCACAAGCAGTCACTAATAACAGGGGGCACAAGCTCTCCTACCCCGATGTCATCTCCAGAGATTCTGGTATTGAAATCCAGGACTTGACAACGGCAATGAACGACAGACCCACGTGGAGATCAATTGTTAAGTCCATTTCAGCTGAGGCAGCCGGATGATGATGCTGCAAAGCATGGTGTCTAACCCTCTACCGATACTGCCAATCCACCGCCCAATTTCCACAGCTGGAAATAATGATCTGTACTCGTCACAGTACGAGTCAAACTAAATCTCCCTGAGAACTATGTTATGGGTACATGTATATGTAAAATGCTCAGCCACTTGTACATTAATTTCACAAGTAAGCTCTTCCATTGGTCAAAACAACTGGAGCATTTATCGTTGTAATTGACGGAGGTTGAACAACAATGACAACACTTCACTAATGTTCATTTCTGGGCAACACACAATATGCTGGCTTTGTAGACATAGTTGTTTGACTACACTCTTATTTGAAGTATACACTTTATATATATATATACATCATAGACACATCTTTTTATAAATTACAAAAATCCATAAGGCCGACTGGTTTCCATAACAATAAGCAAATGAGAAATGTTTCCCTGGATACAACACTGACCTATCACAACTTTTCCTGCAAGAGAAAATGAAGTCAGTATATCAAGCCAATCAGACACTTACTAATTCCATATCGCTTCTGCAGTTTAGAGCTAAGAATTAGACCACTGTAGCAAGTTAATAAAGGAGCCTCTATGTGGTCACTCAACCTGCTAGAAATAGCAGCCACATCTCTCTCAAATCAGACCCTGCCATCTTGGGAAAGGAAAGAATACATTGGATAATATAGTCTTATATACCTCTTAAAAAATGGAATGGTCATGGCTGGACTTCCGTTGATCATAACAACAAACTAGTTAGATTGAGGTCAATTTTGACCAAACAAAACACTGCCGGTTTTACCAGATATAATCTGTGCTCATTGCTTGGTTGGTTGTCTCAGACTATTAACCCTTCTTCTTTGCCCACTTATTCCTGGGAGAGTCATGGGGCAGAGTACTCAAAGACTCCTTCCAGTGGGTCTTGTCAGAAGCAACCGTATCCAACCGATCCGGTGGGATCCCCAAGCGAGACCAGCCAAGCTCATGGATATTATCCAACCTCCTTGCTCGGGGTCTACCCCTGGGTCTCCTGCCGGTTGGTTTTGCCTGTAAAATCTGTCCAGCGATTCTTTCCTGAGACATTCTAACCACATGCTCATAGTACCAGAACTATGATCTCTCAATTCGGAGAAGTAACAGCTCTACCTGGAGTGACTCTCTGATTTTCAATCTATGCACTTTATCGACTAACTTTAATCCAAAGATCCTTCAGAGGAATCTCATTTCAACTGCTTGTATTAACACTATTTATCTAAACATCTTCCATCATAATTTTATGTAAGAACCTCTGTCAAGTTATATTCCAAACACACTGACTGAAAAGTTAAAAACACAAACTGGATATACTGCCTCGGCTTATAAACATGGTTTAAACTGTTGCCCATTTTTCAGACATAAAATAGGGGTTTGGTTTATATTTGAATCCGCTTATATTCGAGGATAACAGTAAGACATATACTGTAGGACACTATACTGTAGCTGTAGTTTTAACCCTTTTGATACTAACTCACCTAAAACAGCCTTGTTTCTATGAAACAAGACCATCCATTTTAAAGGATTCTTATTTAAATTAAAACCTTCCAATATCAATTTATATAAGAACCTTTTGTTATTATACAACTATCATCTTAGTAATGAAATAATTAATAATTTTAGTAAATCCTTCAAAATTCTTCATTACTCAATTGAAATATAGTATATTTCCTTAGGAATATGGTAACGAAAGGGTTTGATCTCATTACTGAAAGACGAGAAATTAGGAATAAGAGGAATTAGATGCTGTTTACTTGAGAGATTACGTTGGTATGTTCATGTGATGCGCATGAAAGATGACAGCTGTATAAAAATGTGCAGGGCGATCAAAATTGATGGAAGTTATGGAGTAGGTAGACCCAGAAAAACCTGGGACATGATAAATCCGACCTTGCACACTTACACCTCTCTCAGACAATGTCACTGGATCGAGATCTTTGGCACCATGTAGTAAGAGAGAAGACCCGTCTTCCCTACGTACAGTCATTAGGCATCTCTTAACCAAATATACAACCCAACTCACTACCCCTACTCCCACCAACACCACCCTTTCTCTGTAAAGTTATGTTGGTACTACAACATCCAGTCCAAACTAAGGAGGTTGTGTAGGTGTCACGACAAAAAAACACCCAGTCACGCTGTAAAGTGGTCATGTAGGAGACACAGTAAAAAGGCTCCCAGTCAACACTGTAAATGTAGTTGGTGTTAGGAAGGGCATCCAACCATAGAAAACCTGGCAGATACAGTCCTATAAGAGCGAGACACAGTCACCCGATCAATCTTGCCTCAAGTGGGACAATTCCTGTCTAACCCATGCTAGCATAGAAGATAGACGTTAAATGATGATGATGATAATCTGTGAAGTTAACTACAAAGTCATAAGTTCACACATATCTACATCTGTTGTTGTGTCCCAAGATAAGGCACATAGGTTCAATTGCCAAAATCTACAAAGTCAACAGTATTATGTTCTACTCCTGTCACTGGAGTTGACCTCTTGTGCCATTTGTCACTTTTGATTCAATAAAATAAATCTATTAACATACCATTTCTTAGAATATTTCTAATGAGAGTCACTGTCTATTAGTTTCAAAATATCTTGAAAATAAGAATTTCTCATTATCAAACTGGCATTTGGAACATAACTTAAAGGTTTTTACATAATAGTATGATAGAACGTTTCTAGATAAATATAAACACTATAAAAGTTTTTTCTTTTTGTATTGTAGAACCAAAGGGGTTTCAAGCAGTTTGTAATCAAATAGTTAAGTTGGTGCTTGGAATATAACTTAACAGAGGTTCTTACATAAAATTATGATGGAATATGTTTAGATAAATAGTGTTAATACAAGCAGTTGAAATGGGAGGTACAGACAAAACCTCCAAGTGAAAATAAGACAACCCCCGACCATATTTTTAGAAAATTTTATATCTTTATAATTAGAAAATAAAAAAGCATGAGAAAATTCTAAATTAATATAATATAAAGAAATGGAGATATACTTTTAGTTTAAGGTATTACTTTAAAAAAAAGGAATTTTCTTTAACTGTTATGGAGATCGTTAAAAACACTAGAGGGAGATCAAAATGAATAGGGAATAGTTGAAAGAGATCAACTAAGAAAACACTGTATAAAGATTCAGAGTAGAAGGGGGAGGAAGAGACAGCAAGTGAGAGAGAGGAGAGGCAGAGTGAGAAAAAGAGAGCAAGCAAAATAAAACAAGATTGAAAGAAAAAGTGTAATTAAGTCAAAGAGAAAACAGTTGGTGCACGTGTGTGTATGTGTGTATGCAGATATGCATAAGGGATATTTGTGTATTAAAAAGTTCAAATAATAAAAATTTGTTGGGAATGTTCTCAAGGCAATGCATTAATAAAACTTATGGCAGTATAATAAATGTAGAAAAACAGTGTTTCATTGTGAAACAATCACTCCAGATATTTTAGCACCTTATTTACATAGAATTTGAAGGTGAAAATCATCAAAATATTGATCCTGCATATAAGTCAACTCCCCCCATTTTACCACTGATTTTTTTGGTCATATATTCCTTGACTTATATTTGAGTATATACTGTAACTCAAAATGCAATTCTTTACTTCACAGTTGAATAGTTAGCACTAGGATATAATCATCAATATATTATTACAGCTCACACTTATAATAAAAAAATAATAATGAAATTATTGTGTACAGTGCTAAGGTGCATTACAACTCATCAAAGGTGCATGTATAGTACATAGAATAATGTACAAATGTCAGGAAAATAAACAGTGTATGAGTCATGATATAATAATAACAATAATGAAATATTGTGTACAGTGCCCAGGTGCACCACAATTCATCAAAAAAGTGCATGTACAGTACATAGGGCAATGCACAAACATCAGTAAAATGAACAGTGCACGAGTCATGATACACATGTGTGCATGTGTATGGAAGGGGTACATCAGGTGCAGTTTTGGCGTATTTCGGGAAGCATGAGTGTCTTAAGGGATGCAGTGTCTCGGCAGCTAACAATTGACGCAGGCAGTTTGTTCCATGCTTCAGCAACTCTGAGCATGAAAAAATGTCTGCGAAAGTCATGGGAGCTGTGCTGTTTTCTTATCTTGTAGGCATGTCCACGTGTGTTAGACACATGGAGATCAAAGAGGCGCTCAGGGTTGCAGTTGGCGAGATGGTTAAAAACTTTGTGGGTATTCACCAAGTCCATTGCCAGACGTCGGAGCTTCAATGAATCCATGCCCAGGGAAGCAAGGCGTTCAGAGTATGGTAGGTGTCTGATGGAGGGTATGCGCTTGGTTGCACGTCTCTGAACAGTTTCCAGGAGGTCAATGTTCCGAGCAAGATAGGGGTTCCAGACTGATGATGCGAATTCCAAGTGTGGTCGCACCATAGCTGTATACAGTTTTAAATAGATGGCTGGAGAGCGGCTAACAAAGGTCTTGCTGAGTGATGCCAAGACACCCTCGGCCTTCTTGACAATCTTAGAGACATGCTTTGTCCAACGCAAATCGTTGCTGACAGTAATGCCCAGGTCACGTTCACAAGAGGACTTTTTGATGTCAGTGTTGTGGAGGGAGTATGTGGACGCTGGATTTTTCCTTCCAAAATGCATGGTGGTACACTTGTCCACAGCCAGCTTCAGTTGCCAGTCTGTGATCCATTGCTGCATTGTGTCCAGGTCTGATTGTAGGAAAGAGTTGTAAATTTCAGGATCAGTCCTTTTGATTTCAAGGTACAGCTTGATGTCATCTGCATATTTTAGTACCGTGGCATTCTGTAAGTTGGCATCTATGTCATTAATATATGCCACAAACAAAAGAGGACCAAGAACAGATCCCTGTGGTACACCAGATGACATCTCATATGGTGAAGAATGCTGTCCTAGAACCGTGACTACTTCCTTTCGGCTGAGAATGAAGGATTTCAGCCAGTCGAAAAGATCATCCCTCACACCCATTGCAGAGAGTTTTGCCATAAGTCTTTTGTGTGGCACAGAATTAAAAGCCTTAGCAAAGTCAAGGTAAACAACATCCACCCATGAGCCGCTGTCAGTGATCCGGGTGATGTCCTCAAGGAACTCGATAAGCTGATCACAGCAGCTGGAGTTAGGGATAAATCCAAACTGTGAGGGCCGGATGAGGCTGTGAGAGCTCCAGAAGTTCCAAAGTGTTTCTCTGACACAGGATTCCATCAGTTTGGCCATACAGCTAGTAAGACTGACTGGACGATAGTTGACAGGTGACATGCGGTTGCCCTTTTTGAACAGGGGAATGACACTGGCAGTTTTCCACTGCTCCGGAGTAGCACCATTGCTGAGACAGTATTGAAAGAAAAAAGAAAGCTGGCGCAAAAGGAAATCCCCGCCACATTTGAGAAGCAGGTATGTCACACCATCAAGACCAGGGGAGGCATAGTTGCGCTTATTCTTAAGGTGACGTCGCAACATTGCAGGTGTAAATTCCATAGTTGTTATGGAATTTGATGTTAGAGATGGTGGAGATGGTACATTCTGGTTTTCAACAGTAAAAATACTTGCATAGCACTCAGCAATGAGTTCTGCGCATTCCTTGGGATCGTCAGTGATCTGGCTTGTGTGGGGATTGCGAAGAGGACCAACTGGAGAGTGAGGTCTCTGCTTTGAATGAACATATTTCCAGAACACCTTACTGTCAGGATTGGTTGCGATGCACTGTTCAAATTCAAGCACCGCCTTCTTTGTCACTTGCTTGAGATGGTTAGAAGATTTATTCCGCTTTTTTCTGTTGGCATCTGATCTATGCAGTTTATATTCCCGTTCAGCGTTCCGACGTTCTTTCCTGGCAAGTCGGACCGCTGAAGTTTCCCAGATTGCACTTTTGGGGTGGTTATTTTTCCGCTTCCGTGGCACTGATGCTGCACACACTATCCATATTGAGTCCAGGATGCCCTGGAGTATAGAGTTCACATCTCCAGAGTTATACATCTCATGCCAGTTTGGGCGCTGTAGCTCAGTGCAGTACAAGTTCCAATCCGCCCTCTTCCAATCAAAGCAAGCAGATTGGAGATGGCTCTGGTTTTTGTTGCTGCCCTCAAGTGCCAGATTGGCAATGATCATAGCATGATCAGAGTCGCCTAGAGGTTCCTCAGTAGTACAACTGATAACCACTTCAGGAGTAGTGGTGAAGATCAGGTCCAAAGTGTTGTCACCTCTTGTTGGAGAGGTGACTACTTGTGACCAGTTTGAGTCCAACACTAGTTCAAGGAAATCGTTTGCACCCTGTGGCCAACGAAAGGTTTCCCAATCGATCTCAGGATGATTGAAGTCACCTGCAATAAACACATAAGTGGCTGTTTTCTTGGCAGCAACTCTGAGGATATCGCAAAGCTGTGTGTCCTGATGGTAGTTTGGGGGGGCGATAAACAACACCAAGCAGAAGTGTTGACATGGTCATACGTATGTCACAGAAAAAAAACTTCTTCCTGTGATTCGTTCAAATCAACGCAAGGAATTACCGAAAAGTTTGAACGAACGTAGACCATCACACCACCACCACGGCGGTTAATGCGGTCCTTGCGGAAAAGGTTGTACCCAGTAATGGTGAAAACCCCATCACAGAGTAAGGAATGTGCCCATATTTCTGTGACTGTGATGAAGTCAGGGTTGATGCTTCTGACGTAGGATTCAAACAGCTGTATCTTGTTGCATAAACTGCGAGCATTTAAGGACAATTTGTACCCTGCTCACAGTTTATGATGGTGTGTAGAGGGTGGCAGGTTGTTCTGGTTTAGTTTCCCAGAGTTGTAGCAGTTTTTACATTGCCAGTTATTGTGGGTAGATCACACTCAGACCAGCTGGTATCTCTCTTCCATGTTTCACCAGCCTTGACAAACCTCCAGATCTGCCCATCATCACGCAGACTGAAACTTTCATCTTGTGCTGAGTTCCGATTCAAGGAAGCTGCAGCACGTAGCTTTGGACGTACATGGGGTGGTAGGCCTGGGCGTGTTCGGAAGGTAATCCGATTTTCACACCCAGCTTTAGCAGAGGCCAGATGATATGAGGTTGCCTCTGCGGGGTCCGAGAAAGACAGCCTGATGAGTCTGGGTTTTGAACCAGGTCGACCAAGGCAGAGGGCACCCTTTGGGGGAACACAGCCTAGGTCTTTGGCTGAGCTGGCAGCAAATGCCTGAAGATCAGCCTTGTCCTCTGGTACCCCAATGGCAATCACTTCATGGGTAGCAGATTCCGCAGTCTTTTCAGTCTTTCCAGCAAGTTTAGCTGACTTTCAATGAGAACACATCTCATAGGAGGTTTCTTGGGTGTTTTAGTGACTGGACTCCCAGTCCTATCATGAAAAGACTTTCCACCGGACTAAATGCCAATCTGTTGTAGGGTTAACTCACAAGTGCTATTTTTTTTAGCTGAGTGAACAGAAGCAACATGAAATGAAATGTCTTTCTCAAAAACACAACATGCCACTCAATTCAGGTTCCACTGACTTTGTCAGATGCTATGCACATTATATGCCCATGCCATTGCAATGTATCTGACTCCTCTTATGCTCAGTTTTTTTTACAGCTTATTGACATTCATCATGCACACTAACTACTATTACACATCCATTGAGCATGCTTGCCTCATTTCTTTCGAATCCTCATAAGTCCACACACAAAAACCAAGTCACACTTCCATGCAGCATTGCGATACACACAAGCATCATTCAACCTGCTTTCTAAGGAAAAAAAAACTTGTAACCAGCAGTGGCACTAGATCCCTAAACTTGTTTCCAACGAGTTCCCACTTTAACTACTGTACTTTCAGAACACCCTGCCTCCATTGCTGATTCTGTCACCCAGGTAATATATGTCAATTGCCTCTAAAGAACCATCTGACCATTTGATACAACTTTTTTAAAATATTGAAAATAACAGGCAGTATCTTTCATAAAAAATGAAGGGGTTATAATCAGTGGCAGTGTCTTTCATTAAATATGTGCTATGATTATAATTGATTTGACAACATTGTAATGACTGAAAGTTAAACTGGTGGGCAAAAGTGACAAAGGAGTGAATCTAGGTTTAAAGATGGTGATGCATAGTAGAATAGAATGTGATTGCAGTGGATAAGAGCTGTATAGAGTGAGCTATGGGTTCTGAACAAATATGGTGTAAAAAATGCACAATAAAAGCACCATTTTTATTGAAATACATCAAAACTAGCAGTACCTATGGAAATGCATGAGTATTTTAAAAACTATAAGATTGTTGGGTTCAAGTCCTATACTTTCTTCTTATATACAAATAAGGAAGCCTATTATATACCTCCAATTCCACCAAGTGTGAACCTAATATAACTGCGTAAAATTGCCTCCTGTGTTTTGTTTGTTTCATCATCTTCATCATCATTTAAGATCCATCTTCCATGCTAGCATGGGTTGATGAGTTGATAATGCAACCATATAAGGCAAAGAGTTATTCAAAATTCAAATGTAATTTTATTGTCCACAATAAGATTAGCAAAAGACAGTTCAGAGTTTAATTCAATTTGTAAATTTCCAGTCATAGTAGTTTTACAGTATATATAAAAAGAATAATAAATAACCAGGGTTTAATTACACTATTTAATAGATTTACAAACATTTCTCTCAAATACAGAAGGAAGTGGTATTTTATTCCTCTGTACTGAATTCCTCAGAATCATTAAATAATACAAAAAAAATAATTATTTACCAACCACATGTAGGCAACACGGTAAAAACCTCCCAGACCCACACTGTAAATGTGGTTGGTGTTAGGAAGGGCATCCAACTGTAGAAAACCTGCCAGACAGTCCTATGCGAGCAAGAAAATCACTCTTGCCTCAAGTGGGACTACCCCCGTCCAAACCCATGCAAGCGTGGAACACGGACGTTAAACGTTGATGATGATGATGATGATGTCCAAATGGCTCCAAATACTATAAAATACAGTCACTGTTTTAGATCCATTTTTCCATGTGCTGGATCTATTTTATGCAGTAATCAGTTTGAACACCCTGAGGACAGTCACCAATACAAACATCCTCATCAGAACCTAACATATGTTGGAAGTGGGGTGGATTTGACCTATATAGTAGCTATAGCCCTAACTCAAAATTTGGAGCTAAGACTCTTAAAAATCAAATAGCATGCTGAGTTGACTTATCAGTTGTTATTCACAGTATGCTTTGGAATATTTAATCCTTTTGATACCAAACCACCTGAAACCACTCTGGGTTATACAATATAAAATTTTAGTTTAAAATGTTTATATTTATCTTCAGGCATTCCATCATCATTTTGTAAAGTTATGCTCCAATTACTGTCTTGTTAAAGAGTTTGCTTTGCAACTACGTGGTCCCAGAATCAGTCCTACTGCAGAGCACCTTGGGCAAATGTCTTTTACTCTCACCTCAGATTGATCAATGCCTTGTGAATGCTGCAAGAGGGAGGTGTCAAGCAAAATAAATAATTAAAATAAAATGTTGAACTGTCTTACCTGTCATATTCTTCACAAAAAGAGCCATATTCTCAAAAGTCTTTTTGGAACTGTTAAAACGCACCACTGACCTGGAGTGGTGAAAGAACATGATATTGGGAACTGATACCACTCCAAACCTGGCATTGAGGCTGGCAAAGAAAAACAAGAGAGCAAAAGTTAGTATCTTCGATGGTATTTTGATTTCTTTTTTTACAGCTCACACCTCCCACAAGGTTGTATCTCACAGGAGTTTGCTTGAGTGTTTTAATAATAGGAGCCCCACTTGTTACTACAGCTCACACCTATGCAAGTTTAATTGGTCTCCTACATGGTTGCATCTCAGAGGAGGATCATCTGGTATTTTTATGATAGAAGCCCCTGCCCTAGTCTTATCATTAAAACCAACATAATATTAAGTATCTTGCTAAAGAACACAAAGCACCACATGGTCAAGGAATTCAACTTTCAACCTAATGATTTTGAGTTCAACACCCTAATCCCTAGTCCTCAGGCTTTCAAATATTATTTGAGTACTTGAGATTATTAGAGACAATGCATGTGACACAGTCAACAGAGATGGGCTCCCTTTGTAAGTGATAGAGAAGAGAACTACAGTGGTATGGATGTATGTGATGTTACTGGAAGAGTGCTGAAGAGTGCTGAAAAAGGAATACATATTAACAATGGAAGGTTCAGGTGGCAGAAAAAACCAAAAGAGAAGAGATATATGTACCTTTAATGTAATTCTCAGGAAGATTCAATGTGTCACAGGATGTGATAAGGCTGACCCTTTGAATTACAGGTAAAACTCATTTTTTCCAGCAGTTGAACTGGATCAACGTGAAATAAAGTGTTTTGCTCAAGTACAGGAAACAATCTTACAACTTTACAATCACAAGCCAAATACCCTAACCACTAAGTTATATGCCTTCACAGTATCAAACTACCTACTCATGAGTTGAGTAAAAATCTACTACTATCAATGTTTAGTGCTTGTCAGTAGAAATTATATTGCCTCAGAGGTTTGATAAAAGGATATGGAAGGTAAAACTATACAGGTGATTGTGAAGCCATCATACCTAACCAGCTTCACATTCCATCTTCATTGAGTTACTGAAATAAGAGATGCAAAGTCACTAGTTTATGTCAATAGAGGCCAAGGTTTATTTTAAGGAAATATTTGATGTTTCTGAGTTTGAGAAGCATTTGTAATGGTTATTTTTAACATTTTATGACTATTTTAACCAAGCATGTCGGACAACATACTTTGCAGCTTATAGTTACAGCCCTTTACATTCTGAGTTTAAATCCCACTGAGGTAAGCTTTGCCTTTCATGCTTACAGGGTTGATAAAATAAAGTAGCAGTAACACACTGAGATCAATTTAATCAACTTTCCCCCTTCCTTTCAAATTGCTAGCCTAGTGCCAAAAGTAGAAACAATTATTTACCATTAAGAACATGTATTTGATATAAAATGTAAACCTATAGCACAAAATTAGATTTAGAACTGCATACACATTCAAATAATCATTGATGAGGCAAAGGCAGCAACAAAAACCTTGGAGTTAAGGTAGATTTAATCCAAGGTCACAAATCAATTCAATATATAATGTAATGATGAAATTTACAGCTCACACCTATGTAACTGGCTTTTTATGTGGTTGCATCTCATAGGAGGTTTCTCAAGTGTTTTAATGATAGGCACCCAAATTCTATCATGAAAAGCTATATGAAATGAAGTGTCTTACTAATGGTCAAGGAATTGAATCCACTACCTTATTATTGTGTCCAACACCCTAACCACTAGGCCATTATGCTTAATGTTATTTAATAAGACAGTCTCTGAAACATTGCAATGAGGGAGTTGTGGGAGGCAAGTAATGATTGGGAAACAGGTGTGAGGTAGGTAACGGTGGTGTGGGAGAGATGGTGGATAAGCAATGATGGGGGGGGGGTTAGATGGTAGTTAAGTAATGGTGGAGGGAGAGATGGTAGCTAAGTAATGGTGGAGAGAGAGATGGTAGCTAAGTAATGGTGGAGGGAAAGGTAGTAGCTAAGTAATGGTGAGGGGGGAAGTGCAAAGTATGTAATGAGGGGGGTAGTAGCAGTTGATAAAATATTCTGTAGAAAATACCAGGCAAGCTTTTATAGACTAAACTATAAATATTTGATTTTTTTTTATCTTTGTTTACCACACTAAATTGATTTCTTTATCTACGCTCTCACTCTCCCTGTTTCTATCTATCTCTCAATTCTTTCCCTCACCAAACACTATCATCTCAACATGCACATGCATTAAAACATTCACACATACAAACACATACATTATATACACACATACATATATATATATATACACTTTGGTTACATAAAGAAAAAGTAGACACTAGATGATTCTATGAGAATCTGTGTTAGTAGGTGTAATCATAAAATTATATAACCACCATTTTTTCTGGCAATTCAACCTACTTAGCAACTTTAAACTGTTATTTCTTTAAACTGAATAAACAAATTATTTATTTATTTCACTCGTACAGAGCCATAAAAGATGATTTAGCCAGTAGGGGCTAAACCCTTTCATTACCATACTTTTAATGAAAGACATTGCCTATGATTTTCAAATAATTTTTTAAATGAACAAGAATTTGGAGGGGTTTAGTAATGTAACTAACTTTCTCATTATTAAGTTGGTGTTTGAAACAACTTAACAAAAGTTCTTAGGTAAAACTGTCTATGGTTCTATGGAAGAAAACCACCCATTTTAAAGGATTCATATTTAAATTTAAATCTTCTAACATAATTTTATATAAAGAGCATATGTTAAAGTCCTATCAATGAAATAATAATTCCAGTAAACCTTCAAAATTCTTCATTAATTAATTGAAATAGAGTGTATTTCTTTAGAAATATAATCATGAAAAGATTAAATTGCACTAACTAGGTGAGAACAGTCGGGATTGTCCGATCCCCCAAACAACTGCATCCTCCATTGAAGGGTTGTGTAGCTAAAATTATAAATTTCATTGACCATCAACAGACAAACAAAAATTAATTCCATCTTTTCACAAGCTACCATGAACTCCTAGTGATAGCATTGGGCCTAGTGGTTAGGATGTTGAAGTCACAATCATAAGATGATGAGTTTGATTCCTGGATAAGACAAGGTGCTGTGTTCTTCAGCAAAACATATCATTTCATAATAAAAGTGAAGCCTCAATCATTAAAACAACCTAGAAACCTATGAAATGCAATGTTGTAGGAGGCCAGCTAAACCTACATAAGTGTGAGCTTTAACAACAACATGGTAGGACTAAGGCCCCTTCTTCTTTGCCCACTTATTCCCAAGAGGGTCGTGAAGGAAGAATCCTCAAACACTCCTTCCAGTAGGTCCTGTCAGAAGCAACCCCAATTGATCCACCTGGATCCCTAAGCAAGACTAACCAAGCTCATGGATGCTATCCAACCATCTTGCTCGGAGTCTACCCCTAGGTCTCCTGCCGGTTGGTTTTGCCTGTAAAATCTGTCCAGCAATTCTTTCCTGAGACATTCTAACCACATGCCCATAGAATCGGAGCTGTGATTTCTCAATTCGGAGAAGTAGCAGTTCTACCTGGAGTGACTCTCTGATCTCCGAGCTATGCACTCTTCCTTCAGAGGAACCCCATTTTGGTCACCTGTATTCGCAATCGTATTCTTTCGGTCATTACCCAAGATTCAACCGAATTGAAGATAGCGAGTAAGGCTCCAAACATTAAAATACCCAGGAAACTGCCAATGAAATACAATCTTGTAGAAGGCCAGCTAAATCTATGTAGTGAGCTTTAACAACATGAGAGGCTAGGGGCCCTTATTAAAACACCCAAGAAGCCACCTATGAGATACAACATTGAGATACAACCTTGTAGGCAGCCAGCTTAACCTGTGAACTATAACATTTAGATTTACATATTTTTTACAAGCACTCCTAGTTGCTCTAGCAACCATGAACCCCTTTGTTACTGTTCCCTAAAGTTATGTCAATCTGCTTCCTTCAGTATCTTTATTCCCCTTCCTTTCCTCTCCTTTCTGCTACTGTTATCAGCTTCATCCCAAGATCAATGGAAAACCCTAGCCCACCCCTTTATTCCAACACCATGAAAACAGCTAGATATCAAATTGATGAAGAAAACACACACACACAGTGTGCCATAAGCCAAAAAGGGAGTCTCTTTGTAGTTACTCAAGCAGCTAAAAATAGCAGCCAAATACCTCTCAAATCAACCTTATATTAAAAAAAGACACATCGAGTAATGTAGTCCTAGTATCTAGCTGGGGTGTGAAGGGATAGACAGGATGGTCACAGCTGAAATGCTTTTGATCATAGGTCTCCTTGATCATGGTTGACCTAGGGATAAACAAAAAGAGGAAGCCCTGTTTACTTCATGTTTAAACAGAGGAAGTGTTAGAGAATTTATTCTTACATACATATATGGAATGAAAGCAGGGAAGTTTTTCTTTTTAATTTTTCTAATGGTTTCAGTCAAACTGCAGCCATGCTGAGGCACTGCCTTGATGGGATTTATCGACCCCAGTACTTTAAGTCTGGTACTTATTTCATCAATTTTTTTTATTATTGTGTGGTTGAGCTGCTAAGTTATGGAAACACAAACATAGACACGCATATATATATTATTTTTAAGGCAGTGCCCCAGCATGGGCGCAATTTAAAGACTGAAACCAGTAAAAGAATATATATGATGGGTTTCCACACAGTTTCCATCTACCAAATTCCACTCACATGGCATTGGTCAATCTGTGGCTTTAGTAAACAGTAGCCCAAGTTACCACACAGTGGAACTGAACCTGGAACCATGTGGATACAAAGTGAACTTCTTAACCACAGGGCTATGCTGTGTGTGTCTGCCTATACATTATCATCATTGTTTAACTCTTTAGCATTTAAACCGGCCATATCCAGCCAGAATTCTCTCATTTCTTTCTGTTCAAACTAGCTGTAATCAGCCACTCATATCAATGTTAAGGTATTGTTCTCAAAATAAATAACATCAAAATCTCATAGCTTGGATATTATGTGAGGTAAAGCCTTTTACCGTAAAAATATAGTAGTAAATATAGAGTAATATAAATGCTAAAGGGTTAACATCTATTTTCCACGCTAGCAGTGGTTAGATGGGTTTGTCCCATTAGAGGCAAGTTGGGTCAGGTGACCGTGTCTTGCTTATATAGGACTGTTTCTGGCTAGATTTCTACGACTGGATGCTCTTCCTAATGCCAACCACATTTACAGTGTGGGCTGGGTGTCTTTGTCATGACACCTACAGGACCACTTTATAGTGTGGGCTGGATGTTTTTGTGATACCATATATATATATAAAGAGTAAAGACCCCCTTTGGTCACAAATGACCATGGAATTTGCACCAGGAAAGTTCCCCTTGAAGGCACAAACAAGCCTTGAGGTGTTTTTTGTGGAAGACAAGCAGTTGCCCATGCAAACCAGTCTCTCATCGATGTTGTCCAAGGGACAGGCAAAAGCCAATACAGATTGACACCAGTGACGCAGTAACTCATTTCTACAGCTGAGTGAATTGGAGAAACAGGAAATAAAGTGCTTTGACACAACGTATTGCCAGGTCTAGGAATCAAACTCACAACCTCATAATTGTGAACACAACACTCTAACCACTAAGCCATGTGCCTTCACACACACACAACCATAATTTTACATCCTTTTTCCATACTGGAATGGGTTGGATGGAAAGGTTGTTAAGTATTGAACAGGGCTAGGGGTCCTCTCGCCTCTATGTTATCTCAATTTGTTCCTTCACCACTTAGTAGTGACTGAGGGGTGTACTGAGTGGGTTCCACCTCTTGTGACAGAGGTTGTGTGTGTGTGTGTGTTAAAAACAACCAAGGGTTTTGCTAATATTTTTGTCTCTTATCAGTACTTTATATTTTGTTGGAGAGATAAGACCAGTAATATGTATATATGTACACATACTACATCCTCCCCCACTACATCACACACAACCATACACCACACACTACTACACAATACCCTACCATACTGTATCACACTCCCCACCACACCCACTCACTCCTTACCACACTTTACATAGGAAATTTTGCAGGTGCTTTAATGACTCTCAGTACTCTCAGTTCTTCAGTACTCTCATGTAGCTCACACCAATGTAGGTTTAGCTGGCTTCCTATGGTGGTGGTGGTGGTGGGGTTCTTGAGTGTTTAATGATAGGGTCTTATCATGAAAAGCAATGTAAAATGAAAAGTCTTGATCAAGAACACAACATGCTGCCTGGTCCAAGAATCGAACTAACAACCTTATGATTGTGAGTCCAACACCCTAACCACTAGAGCACAAGGACAGACTTTTACATACTTGCATGTGGGTTCTTTTAATGATGAACCCACTGAAAAAAATGCTTAAGGGTGATTTTGGTGATCTCTGGAAAATATATAATGCATTGTGTGCAATCAAAATGTGGGGTACCCTGATTCAACTCAATTAGTGGGTTCCTATCCATGTGTTGGTGGCTAACCCAAAATGTTTTCATGTAATATATCATATCATGTGTTAATTATTGTGTTGTATAATAATTTTATATATACTTCTTGTTTATCAAATTTTACCCATCTATTGTATAACCTTGCTTCTACTCTCAGTTTTATATAACATTGCACAGCCCCACAAGTATTGTAACCCCTGTGTTTATGTTTACTGCATTATATGTACAAATTATTGTGCTTAACAAAGAAATTATTATTATTATGAGGGTGGTAGATTGGCATCGGACAACATGATTTGCGGCATTGAGTGACACCCCTTTACGTTCTGAGTTCAAATCCCGCCAAGGTTAGCTTTGCCTTTCATCCTGACCCACAATTGCTGGCCTTGTGCCTATGGTAGAAATCATTATTATGGACTGACACATAGAACTGATTAAAGATAAGAATTATATTTTAATAATTTATTTCTAGGATATAATTACATAAATGTCCAGTATATATGTACAAATGACATACATGATTAAATGTATGAGTAACTTTGAAGAAATAACTATTTACAGGGAGAAATGTAGGGTTAGAACCCAGAACCTTGTGACTGAAATATGAAATGCACTGAGTGTATTGTATGTTTGTAATAAATATACAAACACACTGGTAAAGACCCCCTTCAGTCATGAATAACCATGGGGTTTGCACCTAGAAAGTTCCTCGCTGAGGCACAAGTCCGAGCAAGGTTGTTTGTGGGAGACCAGCAGTCGCCCATACATACCAGTCGCCCCTCTCCACACCACCGATGTTGTCCAAGGGAAAGGCTAAGGCCAATAGAGCTTGGCACTAGTGACGTTGCAACTCATTTCAGCAGCTCAGTGAACTGGAGCAGCATGAAATAAAGTGTCTTGCTCAGGAACACAATGCGAAGCCCAGTCAAGAATTGAACTCTCAACCTAACGATTATAAGCCAGACACTCTAACCACTAAGTCATGCACCTTCACACATGCCGTTTTATTATGGCTGATTATTATGAGTTTGATGTAATCAACTTATCCCTCCCCAACAAAATTGCTGGCCTTGTGCCCAAATTAAAAATCATTATTATTATTGTTGTTATCATGTGTTTGGGAAGGATGGTGTCTGGATTTTGATAATACTATAAGATGACATTTTCTGAGCTGAAGCTGAATAATGACAGAGAAACCTTACACACACACACACACAGACACTCACACATTTTTAGGAAGACTTTTAAATGGCGAGGTAGTGGTGATAGTGATTACGGTTATGTTGGTGATGTTGAGGTTGTTGGTGGTGGTGTTTAGGGTGATGCTATTGGTGGTGGTAGTTATGTTGTTGGTGGTTATGGTGATGGAAGGGGAAGAGGAGTGTTGAAGAAAGAGGAGGAAGAGAGGCGGGTGTAGTAAAACAAACTCATTTTGTTTGTAAATGTCAGAAAACAGAAGGCAGAGATAATTAGTTGCAAGAGTGTGGCGAAAACAGACATCAAATTCCCAAAGCCACATTAACACAACTACCCTCGGGCACCTATGTGATGCAGCATGGTCAAATGGTTAAGGAGTTTACTTTGTAATCATTAGATCCTGAGTTTGATTCCACTGCATAGCATCCTGAGCAAATGTCATTTGCCTTAGCCTTGGGTCGACTCAAGCTTTGTTAGTGAAATTGGCTAGAGAAAAACTGTTTGGAAGCCCATCAGATGGACTGTATCTGTAATTCAAAGGGCCAACTTTGTCACACACTGTATCATGCTGAATCTCCCTGAGAATTACATTAAGACAACATGTGTCTATGGAATGCTTAGTCACTTGCATGTTAATTTCACAAGCAGGCTAGACCATTGATCAAACTGCAAACACTCATCGTTGAAACTGATGAAGGTCCATTCCATTCTGCACCCCCTTTTACTTTCATCTTGTGGAAAGCATAAACACCACACAATCCCATTTCCAATACCCTCATCCTTTTCCTATAGATACATGCTCATCTGAGTAAACTCTGTAAAGTGGTAGTGCTGGTATCACAATAAAATGCACCCAATACACTCTGTAAAATGGTAGTACTGGTGTTACAATAAAATGCACCCAGTCCACTCTGTAAAGTGGTAATTCTGGTGCCAGTGTTTTTCATTAGAAATCATCATCATTTAACACCCATTTTCCCTGCCAGCAAGAGTTGGAAGGGTTATCACTGACTAAGTCAGTACTTAGTTGTTGCCACTAACCTCTTAGACAGGCAGAAAGCAGTATCACACCCACTTACATTCCTACATTCTAAAGAATGTACAGGATGAATTTTATCATTACTCCAGACTAGGGTGGTTGTTATGTCTTTGAGATACAACTGAAAATTCTGCTTGACCCTTAATTTGGCAAGTTTTCTACAGTTGGATGCCCTTCCTGTTACCAACCACTTTACAGAGTATATTATGTGTGTCTAGAAACATAGGAATGAAAAGGTTAAACTACCACCCTACTATTTAATTTTATAATGCCTGTATCAAGTTATACCTGCAAACAAAGTTTCAGATCAGAGCTCAACAAGTTACCAGTAAAAAAAAAAGGGCTTACACATTTATAAGCTTGAACCCTTTTGATACTAACCCAGCTAAAACCAGGCCTGGTTCTATGAAATAAAACCACACATTTTAACTAGTTCCTATTTACATTAAAATTTTCCCACATAAATTTTAGATAGGAACCATATATTAAGTTAGCAATGAAATAATTAAATTAAATCATTCGGAATGTTTCATTAATCAAAATATAGGGTTCCTATTTAAATTGAAATCTTCAAACAATATTAAATAAGAACTATACTAATAAGAACTATACTAATAAGAACTATAATAATATTTTTAGTGAATCCCTCAAAATTCTTCATTGATTAATTGAAATATAGGATATCTTATTAGAAATATGGTCACAAAATGGTTTGAAGAATGTAGCTTTATCAATTACACTGGGGATTCCTTAGGCTCTGATATAAACTCAATAATCTTAGAGCATTATACTTTTCTGCAATTTGTACATCTATTAGGATCCATGAGATCTTTGCGATTTCCTTTATGTCTATCACTTTTCTCAATATTTCTACATGGACTCTTCATCATCATCATCATCGTTTAACGTCCATCTTCCACGCTAGCATGGGTTAGACAGCTTTGTTCCATTTGATGCAGGAATGGTGGGGAGACCATGCCTCACTCGCATTGAAGCATCTCTGGCAGGCTTTTTACAGCTGGATGTCCTTCCTAACATCAACCACATTTACAGTGTGGACTGGGAGCCTTTTACCCGTGTCTCCTACACGGCCACCTTTTTTGGGGGGGGGGGGGGGGCGGTTTAAACCAACTCCATTCTTGACTGGTATATTTATTTTACCAAACACTTGGAAAGATAAAAGACAAAGTTAACCTCAGTGGGATTCAAGCTTAGAATGTAAAGAGCTGGAATAAATAGTCCAAAGCATTTATTCCAAAGATCTGCCAAACCTAAATTTTTAAACTTCATTATCATTATATGTCCACATTCCATGCTCGCAAGAGTTGGACAGGTTGTCACAGTCTGAGACCTGACAGGTTTAGGGACTACATTTTGCTTATACATTCTATATTTTGGCATGGTTTCTACAGCTGGAGATCCTTCTTATTACCAACAACATTACAAAGTGTACCGGGTTCATTTTATTATGGCACCAGCTATAGCACTTTATAGAGTGTGCTGGATGTGTTTTATCATAGCACCAGCACTACCACTTTACAGAATGTACTGAATGCATTGTATCATAGCATCAGCACTACCACTTTACAAAGTCCACTGGAAGCATTTTATCATAGCATCAGCTCTGCCACTTTACAAAGTGTTCTTGCAAAACAAATTTGAGAATCACTGTTGGCCAAAAGGATAGGCTGCTGACCTACATAAAGAGATTGCAGATTCATATTTTATCAAGGACATTTTGCTGTATCCCAGTTTACCTAGAATCTATATGAGTACCTTAAGTTTGCACAGCAAATTACTGTACATATAACAAGTGTTTCATTGTAGTGATAACTTCAACTCTTTCTGTGAGTATAATTTAAGCCTTTTGATATCAACCCAACTAAAACCAGCTATGGTTCTATGAAACAAAACCACCCATTTTAAAAGGTTCCTATTCATATCAATATCTTATATGGGAACCTTATATTAAATTACTATCTTAGAAATGAAATAATAATTTTAGTAAATGCACACAAAATTCTTGTATTTCATTAGAAATATGGTCAGAGTTAAAAAGAATGGAGTTCACAGTTTAACTTGGCAAATAATTACAAGTCTATGCCAAACCCTGAGGCCTATCAGGCTGGTGCTCGTCACAGTTTCATTGGCATTAAGCAATTAAGAGTACAAGAGTTCCACTGGACACAATGTCAGTCTGTCACAAGGTTATTTCATAGTTTCTACTGATACTAATTCTTTTCATTGAGTTGATTGGAGCAACTTGAAATGAAGTATCTTGTTCAAGGACACAAGGCATGGCCCAATCCAGCAATTTAAACTACATTACAATTGTGAGCTAAAAACCCTAACCACTAGGCCTACACTACAGTAAAATAAAATCTACAATGGTATCTCAATAATCTAACACTTAACGTCCTGTACCACATGACACCACATTTTTGAAAAATATTAAACAACTTTAAGGCTGCATCACATTTAATCTTATAATTGCAATTTTTCATGGTGATCTGTCCACAAGTATACTATAAACATTCTACCAAATCATTACAGGATGTTAAGAGCTAATAGATTATAGGATATGGAACTCCTCTGAAAGAAATTCATGTGGAAAAGCCAGTGAGAACCTCACAATAAACACAAAAGAAGAACCATATACTGTTACTAACCTGCTGAATTGTACAGCATCTACTGCAATAATATCCAGTTGGGGGAATGCCCTCCCTAGTGTATTGTAGCTAGGTGAAGCTTGTGCACTGAAATGGCACCACGGAGCATAAAAAAAGACAAGAATACAGTCTGAACCACTAGCATTATTTTCAAAAGTTAATTTCTGCAACAAGGTGGTGCCGTTTACCATCTGTACACTTCCAGTTGTGTTTTCAGTGATATTTTTACCTGTACAGTGAAAGCGTGGTTTCTTGCTAATGGTGTCATTTTTATCTTGGTCTGCAGCTGAGATCTCACCAGTTGTATTGCTGTTAGCGCTAGTATTAGTAGCAGTATCAGCAGTAGCATCAGCTGTTGCTTCTGTACTGACATTCACCATTGTTACATTTGGTGTTGTTGTTGGATCAGCAACAACAGAAACTTCATTTTCAGCAGTATTGGTTTCCTCTGCTTTGATGTAGAGGTCTATTTCTTTCTGAAGATCTGAAATGAAAGCCCAGAAGGAATGTTGCACAGTTTCTGGAATTAACAAAGAAACCCATTCTTGCCAAAATTCTTTCTCTTGAACAACTTCTGCTGTTTCTTCTTCAAGTGACCATGACTTTTGTGCAGGGTCAGCAGGTTCCTCTTCATCAAGTGGTTCAGCCACAGTCTTTGGTGCTAAAGAATCTTTTATAGCAGATTCAGGTGATAGTTTTTCTCCAGTATTGGAATTTTCTTCCCTTGAATTTAATTGAGTGTTTTCCTTGAGGTCAGGTGTCTGCATAGATGTAACTAAAAGAAAGAAAAATATTGTTTCCATAAACACTTACGTTATCACATTTCTAATGACATACATTAATATAACTTAACATGCATAGGTTGGAGAGCTCGTCGCAGACCAAATCAGCACTCAAAAGATGTCACGGTCCTCACAGATAGGCTAGGGGTTGCATCTTGCATAAGAGTGTACTGGTTACATTTTTATTGTGGCACCAGCTCTAGGGAAGTTATTGTGCCTTTGATACAACTGAAGATTCCTCTCAACTCAAGTTTGGTAAATTTTCTATGGCTGGATGTCCTTTCTAAAACTAACCACTTTACAGAGTGTAATGGATGCATTTTATCATAACACTAGGGAAGTTGTGCCTTTGACACAACTGAAAAGTCCTCTTAAACCTTTGTTTAGCAAGTTTCCTATGTCTAGATGCCCTTCTTAATGCCAACCAATTTGCAGAGTGTACCAGGTGCATTTTGTGGCATTAGCACTAGAGAGATTGTTGTGACTGTATCTCAATTAATTAATGAAGAATTTGGAATGATTTATTAAAATTGTTAATTATTTCATCATTAAGATAGTATTTGCAAAATAAAAGATTTCTATATAAAATTGTTGGAAGGTTTTAATTTAAATAAGAACCCTTTAACATTAGTGGGTTTGTTTCATAGAACCACAGTTAGTTGTTTTAGGTTAGGTTGGTAGCAAAAGGGATAAAAAATGTATTTCATAGAATACTTTTTTGCACTATTTAGTTTCACCCCACAAAGATTTTAGTTCAAACCTTGTTAGTGTCTCTTTTTTTTAGTTTCTTCATCTTGGATTAATAAAATAAGAATTAATAATGTAACATGATAGTCTATTCAATAAACTATGATACAGTATTATTATGATTAACTTCAGAAGGATGAAAATCATAGTTAACTTTTAACGACCAGCAGCACCACCTCAAACTGCATTTGTAAGACATTCTTGAAAAGTATAAAACGGCATATATTTGTGTCGTTTATATATATATATATATATATATATATATATATATAAAACTGACAGGAGGCCAGATAGTTAACCATGATGTAGAAGAAGAGCACTCAATGTTATGCAACTCATTCATCTTTGATGTTGAATCCACCAACAGGATTCAACATTAAAGATGGAGGAGTTGCGTAACATCGAGTGCTTTTCCTACTATTACATCAAGGTGAACTACAGGAAATGACCAGCTCTACCCAGTGGTAAACCACCAAACTTAAATGTGTGTATGTATATATATATCATCATCATCGATTAACGTCTATCTTCCATACTAGCATGAGTTTGACGAGTTTGTCCCATTTAGAGGCAAGTTGGGCCGGGTAACTGTGTCTCATAGTGTTTCTGGCTGGTTTTCTACGGCTACATACCCTTCATAACGCCAACCACATTGACAGTGTGTGCTGGATGCTTTTTGCTGTGTCTTTTACACGTCCACTTTACAGTTTGGGCTGGGTTCTTTTTGTCACGACACCTTCACGATCACTTTACAGTGTGGGCTGGATGTTTTGTGGCACCAGCATAATATATATATAGATATCATCATCATCTTTATTTTACGTCCGCTTTTCCCTGCTTGCAAGGGTGGGACGGGTCTTATTCAGCACAGCATCTCTCGACTTGTCACAGTCCTTCGTCATCTCCACCGTGAGCTTCAGAGATCTGAGGTCTGTTCTCACCACCTCCGCCCATGTTTTTCGTGGTCTACCTCTACCACGTCTTCCTTCAACTGGCATTTCCTGGCACTTCTTCACCCATCGGTCATCTTCCATGCGCATCACATGTCCATACCACCGCAGTCTCCTCTCTTGCACACTACATTCTATCCCTCTCAGACACAGTTTCTCTCTCAACACATCCATGCTGGGTCGTTCACGCACATTGACATTTCACATCCAACGGAGCATGCTTGCCTCATTTCTCTCCAGCCGTCGCATATCCTCTGCAGTTACTGCCCATGTCTCACTACCATGCAGCATCGCGCTCCTCACACAGGCATCATATAACCGGCCTTTCGTACGCAGGGAGAAACCCTTCTTTGTCAGCAGAGAAAGCAGCTCCCTAAACATTCTTCCAACCCGTCCTTATTCTAGATACTATGGCCTCGGAACACCCCCCTCCCATGCTAATCTGATCTCCTAGGTACCGGAAGCTATCCACCACTTCTATAGCACCCGCCTGCATTTGAAAAATGTGTCTATCAATGCGACTTCTGTCTAATTTCCCTGTACATCTACTGCATACGTATTTCTCCCTACCTGTTAGTTTGTCTGCTATCCCACTACATCTCTTGTGTACCCAGGATCTGCATTGTGTGCATTTTATAGAATTTATGCCAGTTCCTTTTCTGCATATCGAACATGGCCATTTCCCTGACGGAATCAGAGTTTTGTCCTCTTTTCTACTCATCAACACTTTTATCTTAGCTAGGTTCACTCTCAGTCCTCTTGCTTCCAACTGCTGTTTCCATAGCCAGAATTTATTCTCTAGCTCCTCTATTGATTCTGCTATAAGAACCAGATCATCAGCATAGAGAAGTTCCCATGGGCATCCAGTCTTAAACTCCTCTGTTATGGCTTGGAGGACTATAATGAACAAGAGCGGGCTGAGGACCGAACTTTGATGTACTCCTACTTGTATCTGGAATTACTCACTAAACTCCATTCCTACCCTGACTTTACTGACAGCACCTCTGTACAAAGTTTGCACTGTCCTTACAAGCCATTCCTCAACACCTAGTTTCCTTAGGGATCACCAGATGACAGATCGAGGTACCCTATCAAAGGCCTTCTCTAAGTCAACAAAGGCTAAGTATAGTGGCTTATTCTTCTCTAAGAACCTCTCTTGTAATTGTCTCACCAAGAAGAGGGCATCTATTGTACTTTTCCCAGGCACAAAACCAAATTGCATCTCATCTAGTTTGACCCTTTCTCTAATTAGTTGTGCTAATATCCTTTCTGCCACTTTCATAACCTGATCCATCAGTTTTATACCCCTATAATTGCTCCTCTCCAGACCATCCCCTTTACCTTTGTAGCAATTTATGAGAATACTGCTGCACCAGTCTTTGGGTATGACACCACCATATATAGCCTGATTGATGATGCGTGCAACCAGTTTAGTGCCTACGTCCCCTGATGCCTTCAGCATCTCAGCAACTATCCCCGACGGTCCAGCAACCTTACCATTTTTCATTTCCCTAATCGCCTCTTGGACCCTATATTCGTCAATCTCAATAGCTGGTCCCTCTGTCGGATTTACTGAGGGTAATTTCTCTCTCGCCCATTCGTTCTCCACATTCATCACTCTCTCATAGTGACATTTCCAGGCCTCCTTTTTCTGATCATTCGTGACACTAAGTACACCGGCATCATTCCAGACACATTTATCTCCAACAACATCCTGATTTGCATTGACACACTGCCTTGCAATGTGGAACACCGCACGCATCTGATCTTCCCGTCACAGAACATTGGCAAACCTCCTACTCTCAACCTCCCTGCGTGCTAAGTACACCTGACATCTAGCTTCTCACTTAGCGGCTGTATATCCTTCTCTACTCCCACCCTTTTTCCAAGCCTTCCATGCTAGTCTTTTGTCTCTAATGGCCTTATCTACTGTGCTGTTCCACCACCAGGTCACTCTCTGTCTGGTTGGAACTCTGCTCCAGCCACAAGTTTCATCAGTAGCCTGCAGAAAGTTGTCACGTCAGAAATTCCAGTTATTATCTATGTCATACGTCTCTAAATCGTCTTCTTTTTCGTCATACACATCTTGAAGGGCTTTCCTAAATTTGTATTTTAGTGAAAGGTCTTTTAGCTTCCAGACCTTTCTTCTCCACACCTTCCTGTATGTCTCATTCCATCTCTTGCTTACTGAGATATCACTAACGACTAACCTATGCTGTGGGGTACATTCTTCCCCAGGGTATGCCTTGGTATTTGACACCATCTGCCTGTCCCGCTGCCTAACTAGTAAGAAGTCAATCTGGCTTATGTGCTCGCCTGATTTGTAGGTTATTAGGTGATTGGCAGGTTTCTGGAAGTTAGTGTTTCAAATAGTCAGTTACTTGCATCACAAAATTCAAGAAGTCTCACTCCTTCTTCATTTCTTGAGCCGTAACCGTGCCCACCATGTACCCCAGTGTAACCATCCTGGAGCTGTCCAACATGACCATTGAAGTCCCTGCTAGCATAACGATGTCTCCGTCCTCTGTCATTGCGGCTGTTTGTAAAAGTTGCTTGTAAAAGCAGTCTTTCTCTTCTTTGCCTAGGCCTGCTTGGGGAGCATAAGCAGAGATGATTGTCAGTAGTCTACAACTAATCTAAGCTTAATTATTTTATTATTAACTCGAACTACCTCTATTGTCTTATTGATCCATCTCTCAGCCAGGAAAATGCCTAGTCCCCCTAACACATCATCCTTGCCTTCCCAGAAAAGGTTATAGTTAATATGTTTGCCTGCGACTAGTCTCGCAGAGGCACCTCTCCATCTCACCTCTTGCATGCAGCACACATCCACATGCCTTCTCTCCAGCATCTCCACTATTTCCCCAGATCTACCTGTGAGAGTGCCACCATTAAGTGTTGCAACTCTGAGATGCGACGTCTTTATATTTTAGTTGTTCCTATATACTTGTTGCTGTGCTTATAATTGTTTTGGCATTGATACACTGGTTGGATGCCCTTCCTAACACCAATATATATATATATATATATATTTGCATATTCATCTTAATAATTTGAAATATTTGACTTTTCCTCTCTTTCCCCTCTTTCCTTTTACTATCCAGGAAAAATTTGAACCGTTAAGATCTCCTTCCTGGTTATGTCAATATTTATAAAACAAACTTTGTATTTTATCTGATGAAAGCGTACCAAAGTTTTGGTACCCTTGAAATATATATAATAGAATAAATATGGTTTTATAAATATAGTTTCCATTTATTTAATATCATTGATATATATATATATATATATATATATTTATTTAGGTTTGTTGGTTTACCACTGGATAGAACTGGTCATTCCGTATGGTCAACCTCGATGTAATATTATGGAGAGCACTCAACGTAATGCAACTCACCCATCTTCATTTGTGTAGTTGGTGGTGCGAGTACGGAGTTAATTATTATAAAATAACAGGAGGCTGGACTGGTGTAATTCCTTGAAAGGTTTATTATACTATGATCATTTCAATGACCGGGTTCAGTATGAATCCAGTGATATCATCAGGTATTTGAAATATAACAAAGGAATATAATAGACAAAATCCATGGGGCTGAAAATCAGAGATATGAGGGCGACCGAACATTTAGCAGCTTCTATCCCGGTCGGCCGCCCTCAAGTGGTGATTATTAAGCCTACTTATGTCCATCGGGTGAAGGGGCGTAGGCTTGTGGTGTACTACTACCACCCCGTCAAAGACAGAGGCCAGCGTTGAGATCAGTTTACAATCAAGCTGGTCATGCGTGCTAGAAAGTGCCGCAAAAAATATTATTTCAATGAGCATATATCTCTTCAACAAAGCTACATATAGTAATATATAGTGGGCGTCTGCATGGTATAATGTATGGACAGAAATTACGATTAACAATTAGAAACGTTAAATTTATGTTTAGGTTTAGAAGATGCCATTTAAGATGAAATTAGAAAAATAAGGTTTAGGTTTAAAGTTATGAGATTTAGTTAAAGGAATTTAGAGAAGGAGGCTTTTATGAAAAAGTTTAAGTGTATTATAGATAGTCTCGATAAAGTTTCAGGGTAGAATATAGAGTAATAGCGGTCAATAAACAACGACATTGCGGACCCCGGCCAGCCCGAGGTCCAACGGCATGTCAGGCGTTCCAAGTATTATCGTCTAGCGAAAGAAATGGAAATTTATTTTTCCGAGCACTCCAGGAATGTAACTGTCTTAAGCGTCGGGTGTGCTAACGGGAAGTCCGCCACCGTCGCCTGGCCATCGTATATACCAAACGATTACTAGTTATTCACACTGGTGGGGGATTAAGTTAAGTGCTAGTAGAAGGAGGCATGATAAAGTTAAAAGTTGTGATTAAGCCTAGAATTTAAAGGTACTGTTTGGCGATCAATAACCGGTGGCGCTGCGGGTTTCAAGTCTTATAATATATATATATATACACACATGCATATACATACACATCATGATAATGATATACACATATATATATTTGCGTGCATATGCATATACCATATATATGTAATATACATACACATATTGTACATATACATACTTCATATATATACACATATAAATATATCATCAACCTCATCAATTAGCGTCTATCATTCATAGGTAGGACGTATTGACCCATAGGGAAAAAACAAGTCAGAGGACCATGTTTAGCTCACCCAGGGCAGATTTTGGCTTGGTTTCTACAGCTGGGTGCCCTTCCTACCACCAACCACATTTACAGTGTGTGCTGGGTGCTTTTTGTTGTGACACCTACGTGACCACTTTACAGTGTGCACTGGACACCTTTGTCATGTCCCCAACACGACCACTTTAGAGTGGGGCCTGGGGACGCTTGTCTTGGGACTAGGGAGAGAGGGGAGGGAGCTTGGGGAAAATGAGGACAAGGTAGTAGGGGAGGTATGGTTACCGCTAAGGGAATGAACGAGAGGAGATAGAAGGTTGAGGAAGGTGTTGCCTACTAAGTATAAGCCTCAGCCTGGGAATAATAGAGGGTGGGTCTTCTGTAAAACTACATAGCCGCAGAGTTCACGGTCCTGAGAGGTGTAATTGTGCAAGGTCAGCTTTTATATATAGAGAGGGAGGGGGGGGGGAATAAAATGCATACAAAGAGGGGGGGGGGGATAAAATGCATACAAAGAAACACAAGTCATTTCCACACTGGAATATCCAAACACCTTCACAAGCACCACCAGATATGTCGTCAGGAAGGCGAGCACCCTAAAAATGATAAGAATCAATAGTCTGCTGATAATTCCTGGAATTTTAGAATTTTATTCTGACTGACCCTCATCTTCGCCGTAACATCTAAGGTGTGGGAAGGAGCTAAAGAGTCGCTCGTTGTGGTGTCCCAAATGAGCCATCTACCTCTTACCCAGGGTCAAAGAGTAAGTCATCTAGTTGACTCCCAAATTGAAGGAATATTGATTACAGCTTGGGCATACTTGGTAAATAGGTTCAGCTCGGTATGACAAGCCGTGCTTTATGAATATGACTGTCGGAAAACAAATTTTATTCTTTACATTCTGTTTACGGGAGGTAGGCGAAGAACATTCCGTTTACTACTTACGAAAGATCGCCGCATATTGAGTGAGTCCTATTTTTATTTGAAGACCTGACAGCTATTTCTAGCAGATCAAACAGTTGCATAGGGATTCCCTAGGTGAGATATGTGACGGTCGTGTCTTTCTCAATAATATTTGTGACGTAAAAGAAATTTAATCGCTTCGGCGGAGAACGAAACTGTTATATTGTCGAGAAAGGCAAGTGCGCGAACAGCACCAGCACAATGACAGAATATAAAAATACATCAACAATTTAGACAGTGGTATAAGAGTCCTACTTGGAATTATTATCAATAAGGAACACAGAAAATGCTTATAAACACCTCTAATATTTTTTACGCTCAGGCCGTTCGTAAAACACATCAACCATTTGTTTTGTTTCTTGATAATTACCGACCAAATCTCTTATATATACAGAAGCATTATTAAATTTACAATACGCATAATCATATATTACAATAGAAAATGGTTCTTTTCTCTTACCTAATGTTACAAATACTGCCAGACTGCAAACACAAACAAACATGCTGGGGGCAGCCATGTTTGCAAGCTACATTTGCCGAAGTGAATCAGAAAATGATCTATGATTGGTCATAATACTGTTAATGTGCTTGCAATGGACGAACGAGAAGATAGTTTATATAAACAGCAATTCGTAGATAATTTGGGGTTGGAAAGCAATAGAGACCCTTGTTAAGTTAGTGGCAACCGTTATAAATGCGTGTCACATCAAAAAGTTAATTATAAATGATTATGCGGTAAAGAAAAAAAACGTTATTAATCAATAGTTGATATAATGTTAAATATTTCGAAAGTACGAGGAACAATTCCGACATGTTTCTCTCTTATTTCAACCTCATCAGCGAGCATAGACTTCATCGTAGTGATGGGAAAATCATTAAATAAATAAATGTACATTTATTGACATGAAAAACTATAGTTCTTGGAAGAATATATTGTTTGATTTGTATCTGCTACATCGGTATGTCACTGCCCAGATTGTAAATTATGTTGTGGCTGAATTGATACATGGAACTAAAAAGATCAACTCATTTTCCTTTTCTTAAATAGATAGAGTCTGTATGACTGTAGCATCGTCGTCGACTGCTTCAACGGCAAGGGTGATGCTCTAGACAGGGGGAACTACCAAAGCATAAAACTAATGGACCAGGTCATAAAAGTTACAGAGTCATTGTACAACTTATTGGAGATCAAATTAACTTAGATGAGATGCAATTTGGATTTGTCCCAGAAAGAAGTACCATGGGTGCCCTCTTCTTTGTGAGGCAACTGCAAACCCCTCTACTTGACATTTGTTGATCTAGAGAAAGCTTTTGATAGGGGCCCTCATTCTGTAATCTGGTGACCACTTAAGAAGAGAATAGAAGAATGGCTTGTGAGGACGGTATAAGCCATGTACAGAGGTACTGTCAGCAAGGTTAAAATTAATAATATAGCAAGGAGTTTAGTGCGCAAGTTGGAGTCTTTAGCCCTCTCCTCTTTATTATTCTCCTCCAGGCCAAGTCAACTTGGCAATAACCAAAGTTCTAGTAAGTAGTAAGGAAAATAAGGACCTGATCCCTTCTAGGAAATGGCCCTGCTCAGTGTGTAGGAATGGGGTGAGTAGATATTCCATCCTCTGTCCTAAATGCAAACTATGGGTGCACAAGAGATGTAGTGGGATCTAAGGTAAGTTAGCTAAGAACATAGGTTTTACATGTGGCTGTCGCATAGGAGGAATAAGTATAAAATGCTCACAGGAAACAAGTGCTATCAAATTCTTGAAAGGTTCTGTAGAAGCAGTTGACAGCTTCTGTTACCTGAGTTACCAAATTAGCAGTGGAGATGGCTATTCCGAAAGTACGGCAGCCAGAATGAGGACGAGATAGAAAATGTTCGGGGAGCTACTAACACTGCTATAAAAGGTTTTTTCCTCAAAATTAAGGGCAGGTTGTATGATGCGTGTATACAAGCAAGACTTTGCATAGTAGTGAGACCTGGTGTGCAGAGAACCTGCAAAGATTGGAAAGAAATGAAGCTGGCATGCTTTGTTGGATGTGTAATAGTAATATACATGAACAAGAAAGCATAAATGAACTGAGAGGAAATTGGGCATATGAGGGATCAGATGCAGTGTGCAGGAGAGGAGATTGTGATGCATATGATGGATGACAGCTGTATAAAAAGGTGCAGGGTGTTCAAAGTTGATGGTAGCTATGGAGTAGAAAGACTTTGGATGAGGTGATAAAGGCTGACCTTGCACAATTGCACCTCTCAAAAACAATGACATGGGATCAAGATCTCTGGAATTATGCAGTAATACAGACAACCTGCCTTCCCATGTGTACAGGTTGAAGCATACATTCAATATGCACCACTTTCCCCTGCCTTCCCCTCCCCTGTTCTAACACTCCACCCACGTCATAACACCCCACCCTTCACCCACGTCCCCACCCCACCCCTCATCTGAAAAGTCCCCTACCCCTAGATCTACCTCTCCCATCCTCATGCGCCTTCCTCACCCCAGCCCCCAATCCACAATGTAAAGTGATCATTTTGGTGTCACAACAAAAAGCGCCCAGTCCATGCTGTAAAGTGGTCGTGTTGGTGACACGACAAAAAGTGCCCAGTCCACATTGTAAAGTAGTCGTGTAGGTGTCACGACAAAAAGTGCACAGCCCACATTGTCAAGTAGTCGTATAGGTGTCACAACAAAAAGTGCCCAATCCACGTTGTAAAGTAGTCGTGTAGGTGTCACGACAAAAAAGTGCCCAGTCCACATTGTAAAGTAGTCGTGTAGGTGTCACGACAAAAAGTGCCCAGTCCACATTGTAAAGTAGCCATGTAGGTGTCACGACAAAAGGTGCCATCTACACTGTATTGCGGTTGTGTCAGTGTCACAACAAAAAGCGTCCAGTACATACTGTAAATGTGGTTGGCATTAAGAAGGGCATCCAGCCATAGAAACCAAGCCCAAATCAGTTCTGTATGGTCGTCTGATCGGGTTTGTCTCACAATGGGACAACTCATCTAAAACCATGCAAGCGTGGAAAAATAGACATTAAACGGTGATGTTAATAATTGTTTTTACTTTAGGCACAAGGCCAGCAATTTCCCAGTGCATTACTGGTACTTTATTTTATCGACCCCGTAAGGATGAAAGGCAAAGTTAACCTCGGTGGGATTTGAACTCAGAATGATATTAAATAAATGGAAACTATATTTATAAAACCATATTTATTTTATTATATATATGATCATCGATCTGACGCCTTCAGAACGCCCGAGTTCATTGCTGAAGTTCAGAATGTCATCAACAATGAACCTAGCAAGTCGATGCGTGCCATTGCAAGGGAGAAAGGCGTGGATGAAAAGCTCATTAGGCTGGTGGTACATGAAGACATTCGCTACGTTTCATACAAGATGAGGAAAGGACAATTTCTGTCAAAGGCGATGCAAGAAAAGCGACTGAAGCACGCAAAGAAGCTGATCAACAAGTTGAAACACCCACTGGAGCCAGGCATGCTGTCTCCGACGGGAAAACTTCTGCCAAGACCAGGAGATCAACTCCCAGAACAACAGGTGGCTCGCTGTCTCATCCAAAGACGTGCCCAGAGTCATGCAGACAAAGTTTCCAGCGACAACATTGGTCTTAGGTATCGTCAGCAGTCAAGGTGACGTCATGCCACCTCACTTCTTCCCTGAGGGCCTCAAGCTGAACACTGATGGCTACATCCGCATTCTGAGCGAGGTAGTAAAGCCCTGGATCAACCAGGTAGCTGCAGGTAGGCCGTATGTGTGGCAGCAAGACTCAGCGCCCTGCCATACCAGCTGAAAGACCTAAGCCTGACTGTCAGAGAACTTCGTCGACCACACTTCACCTGACATCTGGCCTCCCAGCTCACCTGACTGCAACCCCCTTGACTTCTTTGTGTGGGGAGCAATGGAATGAGACACCAACAGATCTAGCTGCAATATGAAAGACGATCTGAAGGCCAGGATCACATGTGCTTTTAGGGGCCTAAGTCAGGGGCAGTGACGAAGGCCTGTAGCCGGTTCTGAGGCCGTCATCAAAGCCAATGGCGGGTTTATCGAGTGAGATCGAAAGAACAAGTCATGAAGACAAACTGACCCAAGTTTGATAAAGATATCTTAAAAAATAAAACTACTGTGTTATTTTTTCATAGACAGTAATCTTGCGAACAAATATCGTCCGCACCCTATATATATATATATAAGTATGTATACGTACATACATATATGTATACAGATGTACAGTAGTATATATATACATACATACATGCACACATATATATATATATATGTACATATGAGTGTACGAACACATATTATAATGTTCGGTTTGTTTGTAAACAAACAGCCCGAATTAAGCCGTACAGTGTTTGACAACCATCATTGCCCTTTTGTTCAACACTGACAAAGGAACTATGAACTAGTTTCTAGCTTATTAGCTGTCATCAGCACCATATACCTTCCTGTCAGTCGATTGAACATTTGAAAGTATATACTTTCCTTATGCATATTAACGGCTGAGCAGCCTAATTTGCATATCGAGTGAGTTAGTCAGCCGGGCGTACCAAAAACGATAAATGGAAAAAATGAAATTTCATTTCTCATTCTTAGTACACTGTCGAACACCGAACGTGGAGGCATATTGTCTATATGCTTCAGCTTGTACTTGTGGGAACTTGGGTCTTCTTTATTACTGCGTAATGCCAGAGGTCTCAGTCCTGTGTCATCGCCTTTGAGAGGTCCAATTGGGCAAGGTCAGTTTTTATCACTTCATTCCAGGTCTTCCTGCGTTTCCCCACTCCAAAACTTCCATCGAATTTTAGTGCTCTGCATTTTCTTATGCAACTGGCGGATTGGCTTATCGGGCAACCGGGCAAATGCCAGAACGGCCGGTGCTGCTGCGAAAATTTTTGACAATATTTTGGTCACTGACACTGCAGCTTGCAGTGTGGCCTGCCTGCCTGCATGCCGAAGAATGTTAGTACTATGTTGTGTAGCATGGTCATTGGCAGGGCCGGCGCTACTGTTAGGCGAACTAGGCGCTTGCCTGGGGCGCAGGATTTAGAGGGGCGCAAAAAATACAACTTTAAAAAATACTACAAATGAAAAACATGTTATGATATAATAATTATTAAAAAGTTATTTACAATAGTTATTTTTATTAAAAATTACAATAATCACTTATTTTGTTTTAATGTGTAGCGTACATAAATTCCCCCTCGAATTCTCAGAATATTGGTTGCTGCTGATTTTCACACTGATTGACCTTACTGACAAACTGAACAATCGCGACCAGGTGCGGATCTTCAGTGCAACAAGGGCCGGTTGCTTCGGATTTGCCAAGGCCGATTTTAAGTCCCAATCCGCCCTTGATCACATGTCCATACCAACACAATCTCCTCTCCTGCACACAGCATTTGATTCCTCTTATGCTTAGTCTCTCTCTTAATTCGTGCTTAGATGATATATAGATATCTATAAATATATATATCATCATCATCATCATCATTGTTTACTGTCCATTTTCCACACTAGAATGAGTTAGACGAATTGTCGTATTGTGAGACAAGTCAGATCAGGTGACTGTGTCTTGCTCATATAGAACTGTGTCTGACTTAGTTTCAACAGCTGGATGTCGTTCCTAATGCCAACACCATTTACATCATGGACTGGGTATAATTTCATCATGTCAGCAACATGACCACCTTACAGGGTGGGCTGGGTGTTTGTTGTCATGTCACCAACATGACCACTTTACACAGTGGATGGGGTGCTTTTTGTTGTGCCACCAGCATGGCTATTTTACAATGATCATGTGGTTAGAAAAGCAGTTTCACTTCCAAACATTACACCACATTTCATCCTCATCATCATCAGCGTTTTTAACCCCACTTTTCCATGCTGGAATGGTTTAGATGAGATATTTTGAGGTAATGTTTTACAGCTGGATGCCCTTCCTGATGCTGGCTCTTTTAGTCACTTCCTATAACACTCAGATATACTGTGTACCTATTCTAAACTGGGATAAACAGCATATATATGCAGATGATGCACAAAAAGCTTTATGGCTCAAAGGTAAAGAAAGATGGCAAAGAAGATAAAAAGATTAAAGCTAATATTGATCCAAAACATTCCATCTTTAAGTAAATATATATATATATATAAATATACCTAGACACATATGACCTTAGCAACCTGTGCCCTACAAGACCAGCAAGAGGCAGACCACTTACCATTACCTCAATGGCCAAGAAAACCCACACAGATAGATGGAACGGGTGGACCAGAGCCATACGGACACCCAAAAACCACGATGAACTGAAGAAAATGATTGCACATGCGGTAGGGGCCAGCATAAAACTAACCCTTAAGGAACATATGTTCAAATTTAATGGAAAAACATATGCCCAAGAGGAAGGAGCAGCCATTGGTGTTAGCATTGCAGGCGACATAGCTAACTTATTCATGGTATGGTGGGACAGTAGACTTAAACTTAAACTTAAAGAACAATTAGAAGACCCCTTAACCCTGATAATGTACTCCCGCTACGTTGATGATATAAACATCGTAGTTAAGACACCCCCACTAGAGAACAGTCAGGAACTAGAGAAAAACACAATGGAAAGCATCCAGCAAATAGCTAACTCCATCCACCAGAGTATTAGAGTTACTATAGACTACCCAAGTAAACACCCCAACCATCGATTACCTGTACTAGACACAGAGCTCTGGTTAGATACCATTAATAACAAAAAACAAATCCTCCATTCCCATTATGCCAAACCCATGACTTCCAAACATCTGATCCACCGAAACTCGGCTGTTTCGGACCATACCAAAATCAACATACTGATTGCGGATTTGGTACGGGTGATGAGAAACGTGTCCCGCATGTGCAACCCCGAAGAACTAGAGAGACACATACAACACTTCATCCACCGTATGCAGTTCTCTGGTTACAATCAGAGAGATAAAATCAGAGTGTATAGAAGAGCCAGAACCAAATGGGAAAAAATGGTAAATAATGACACAAATGGGACCTGCCCCTTGTATAGGAGCAAATTTTGGAATAGAATAGAAAGAACTAGGAATAAGGCTAATAGAATAAACTCATGGTATGATAGCAATAAATACCAGAGTGTAATGTTCATCGATACAACCCCTAGAGGTGAATTAGCTTACAAATTTAGAAGGGCCCTAGATAAACATAAACTCAATATTAAGATAGTAGAAAGACCAGGTACCTCCGTAAAAACACTTATTAGCAAGACATACCCTTTTCAAAGACCCCCCCTGTATAGATAAGAATTGTATAACCTGTAAAATAAGCCCCCATATTAACTGTAAAACTAGAAATGTAGTGTATAGCATAAGATGTACTGAAGGACAATGTAGAGACAAAAATATAGTGTACATAGGTGAGACAGCCAGTAGTGTAGGGGAACGGATAAATGAACACTGGCGAGACCTTCAAGATAGTAAAGAATCATCTGTACTCTACCAACATGCTAAAATAGAACATAAGGGTAAATTAGAGAACATAGAAATAAAAATAGAATCTACACACAGAAAAGACGCAATGTTTAGACAAATCACAGAGGCAATAAACATAAAAGAATTACAACCAAAATTAAATAGAAAATATGAGTGGAACAGCAACATCACAACTTACAATTAAGGACAAAATGAAAACACACACACACATAGAACAAACAACCAACCAGTAACTTGTAAATAAACAAATAAATAAACAAATATAAACACACACAGACACCCGGATGTGGCGCATGCGCAGACTGAGCACACAACACACACACAGAAACAAAATGGCGTAGGACAGAACAAAGGAGAGGCACAAAAACAAAGAAAAAAATCCCCAGTCACTGATGAGGTCACAGAATGTGTGACGAAAGAACTTTGACAATATATAAACAACTATCTGGTTGTGGAACCAACCAACCAACCAGAAATTTATAAATTTATAAATTCCTAAATTTATAAATTTATTATAATAAATTGAAGTGAAAGCAACTGGTGCGTGTGTTTCTTATTAGCAACATGACCCTCCCAAAGTATAACAATATAAATATATAAATATATAATTATATGTGAGGCACCAGACATCTTCCCAAACGTCATACACAATTGTATGTTTGTAGCTGAACAGCTATAAATTAATGTCTTGTCTTTTGTCTCCTACTCCTTTGGACAGCATTTGGCTTATGTCAGACGCTGTGACTCCCTGATGGATGGTAGAGGTTGAAACTACCCAAGTCCATCTCAACGGCCGATGACCATGGAATTCTGTGTCTTTCGTTTGTATATTTATTTTTAAAATAATGTTGTCTTGTCCTATTTTGTTAATTTTCTTAAGTTTATATATATATTACATAAATGTTTCACTTTCTTTCCATGTTTGTGTGTGTGTGCATAAACCATAACAGAAGAGTTCAAAACTGGTTGCCCATATATATAGGAACTCCTATATGCTGATGATCTAAATGAAATGTATGGACCAGACGTGGTCGCCATAACCATCTGGCTCAGTCAGGCATAGAAAATAAATGTTTATCATTGATAATGTTGATGATGTGCACTCCGATCTCCTTTCCACATCCCTGATAATCTTTTCCTGTCCAAACCATGCATGCATAGCCTAAAACATTCCACAATATACTGCCAAATGCAATTCATTTTCTTCAAAGCCACACCTATGATATGGCGATGGCTCTCCTACTATGAGATCCTCCCCAATTTCCAAGTAACATGTAGCCTGATGCTTGTTCTCTCATCTTACTCTTATCATTGCCCTTCCCAGCAGGAACAAGAACACAACAGGCATCCAAATTTTGTAATGAGGTAGCACTGTGGACATGATAAAACACCCAATTCACCCTGTAATGTAGTAGTGCTGATGACATGACAAAAAGCATCCAGTTCATCCTTTAACCCTTTAGCATTTAAACGCGCCATATCCAGCCAGAATTTTTTAACCTCTTTCCGTTCAAAACAGCCATAATCAGCCTCTCATACCAATGTTAAAGTATTCTTCTCAAAATAAATAACATCAAAATCTTGTAGCTTCAATATTATGTAAGATAATTATTGTTGCTACTTGTTGGCACAAGGCCAGCAATTATCTCAGTGTATTACTGGTACTTTATTTTGTAAGATAATTTATTATGTAAGATACTTTATTATGTAAGATAATTATGCACAGTAAAGTGTTTGCTGTGAAAATACAAAAGTAAATATAGAGTAATCATCATCATCATCATCGTAAATACTAAAGGGTTAAGACAGTCGTGCTAGTGCTATGACACAAACATTTCATTCACAAGGTATAGCTAGACCCATGGCTATAGTAGAAGATACCCAAGTTGCCACATAGTGGGATTGAACCTGAATCCATGTGGTTGTAAAGCAAACTCCTTAACCACATAGCCATTTTATTTCACAAATACTTTTGTATGTATTTTTAAAGTCATTATTCATATGCATTACCCTGTTACTCTGCTACCTTGTTATACTGTCACCCTGCCACTCCACAAACCTGCTGAACTTCATTGCTGGTCAGAATTCAAATGGTGTCACTGATTGATCACGTGAGATTTGAAAAAAGAAGTCTGAAGCAACAGGCGATCTTTTGGGAGGGTGAGAAAGCTGTGTCACCTGATGAAATAGGAAAAGTTACATTGCCACTCCACCAACACCAACATCGTTCCCACACCACCGTCATCAACACCACCACCACCACCACAACTAACACAAACACAACCACCAGCACAACAACAAAAGCAATATTGACTATCCTTTCACCACCAACAACAACAATGACATCAGCACCTCCCACTACCACTGTCATCACCAGCACAATACCATCAACATTTCTATACATTCCAACAACAAGCAATATAACCTGCATTAACTCAAATCCCGCCTAGGTTGACTTTGCCTTTCATCGATAAAATAAAGTACCAGTAATGCACAGGGTAATTGCTGGCCTTGTGCCTAAAGTAGAAACAATTATCTTATTTGTCTACTATGTCAATTAATAGATTTTGTTTATATATAAACATATATAAATGTTTATATACAGTTTATGTCTGATTGTAGGAGGTGTCATCATCATCATTATCATCACTGTTTTTTATGCTTTTATGGTTTAGCTGGACAGACCATGTGACCACATCCTGCGTTTTGGGCTTGGGACAGGATGGACAGAGTGCTTTTTTCTGTGACATCAGTACAACCATCTTAGAGAGTGAACCAGGTGCTTTTTATTGTGGCGCCAGCACTACCACCTGACTGGGTAGACTGGGTGCTTTTTGTCATGGCACCAGCATTGTTGGGGAGAAAGCAACGTGTCATGTGTGGTCTTGGGAGTTGTGCTTGACAGTATATTGTGGAGCATGCCCAGCTTTCTATGCATGCAGGAGTTGGATAGGAAAGTGGATATCCCTGAGCTTCTCCTTCAGCTTCGAGAACATCCAGAAGTCGCATGAGGAACAGTCTTGATCCCCATATTGGGCAAGTAGTTGGTCACCAGGATGGATTTGTTACAAGGGGTATTGTCCTGGTGCAGGTGCCACTGGCTAGACTTGAAGAGTTCTGGTCTCTTGTGATGAAATCTCTTTCTGAATTGCCTCAAAACCTCTACATAATACTTTTTGTTGACTGTCTGGTCATGAGGAACACAGTGGATGTAGATGATGCCCTTGCTGCTAAATAGAATCATCATGAGCTTCCCAGTGAACCTGCTTCGCCTGGCCTTCTTGGGTCTTGGGGAGTCAGAATGTTTCCACTGGGCACTCTGTCTCTTGATCTCTGGATCATAACAGTAGACCCAGCTCTCGTCACAACAGGTTATCAGAGACTTAAAGACACTTGGATTCAGAGAGATCCACTTGACCAGCTCCCTGTTGTCATCAACGCGCCTCTTCCTTTGAACTTCATTGAGTACCCTTGCACAAACTTTCTGCATGGTGCCCTCAGCCACTTCAAATTGTTTGACAGTCATCAGAAGTGATGCACAACGGTCCTCATCCAGAAATTTGCAAATTTTGTCGACCAGCTTTGGTGCCCTGATGTCTTTCTCCCTGTCACACCTCTTATTGTCCCTCATCTGCTCCCTGCCTTTCCGGCGCCTTTTGTGCCAGCGAAAAACAGTTGACTGGCTCATAAAAGTTAGTTTGTAAGCAGTTTTTACATTTTCGTAGGTTTCTGCAATGTTTTTGCTGAGCTTAACACAAAACTTTATTGCATATCAAGCCTCCAAGTAGTCCCCATGTCACAACTGCATTGTGGAACCAGTCAGACAAGACATATATGATGGGTAGTATTTAAAGTGCTGTAGCAGCTAGAACCTTTAACCTGCAAAAAATGAAATTTGGCATGTTAGCTTTTTATAACCACATTAAGGATTTATTAGAGTGACAATTACACAGGTCAATTAAAAGTGGTTAAAAAAAAAGTCTCAAAACTTCTTGAGTGTACCTTGTGTATATATATATAGTTATATTTTGTGTTGTTCACTCTCAAATTAAATTATATATATATATGATATATATATATATATATAATATATATATATATAGATGATGATCATGATGATGATATATATATATATATATAATATAGGTATTGTCCTTGTATAATTAACACAGGCATTTTCTAATGCTCCATTCAATTATAATCATACTAGTCCTACTGTGTTTATATACTTTCTAGACCTGTTCTTTGATTATAGATATGTCTGATATACTGTATATTGGACATAGTAGCCACAGAAACTTGTTTTTAACCACAAACAAGTTATTGGCATTGATCCAGTGATGCATTAATGGAACATGTTTCAATGTATCAATCTGATTTTCAGACTAAGCAAAAACAATGGCTACAGGAAAAATGCTGAGATCTCTGGCAGACTGACAAAGAACCAGGACATTTCAGATGTGATAGCAGTGATTATTTTAATGTACAACTGGACCTTGCTTGCGTAGTTCTAAATTTAATATTGTGCTGTAATTTTATATTTTTTGTCGAATACTACATGCACTCATGTGGTAATGCATAGTCACATAGCTCCTGTGGCAGTCTTAGGACTCACTGTATTGACATATGACATTTCTAGGGGATTTTATAACCTGATAGAGCCCATTTCCTCTCCAGGTCTGAAGAGAATGAAAGAATGGAAGAAAACTATATAGAGGAAGAATCGACCCAGTATATTTTTTATTAACTTTGAATGGATGAAAGGCAAAGTTGACCTCAACGAGAATTGAACTCAGAGAGCAGAGAGCCAAAACGGATACTGCATTCTATCTGATGTTCTAACAACTACAAATTTGCCCCCTACTCATATGGTAAATGATGGTTAAAAAAGTTTAAATACTCATGAAATGTTAAAAATACACATTACAAATGCTGCTTAGATTCAGGGAATATAAAACACTGAGTCGTAACACTTGCCTCAAAGATTTGTGCAGTTCTAAAATTTTCTGAAATGGAGCTGCAGTTGTTGTGTATCCCCATGTCAAGCTAGATCAAGCAGTCTTTCGGCATGTAAATGAGAAGTGTGACTGACTGATCTATCTTCCTACTTATATGTGTCCATCTAACTGATGACTATAGTGAAAACTCCAACATATAGTGATGAGGAATTAGCATATGTCCTACCCCAGTGAATATTCCTATTGTTCTGGTTGCTTTCATATCCTAAATGACAATTTCAATTGCATAGTCCTCAATTTCAATAGCTGGTCACTCAGTTGGGTCTACTGGGGGTAGACTCTCTATATTCCATGCATTTTTCTCATTCAGCAACATCTCATAGTAACATTTCCATGTTAATTGCTTCTTAGCATAAAAAAAGTAGAAACAATTATATATGTATTTTTCATAAATTTTGTCCTGCTTCATGTTGGATCATTGGTTTGAAACACAAAATATCTCATGCCTCTGATCCTCAAGTAGCAAAATGGAAGAGAACATTGGTGATGCTCTATCCTGGCAAAAACATGCACTTCTTCTTGTGACGCTAAACTCTGCCAGTTGCAGACTGTGCATTAACATGTGATATCTCTCTCCACAAAGTTCAATCGCCAGCAGCAGGGTTCAAAGAGCAAAGATCAAGTACAGTCCATAAATTGACATTGTCAAGCCATTGTTTTGGCTGCCAGCCTCTGCTTCTCTTACCAGCCGACCTTCCTTCCAGGCATAACCTACTCACACCACAAGTTGATCTTTTTATATGACTGTATAGTTTGAGTATTCTTGACTTGACAATTGATGTAATTGGTCTAAGTCTGGTAATGTTGAGCAGCTCACTGATACAGATACGCTCGCTGAGCAGCTTGCCAGTCATAAGTCTCATGATGTAGTTCTGGAATGTAGAGCTTCTCAAGTGACCTTGTCGTCCAATTAACACAGTCAAGACCATATAACACAACTGGTAGGATGTAAGTATCAAAGATCTTAGCCTTCAAACAATAGGAAACTTGTTTTGATGTTAGTACTTCCTTGTTCTTGTTGAAAGCTGCCCAACCTAGAGCGATTCGATATTGCGCAGCAACCATTCCATTGTTGTTTGATGATAGTTTGTGACCGAGATATAAAAATTCCGTAACTTAAGCAATTTGCTGTTTGTAGATTGGCATTGTTTTTATTGGTTGCACTGCATCTCATTTAAACTAATTTGCTTCCAGTTTAGTTCTGCTTTATATATATGTACATACATACGTACATACATAAATACATGCATACATATAGATATGCTATGCACATACACATATCTATAACTCTCTCTCTCTCTCTCTCTCTCTCTCTCTATATATATATATATATATATATATATATATATATGTGAGGCACGTGGCCTAGTGGTAAGAGTGTTGGACTTACGATCATAATGTCGTGGGCTCAATTCCTGGGTTGTGTGTTGTGTTCTTGAGCAAAACACTTCATTTTCACGTTGCTCCAGTATACTCAGCTGAAAATGAGTACCAGCAATAGCTGGAGGTTTAACCCTGCGATGGACTGGCGTCCTGTCCAGGGGAGAGTCTTGTACTCTCAGTCGCTTCACGCCATGAAACCGGGATAAGCACTAGCCAAATGAGCCTTCTGACTTAAGACAGACTTTAGACTTTTAGACAGGGTGTGGACGATATTTGTTTGTAATTTTCAACTGCTAATTTTATGCAAATTTTTTTTATTTCCGTTGTCACTCTTGTCTTCATAAAAACAGTGAGTATATTTCCATTATTTATTTTCAGAATAATTGATTATGAATAGTTTTGAACCTCCAAATTTGTGGAAGAGACGCGGAGTTCTTCTTGGAATCCGCACCGGGAGGACAAATAAGGAAATTTCAGACTTTCTTAGCGTCAGAATGGTGGAAAAGGTCAGAAAGGAACTGGAAGATTCAGGATTCGACTACAAAGCAACATAAAATAATGTTATCTCTGATCGAGACGAAGTGAGAGTTTATTTGAATACATATAAAAATGAGAAGAAAAAAAACAGCTAAATGGGCAAAAGACAGCAATGGGCAAAAATGCCTCAGTGGACAGAGACCAGTGGTCAACAGAGAGACAATCAACAAGGTGGGTGCCAGGCAGATGAAACATATATATGTGTTTATGCCTGTATTCTTTTGTGAGTGTGTATATATACATCTGTGTGTGTGTGTGTGAGGGGGGGGGGATTAGAGGGAGTCCACATCACAATATTGAAAACAAGACAAGAGGCAATAAACTCCCTCAAAGGGACAGTGTGGAATTTGGTACAGCTAGGCAGTGGTGTCAGGTTACATTTGTTTGTCAGGTGACAACAACAGCAACAGCAATGACAACACCACCATCAACAACAATAGCAACACCAATAACAGCAGTAGCAGCAACAGTGTCAAAAACTCCAAACAAATCCAGCCAATAATAGTTCTAACAATAATAATTGTTTCTATTTTTGGCACAAAGCCAGCAATTATTCCAGTGTATTACTGGTGCTTTATGTTATCGACCCCGTAAAATAAAGCTGTACCAAATTCCACACTGTCTCTTTGAGGGAGTTTATTGCCTCCTGTCTTGTTTTGAATATTGTGATGTTTGTCTGGCTGTGCCCAATAGTGGACACCTGACTGACCAACAGCCCTCTCTGGTTCTCACACATCCATACCCCCCCCCCCCCCCGACATATATATACACTCACAAAAGAGCACGGCATAAACACATATATATATATTTCATCTGCCTGTCACCCACCTTGTGGATTGTCTCTCTGTTGACTACTGGCCACTGGTCTCTGTCCACTGAGGCATTTTTGCCTTTTGACAGTATTTAGTTTTTTTTTCTCATAATACCAACATTCAACACTTTATCAATCGCCTCAAACATATTCTGTTTTTTGTTGAATCACCAAATCTGACAAGCATATCCATGCTGGGGTCAGGTCTATAGCTTCCATAGGGGACCTTGAGCCAATCATCTGTGAAACATACGTAACAGGTTGATAAGCAATAAAAACATGTAAACAAATCTTCATTGTTTTTTTTTTAAATATATGATGAGATATATATAGAAGTGTGAGATAGAAGACCTACCCTTACCAATGAAGGAAATCATGCTCTTAAGATGCTTATTACCAAAATCGATAATTGGTGATTGATATTGATTACTAAGATTGTAGGTGTCACGACTAAAAGCACCCAGCCCACACTGTAAAGTGGTCGTGTAGGTGTCACGACTAAAAGCACCCAGCCCACACTGTAAAGTGGTCGTGTAGGTGTCACGACTAAAAGCACCCAGCCCACACTGTAAAGTGGTCGTGTAGGTGTCACAACTAAAAGCACCCAGCTCACACTGTAAAGTGGTCGTGTAGGAGTCACAACAAAAAGCACCCAGCACACACTGTAAATGTGGTTGGCATTAGGAAGGGCATTCAGCCATAGAATCTAGCCAGAAACAGTCATGGTTACCTGACCCAACTTACCGCTAATGGGACAACCTGTCTAATCCATGCTAGTGTGGAAAATGGATGTTAAACGATGATGATGATGATATGGTGTTAATTATACAAAATATTAGTAGATTCTCAATTGATATATATCTTGTTATATATCATTTAAACTCGTTTAACCTAGTGTTCATGGTGCTTTTTTTATTGAGTTGTTTTGGCATTAGTTAAACTATGATGTGTGTATATATATATATATATATATATATATATATATATATATATATATATATATATATATATATATACACACAATAAGTATACACAATGTATTACTTATCTTAATTAATATGTAATTTAATTCTTACATTATACTTTATCTCATAACTAATAATGGGGATTTTTAATTATCTTTCAGCAGTAGACTTTTTGTTAATCCTTATTAATTTTGAACGTATTATTTCAGTATTAGAGACATGATAGCCAAATGGATAAAGTATGAAACTATCTGTTCACAAGTGAGGAGTTCAAACCTGCTGCAAGTGTGTTTTTTATATATTGTCTTAATCCTTTAGCATTTAAACCAGCTGTATCCGGCGAGAATTCTCTTACCTCTTTCTGTTCAAACCAGCTGTAACTGGCTATTCATACTGATGTTAAGGTATTGTTCACAAAATAAATAACATCAATCTTGTAGATTCGATATTATGTGAGATAATTATGTGAGGTAAAGCCTTTACGATGAAAATATAATAGTATATATAGAGTAATGTAAATGCTAAAGGGTTAACTCTCAATATCTTGTAATGATTTAGCAGGAAATATCTAAAAACAAGTTTATTAATTCAAATGTTTATAGTAACTTTATTAGTAGTGGACAGAATATTGTGAATAATGTTGTAAACTAAAGTAAAGACTTGGGAGAATGGGATGCATAACTGGGAGAAGGGGGCACACATTGTAGAGCTAACCTAGGGCAGAAAATACTCAGGTGCACACATGTATGTACATAGATATGACAGGCTTCTGCAGTTCTCATCCACAAAATTCCACTCATGTGACACGACCCAAGGTGTTGTGAAGCAAACTCCTTAACCATACAGCCATGCCTGCACCTATATATGTGTGTATGTATATATATATATAACCCATGGTAGCGTGTAAGATAGACATTAAACAATGATGATGATGATGTGTATATATATATATATATATATATATCATCATCATCATCATCATCATTTAACATCCATTTTCCACGCTTGCATGGGTCTGGACGGGAATTGTCCCACTTGAGGCAAGATTGGTTGTCTTGCTCAGGACTGTCTGGCGGGTTTTCTATGGCTGGATGCCCTTCCTAACACCAACCACGTTTACAGTGTGGACTGGGAGGTTTTTACCGTGTTACCTACACGGCAACATTACAGCGTAGACTGTGTTTTTTTGTCGTGACACCTACACGACCTCATTTATTTAGGACTGGATGTTGTGGTACCATCAAAAGAGGTGGTGTAGATGGCGGTGGGGGTAGGGTTAGTGGGACGGGGGTGTATTTTGGTTAAGAGGTGCCTACTGACTGTAAGTTTCGCTTTGAACTTAGGCAAGGCGGGTCTTCTGTATTACTACGTAGCGCCAAAGATCTCGGTCCAGTGACATTGTCTTGGAGAGGTGTAAGTGTGTGAGGTCGGATTTTATCAAGTCGTCCCAGGATTTTCTGGGTCTGCCTACTCTGTAACTTCCGTCTATTTTGATCGCCCTGCACTTTTTTATACAGCTGTCATCTTTCATGCGCATCACGTGACAATACCAACGTAGTTTTCTCTTGAGTAAACAGCATCTGATCCCTCTTATTCCCAATTTCTCACTTAGTTCATTTATGCTTTGCCGTTCGCGTATATTACTATTACACATACAACGGAGCATGCAGGCTTCGTTCCTCTCCAGTCTGTGTAGATCCTCTGCATACAATGCCCATGTCTCACTGCCATGTAACATCGCTGTTCGTATGCAGGCCATCATACAGCCTGCCTTTTATTTTTATAGAGAAACCTTTAGCGGCCAATAGTGGTATAAGCTCTCTGAACGTTTTCCATCCCGTTCGGACTCTAGCTACTGTACTTTCGGAGTATCCTCCACCACTGCTGATTTTGTCACCCAGGTAACGGAAGGTGTCCACTATCTCTATAGAACCATCTGGGCAATGGAATGAGCTAGTATTTTGTGGGCATTTGCTGCTAAAATCTATATTCTTAGTTAGCTTACCTGTGATCCCACTACATCTTTTATGCACCCATACTTTGCATTTGGGACATAAAATTTAGTTTCTGCCTGCTCCTTTCCTACACACTGAGCCTGGCCATTTCCCAGATGGGACCAGTGCCCTATTCTCTTTCCTACATATTAGGACTTTAGTCTTAGACAAGTTAACTTTAAGGCCTTTTGATTCTAGGCCATGCTTCCATGTTTGGAATTTCTTCTCTAGTTCAGCCATTGATTCGGCTATGAGCGTTAGATCATCTGCGTATAGAAGTTCCCATGGGCAGCCGGTCTTGAACTCCACCGTTATAGCTTGGAGGGCGATAATAAATAGGAGGGGGCTAAGGACGGAGCCCTGATGAACACCAACTTTTACGCTAAACTCTTCACTATATTCGTTGTTAATTCTAACCTTCATGACCTGGTCGATTAATTTAATGCCTCTATAGTTACCCCTATCTAGGGCATCTCCTTTACCCTTGTAGCAGTTAATGATGATGCTGCTACGCCAGTCCTTTGGTACGACCCCATTCTGTATAACTTGGTTTACTATCTGGGTGACCATAGTGTGTCCCACCGTTCCAGATGCTTTCTATATTTCAGCAACTATTTCCGAAGGCCCAGCCACCTTGCCTGTCTTCAAATCTTTGATTGCCTTACTTATTATACTACCTTCGACTAACACTGCTGGTCTCTCTATTGGATCGTTGTGGGGGAAACTGTCTTTCTCCCATTTATTCTCCTCATTTAGTAGCCTTTCGTAGTGACACTTCCAAGCTACCTTCTTATCAGCGTCAGTGATGGCAGATACACCATCATCATTACAGACACACTTCTCTCTCTCTCTCTATATATATATTTCTTGGCAGAGCTGTTTTGCTAAAGAATAGGTCTCAGGCGATGGATAGTGATATGATTGTTAGTTACAATATATGCAGGCTCCTGCTGGATGTAAGCAACTTTGGACCAAAGAGCAGTAAGCCGCTAGGTGAGATGGAACAATAGGTGACACTGTTAGCTCTCAGGAAACCTCTCACAACCCAGTGATGTAGTTATGATGAGGCAAGTAAAGAGTAAAGACTGCTCCTAAAAAAGACTAGTCTTTGCTGGCCTAAGAAAATTAGCAAATTAGTGACAGGTATGAATAAGATCAACAAAACCTACAGTATAGTCAGATTGAATAAAAGGAATCCTACTGTATTGTCCTTCACATGGGGTAACAAGGGAAAAATATACGACTATGTCCATCTTAGGCTGAAAAGACTGGCAATGTAACCTGATCTGGGAGGCATGGAATGGACACACAAACACTGACTATCCCAAGATTCCACTGAAAATTCAAAAGGGAGCAAACACTAACAATTGGCATCTGGAACATTACAACTCTTAGAGGTAGGGAGCAGGGACTAGTGGAAGAGGCCAGATGTTACCGATTAGATATAATCAGGGTTTTCTCAACAAAGTTCCATGGCTCTGGTACCATAGATTTGGATGGAGGTGGGGTACCACAAAGGACTGCACAGGTGGAAGTGAGTATCCTCACAATTGTCCAGCTGTCTGAATGAGTTATGAAATGGATCCCATTGGAAAGAGGATTTGTCTCTTGAAATTTCAGTTGAAAGAAAGGCCTCTGTGAATATTGCAAATTTATGCACCAACCAGGAGTTTGAATACAGATACATCTTTGATGAAGTCACAGTAGCATTAAATGTAGTTAAAACTGAGACATATATCCTCACCGGACATGGAAGGAATGGTGATCCTGATCTAGATGCGAACAGAGGTCTTATTAGACTTCTTTTCTAGTAGTGGGCTCTCTAATACGAACACCTACTGCAGCACAAATACATCCATATGTATACATAGTATAAAGGAAATAATAGTATAAAGTCAATAATTGATTGTTGTATTGTCTCTGATTTCTTTGATTCTGGATGTTTGTTATAAAGGAGAGGCTAAGTTGTTCAGTTACTCAGCTTTGCCAATCCCACATTAGCCGTTAATTGGGGTGGGTAAAAGTGACTTGGTGTGGTACTGGATGGTTGAACCCTGGTTCAATCAGGTTAAATATGGCATCTGAGCAAAGAAGGAGGCTTACTTAGAAATAAGTCTTCCTTCTTGTACTCACAGTATCAGCAAGCATGAAAAATTACAGCAGAGACAGCATCTAAGGTTAAGACATGGGAGGACTTTGAGGTTAATCAAACTAATAAAGTATTCTGGCAAACTATCAACTAACTTCATAATACATATATATATAATTCAAATTGAAAGATATATGTATATATATATATAGTAATAATAATAAATTTGAAGACTAAAATCCAAAGAGGGCTCGATAAAAAGCAGCGATTCTTTACTTAAACTTTAATGTTATTTTAATAAATATATATATATATATATATAGAGAGAGAGAGAGAGAAAGAACCATACATCATTTTAGAAACAGTATTTTGTACACATATATAAAGCACATAATATTCAGGAAAAAGTCATTATTTTCCTTATGGCACTGTTTCATAGTTCGAAAACCAGAGCAAAAAGCAATCATGCAGGTCAACTCTTCTCTGGACCAACACCATCTTGTCTGCTTTGCAGCCAAGCAGTAGCATGTGGCTCAATTTGGTGCTCTCCTCATCAACCATTACCCTTCTTGATGATGAGTGCACTCGCATCAGAGTAACCCAGCACCTTGGCCTCCATGTTTGTGAGTCACACAAATGCCATTGTGGAGCCATGGTTGATAAGTTTGGACTACATTTGCTATCTTGTTGTCTAAGTGTAGGTCAGTTCCCTTGAATGACATCATCAGAAAGAGCTTTCAAGCAGCTGGTTCCCCATTACAACTGAGGCTGGCTGGCATCAACCCTGGTGATAGTAAGGCAGGCTAACCCTCTTCCTGTCCGAGGGCGGTAAATCTCTAATCTGGGACACCACAATTTGTGACACATTCTCTGCCGCCAATCATGTTGCTTTAGCCTCAAACCATGGCACTGACACCCCTAACACAGAGGAGAGGAAGATAGCTAAATAACGGGACTTGCCCGACCTCTTATTTTTCATACCACCAGTGAGATCGCTGTTGTACTTGATCCCCAAACTGCTGTTTCCTATCACAAAATTTGGATGAAGTGCATCCTGGCTTAGGACCCCCTCCTCCGTAAAGTAGAGTGACTGATGCAGCAGGTGTTACTAGCTGTTCTTCCAGGCAACGCCTTTGCCATTTTGTCAGTGAGGCAGAGTTGAAATATACCGCCTAGATTAGAGTGAAGATTCTAATGCACCACCCTTTCCCTTACTTTGGGGATTTTTTTTAACATCCTTTTTTTATATTTTTTATTACAAACATTATAAAATCCACTTGAAATTTGCTGAATAAAATTTATGTATCAGAGTAAATATTGACTGTTAACAAAAAGAAAAAAAAAGAGATGGTCACGATCATGTGTACAAAGCCGAATTATAAAATATTTATAACTAATGTTTTTGGTGTTGGAAACGAGTATTCGAATGTGTGTGTATGTGCACATGCATGTATTTATGACTATATATATATGTGAAACCATATTTATTGGGTATGTCTGTGCACATGCATGTGTATTTGTGAATATGTATATGTACGCTTAACAATATATAACTAATAGTGTATGCGTTCCCGGATGTTCATATGTGTGCGTATAAATTGTATACGATTGTATGTATTTCTGCGTGTATCTATCCAAGCTTTGCGTCCGCTACCGAGTGACAATACATTACATGAGATCTGATTGGTTAGTTGTTTCTCAGTTGATATTATCCACTAATCAGAATCGAGAACCGGCTATGTATGATGGTGTGAGCTTCGTCCTTTGTTGTTTTCTTTTCTTCCCTTCTTAGTCATCTCTTCTCCCTCATTGCGCGAATTTTCCTTCCCCCCCAATAGTACCGTGCTCCTCTTTCCTTTCCTCCACACTACAATGTTGTAGTAAGCATGCCAATGTGAAGGGCGCACTTCTTGGTAGACGCATACTCCTATAGTCATATGCACTTACACAGAGACACAATTACATATGTACACCCACACATATATATACACACAGTTCCTCCTACACACAATGCATAAATCATAAGAACAGCTCCACTTATACACGCGTACCCTTGCAGATATACACACTTGCATAATACATAACCCTCACGTAACATATGATGCTCAGGCGTTCACTCACTACTGCAGCATTACACATACATGAATTAATAAAACCACCTCACTTCATGCAGCAACAGTACATCACACACACACATGATACTGATGTACACAAACACTTCATTAATACTATTATATATCTCATACACTGGCGAAGATCTGGCGTCGTTAGAAGAAGCGACCGGCAAGTTCCGATCTTTATAAAAAATAAAAGGAAGAAAAAAGAATTTTTTAAAATAATAAAATCCACCAAACTCGAAATCTTTCGGTCGGCTACGTTCCCCTCCATTACATTTCGAGGTCATTTATCAATCTTTTTTTCGATTTACATCAGGCTAACTAATCTCTACATGATACATGTGTGTGTGTGGTGACTATCACTACACTAACAAAACAAAAGGAAATCATACATTAAGGTTATACAGCAAAATAGACATACAAATTCCTTCCTATACTTCATTGTCTTATTCATTTGTTTCTGGAGTAAGTATAGAGATAATAATGACAGGCACAAAGCCTCACGTTCTGTGGGGTAGAGTGGGCTATAAATGATTATATATACCTCAGTACCAGACCGGTACTTTTTCTTATTGGGGATGACTACAGTCGGCCTAGGTTGTACTTGAACTCGGAACGCAAACGAACGGGATTATTAGCATTTTGAGCGCTCTGACAATTCCAGTTGTGTTCATAGTACTAGACTGAATTCGAGCAAGGAACCTTTATTTCTAAACAAAGGGGTATTGGCTTTCTTATTCACGAGACACCTGGTGCATATACTTCAGATGTTTTTTTTGTTTGTTCGTTTGTTTTTAAGTTCTGATATGTATGCCTTTTCCTGTGGTTAAGGGAGAAAGAGAAGCTCGTCCCACAACCTTTTGTTGGTCACAAGGTTAAACTAATACATTGCAATACAGTACAATCACTGCCATATATATGACTATGCAAGGGTAAGAAGAAAAATCTATTTTGTAGTTTAAATATGTCCATACATCCATGGTCCCTTAACTACTAATCTTGGGCATTATAGATAATGCTTTATTTTCCCCCCTTTCACTGTTATCTATTGTAGTTTCCCTATCTATGTCCGTCTATCTTTCTAACTGGCAAGTGTCTGTTTAACTGTTTGCCTCGCTATCATTTCTCTGTTTCTCTATATACATATGTCTCACCTCTCTGTCTGTCTGTCCATCACCGGTGAGGGGCAGTGTCCGAAACGTTTTATTCCTATTCACAATTCACTAACATAGCCCACTTTACATGTCTATTTATGCTCTTCTCTCTCAGCCTATCTAATCTGTATTTCTCTCTCTCTACAATCTCCCTTATATTGTTTCTGTTTTGCTCTCTCTCGTCTTTTTATATCTTTCTCTCTCTTTTACTACTCTGAATCCTTCTCTCTGTATTTGCTAGTTTTTCTCCTACTATCTCTCTATATTCTTTCTCTCTCTACACATGCCTATGTCTCTTTTTACCACACTCTCTCTATATTTTTATCTCTCCCTCCACGCTCCTCTCCTCTCTTTCCTTTGCTATAGCTAGCATCACTATGGTTCATTACATTTAAAGGTGAGATACTTGTCATCTATTTTACATATATATCATTCGTTTTCCTTTTTATTTTTATTCTGTTTTCTTCATCACCTGCTTCTTCTCTGTCTTTTCACTTAAATTTTATTCCAGAATGTTATTTTACTTTTTACACGATTTTTACCTTCGTTTTCTCGTGTTGCCGATTTATGGTGTTCAATTTAAGTAGAAATTATTAGGATAATAATAATGCTGTTAATGATTGATCACGATAATAATAATATTAATGATAACATTTATATAATACCAGTAATGACGACAAAGGTAATCGTTTAACGACGATTGTAGCTTTTCACGTTGATATGAAGTCCCACATTTTCATTTTGAAAGGAAGCGAGGGGTGGTAATATTCATGCCTTATTTTATTTAATTTATTCATTCATATATTATTATTATTATTTTTGCGAAAAACATTAGCATAGTTCACAATGAAATGGGGTTCCAGCTGGAAATGGAAACCGGGTTGCGACTACAGTACTACGCCTGCTTTCATGTTGATGTTGCTAATTTTGTTATTTTTTCTAAGAATAATCCAAGCTGCTTTATGTATCACTAGTGATATTGGCACATATGTAGAAAGATAAAGTGATTCAATTGACTCGTTTTTTATTTAAATTCCCCACCACCATACGACGAATGAAAGGCAAAGCCGACTTTGGTCTGACTTGAACTTATAATGTAGAGGTTCATTAATATATCGGCTCACTGGCAACCACGAGTAAGAGATCATTTAGCCGGTTTCAATTCTCTTTTGTTGACATATCACACCACCACTCGATTTGATTTATCTCACCTTATAAATGTATGTATCTATAAAAAATACTGACTATTGCGGTGGGACGTTCTCGGTGGCATACCTCCTCAGCTCTTGTAGTTGCAAGCCTATTTCGCTTTCCAAATTGGAACCAACGGATGCTTCGTGCTTGTGTTAAGTAAGTCATCATCAACACTCTTGACAAATACATCTTTATTATACACACTAATTGTCACAATTAAGCGTCTAGAACCCTAATTACTTCACTTTCTAGTTCTCCTTTCTCTTACAGTTCTCATTTCTCCCTTTTACATTTGCTTTTTACCCTCTCAAATTTCCTTATTCTCTTCTCTGTCTATCTCTCCCACCTCACACTGCTACGACTACTAAGACGCCGCGAAAGGCTTTTTTTAAACGTGCGGCTTTCCAGACATCTGGATTTTGAATCAGATTCATACAACCTTGCGTTTGTTCCTTATCCCCAATTTAGCATACTTATGATCACAGGCACTCTAGTATTGGCCATCTCATCCTTTCGCACTTTAAAGAGAGAGATAAAGAGACTTCATTTATCAATATTCTTTATTACATACAATAGGGTGTAATTCGAAAGAGATATGGCTGCTGTTTCTAGCAACCGTCAATGGCTCGACCGTCTGTGTCATCCATAGCTAGCGGCATTAGCACACCAGTATATACATGTGTGTGTGTGTGTATATATATATTAGAATATGTGTTTTAAATTCCATAGTATTCAAATAGTTTAAACATTAATTGAATGAGTACTCAATACTGATGGGTAGTGTAGAAATTTATTATGACATAAGTGAGGATATACAAACACTTTTTTTTTAAAGAAGTATGACCTTACATGACATGTAACTGTCCCAATACATATCTTATTTTGTAAGGTTCCGCTAAGGTCATATTTCATTAAAAGAATATACATTTATACATTTAGAATGCATTGAGTCAGTTACTGAGTTGCCTTGAATTTTATTCGAAAATTACACTGAACATCTCTCTCTCATATATATATATATATATACACACACCAATGGAATTTTACATGAAAATAGAGTATTCAATACAAGTGTGTATATATATATATATGTATATATATATATATATATATGTATATATATATATATATATATATATATATATATATATATATGTATATATGTATATATATGTATATGTATGTATATATATATATATATATATATATATCGTAATTATCTGAAAGCTGACAACCATTCTATTATTATACCTTTTCCCTCTTCCAATAAACATGATGCCGGCGTTTAATCACATTTTTTTTCATTTGCATGATTCAGGGTGTCTCCCTCCACTGAACATTAGTAGTATGCACTGCCCTTCATTTATTAATATATTTGATAGATATTCCCCCCCCCCCCCTCTGTGAGAGAGGTGCAGGGGAAAATGTAATAATATAGGCATCAAGTTAAACAATTTGCAATTAAGGTACGATTGTTTGTTTAAAGAATATGTATTTAATCACAGCGTAGGCATAACTAGACACGTTCATGCTTGTAATACATATTAAATTGTTTAATATCAATGATTAAGAGGTGTGGTTGAGGAATTAACGCTTATGTTTATATATAGATATATATATATATATAGTTGAAAAATCCTCTTAGTAATTATGGACGCGAGATCGAGTACTGTTATAGTCTGATGATTCCAGAGTAACAAGACTCAAATTTAGCCTTAAGAATATATATATATATATATATATATATATATACATACATGTGTGTGTGTATTGATTTTCTATATAGGCATAAGATCGTGTTTATAGTGGCAGGAACGAATGAGATTGTTTGACAGTTGTGGTTTTCCTCAAGGGCATCAATGAAATGGCTATGATAGCCATCAATTGAAACCGGAGTTTGTGGATCGCTTTTGGACGGTTGTGACCCGGCTCTACGTAAACTTAACTCAGATTGTTTTAGAGCAGTTCTGTTAAGCACTGGGTCGTCTATAAATACAGCTGGTGCAAATCAATACCTGACTTTTCCCCCCTTTTAACAAACGTCGACTTTCATTTTCTTTATCCTTTTACTGGTTTCAATCGGTCGATTGCAGCTATAAGACAGTTTTCAAGAGTTTTTTTTTTTTTTTTTTCAATCAATCATGTCGACTCGAGTATCCATCTCTATTTGTCGAACATAAATAGACAATATAAACCAGACACATACATATATACGACTAGCATCTGTATAGTTTCCGTTCGTCACCCCCACCCCAAAGGCTTGGTCAACTAGAGTGTATAGTAGGTGCCGCGCAGTGGGTTCAAACCTATTATAACGTGGCTGCAAATCAAATTTCATTACCGGAAAACTATGTCTGTGCCTAATTTGTTCTATAAATTTACGGTCTTTAAAAGCTCTTATGAATAATTTTAATTATAACTGCCAACAAGAATCGTTTAACTACAATTTTAATTATAACTGCCAACAAGAATCGTTCGAGTGAAGTGTAGGTGTTTAAACTTCTGAGTGATTTTGTGTTTGAACAGCGGGAAATGAAAATTATAATCAGCAAATAAATGCATCCACTAGAATAGACAAACCACCTAGTCATATTATTGATTAATGAATTAAAAATAATTGGTTTTTAAATATTCCCCTCACTAATCAGTGATAAGACTAGATTGTGTTGCTTGTCCAGTCGAGTATGTCCATTCATTCGTTCGCTAACAGTTTTTCCTTCTTCCAATACCGTAGTTCAACATTAAGTTTATTTAAGTACAGCTCTGTATTGTGACTGGCTGGTTTTGAATTTTTATAGTTCGCCTTTTTTACTACCTCACTTTTATTTTTATTTCTGAGTTCAAATCCGGCCGAGGTCAACCTTGCCGTTCATCCTTTCGGTGTCGATAAATTTAAATACCAGTCAAGTACTGTTTTTTTGTAATCGACTTTCCCTTGTCTCCCAAAGTACTTGCCTTCTACCTAAATTAGAAACCAATATTATTATCATTGACAGTCCTTAGAACATCGGTCAAATGCTTAGCAGTATTTGTTCTAAGTTCGAATCCTGCCGTGGTCGATAAAATAAAGTATTAGTTAAGTGTTAAAACAAACACTTCTTTTTAGTTTCTTTATTTACTTTAAATAGTTATATATATTCTTAACATGAATAATTCATAACTAATATTGCTTATTGAATCGATCGACATCCAGTATGCATGTTTGTTTGCTTGCGCGGGGACATGGAAATATTAGTTTTGGTGCCCGAACGCGCCGTTAGCCCACAAGGAGTGAGATACTCCTGGTCTTTGTTAGGTCATTTCAGGAGAACGAAAATTGATGTAAACCCTATAACCCAATGGCAGCCAATGATGTTGACCTGTTCTTCTTTTTCATAACCTGCAACCGTTGTTCAATGAGTGCGATTGGTCCAGTGCAAGGCCTTTCTTCACTTAAAAGAAAACCTCCTTGATCTTTCACATGTGTTGCATGAGCATGGTTGGCTGTAGCAGCAAAGGGCTTTTTTTTTTCGCTGCGGCATATGCAGAAAGCATATATATATAGTACATTTTACAAGGAAAATGTTTAGTAAATTGTGTTTTAAGAATTGGTTTAATTATAACCCATTTATGTTTCAATCATTCTGTTACGTAAAACCAATGTAGGTTTTGTAAACCGAAGCCAAAGGTCTGGCAATTTGTTTTACCTTTTTGTTTGGATTCAACTAAGAAAAAAATTATTAAGAAACATTATTTAAAATATTTTCGGCAAGTTTGCTTAGGACGTCCAGTTACTTTTTCAATGTTCTTACTGGTTTCAGTACATGATGGTATCGTTCAGAAAACTGAAACCACGATTTGATTTTTTTTTTTTGTTTCGGTTGTTACATGTAGCCTATTTAATTGACCTAATCCCCTGTGTATATGTATTTTTATACTTAAAAAAAAAAAAATTAAAACAACCAGTTTTTTTTTTGTGTGTCATCAAATCAGCTTACCACTCAACATAATGACCAGTAATTATGCAATGTCCCGGTTCGCATGTCAGAATTAATTTTCTTACGTAAGTAAACATGAAGGGTTTCGGTTGTTATAGGCAATTTGAACTGAGAAAGTATGTGACGTTCATGCCTTCCCTATGTGCTGATGTACCTGTCGGCCCTTTACACAGGCACTAATATTGAGGGTTCGATTGGAAAGATATGAGAAGTTCTGATATACTTGAGAAGGGAATGAACGCCACTTTCTTAACAAAAACCTTCTACTTTATGCCTTTGTTTAAAATAATTATGAATGTCATCTTACAATACAACCATGCTTGAGGTAGAGTAAAAACGCTCCAAATGCCTTTTCTTTCAATTAAAATTCCGTCTTTAAACCGTTCGTTCATTTCTTTATCACAAATGCACGATTACTTCTGTCTTTTTCTTAATTATTTCGATAATTAAAAAAAAATGCGGTGATTAAAATTAAGTTTCAGGCGCATATGACCTAAAAGCAATAAAAAATATATTAACTCTATATTTCATTGCATTTTAGTAGTCACAGCTTGAAAGATTGAAAGGCTTATTTTCATAAAATTAAACAGAACCAGCTGTAACCATTTAACTTCACTCGGGTCACTTTGCCCGTAAGCAAAGCATGAACATCCCACAATCTTATTAATCACAGGTTCTTTAATAAACCTGAGGCCTTGCAAGTATTTTTTTTTTAGTTTCTCTCTTTAACTATGTCCTTTCTAAAAACATGCTCCGGTTAAATTCTCAAACATTTTGTTACCATATTCCTCACCACCACACACTATATTTCAATTAATTAATGAAGTATTTGAAGGCATTTACTAACATTATTTCATTATTCAGATAGTATTTGTAGCAAACTTGTCAAATGTTTCTTATAAAATTATTTTGGAAGTTTTAATTTAAATAGAAACCCTGTAAATGAGTGGTTTTGTTTCATAGAACCAGAGACGGTTTTGTGCCGGGTTGGTATAAAGAGTTAAAAAATTGGCAAATGCCACCAAACACACGAACACATGTTAGCATAAGAAGCTATGAACATGTGGTTAATTTCGGTATCATCATCACTCTGCTAGTGTGTTCTTCATTAGAAGTAGTTAGTCCGTCACCTGTCTTAACTATATCACTACTGTTCTTCACTTTGTAAATTGGAGATGAGAGAGTAGCGTCTTTTTTTTTTACATAGCTCATTCGTTGTTTTCTTCATATTCTGGCTTAAAAAAAACACGACTAAATATAGAAAGGAAATTAGCATATATTATTTCAAAGTACGTGGCACAAGAGATCCTTCGGTAATGTGACTGCTGAATGTTAATACATACATTGGATATGGAAGGAGAGTCTTATTTATAAAATAAATTTTATTCAACAAATTTTAATTAAATCATAATGTCACACGGTCTTTATGTTCTAACAGTAATTATTGGCGTAGATGTATATGTGTGATAGCCAAAAATGTTATGTAAGTGAATTCGGGGGCGCGAAATTACTACTGGATATTTGTTTCATTCGTTTGTTTCTTTTATTTCCTGTCTGAATTTGAACATTTTATGTGAATATTCCTTTTTTAAGAAAAAACCTACAAAGTGTATTTCAATAGAATGCATACAAATACAATTTGTATACAAAAGAGTAGGGAAAGGAGGTAGAAGACATATACGCTCAATCACGAGGCGCCGGGGTTTCCCTCTAATAATTTCAGAGGTAAGCCAACGCGCTCGCTGTAGGTAATAGCGAGGCTAAGACACTGGAATATCTAAGTACTTTCACAAGCATCACTTGATACACCGGTATAGTGAGCTACCATCAGTGAGAAGAATCTTGTTAGCAGCCCAGCTTCTCAAAACTGAACATATATTGTATGCAGTGGCCTTGTTTCAGGGGACAACCCCCCCCCCCCCCTCCATTTTTTTCAAACGTCTATGTTTAATTTTTTGTATATTTGATATAATAAATTCTTTTTAAGCTTATTTTTGTTATATCCTAACTTCATTTGAGTATATAAAATTTAATTAGTGTAAAACTTTACTTATGTGATAGGGTCCAGGAAAGGCACCATAAGTAATACATGCTCCTTTAATAACAAATGTTGGTTTGTCTCCCTCACATCTTTAAGGCAAACGAAGCCCCTGAATACATGTATATGATATATGTATGTATGAACTCGTAACTCCTGAGGGAATCCTAGGAGCGCCATATTGACGGCGTTTCTTGGGGCATATTTAAACTTGGTTGGGCCTATCTCTTCAGGTTTGAATACAGATTTCTTCCAGAGAGTGAGAAGAAGAATCGACCCAAGAACTAGAGAGCCGAAACGAATACCACAAAGACTTCGCTGTCTCATATATATTATAAAGTTATAAGGGCGGTGGATTGGCAGTATCGGTAGAGAGTCGGACACCATGCTTTGCAGCAAAGAGTTACGGTCCTTTATGGTCTGAGTTCAAAGTTCGCCGAGGTTAACTTTGCCTTTCATCCTTAAGGGGTCGATAAAATAAAGTACCAGTAATACACTGGGCTAATTGCTGGCCTTGTGCCCAAAGTAGAAACAATTATAAAGTTATATCTGTATACAGAGTGGTTAACTGAGACTGACCCAATGTGTATTTAAATACACACATTTAAAAAAATATCTTGACATATAAACATGACAGAAAATACGAATTTCACTGTAACTTGAAAAAATAATGAAATGATAAACACCTTTGATTTTCCGACCTAGTTGGAAGCATGTATATCATATAATCAACCACAAGAAAACATTTGATAGGATTATATACTCATTTGCTCTTAGTAATATTCTGAAATGGGATTACTAATTTGCATATAATTAGTGTTCATGCTGGTAGTTAATTAAAATGCATATTAAGTAGTACAATAAGCAGCTAATGTGTATGATAAAATTATATCTGTATATAAATATACATATTTTTAATATGTAGTCATGTAAACATGCCAGAAACTAGGAATTTCCCTGTGTGTGTATCATCATCATCATTTTACATCCGCTTTTCCCTGCTTGCAAGGGTTGGACGGGTCCTATTCAGCACAGCATCTCTCCACTTGTCACGGTCCTTCGTCATCTCCTCGGTGAGTTTCAGCGATCTGAGGTCTGCTCTCACCACCTCCGCCCATGTTTTTCGTGGTCTACCGCTACTGCGTCTTCCCTCCACTGGGACTTCCTGGCACTTCTTCACCCATCGGTCATCCTCCATGCGCATCACATGTCCATACCATCTCAGCCTTCTCTCCTGCACACCACAACTTATCCCTTTTATATATATACACACACACAGTCAAGTGGTCATGTAGGCGTTGCAACAAAAAGTGTTCACTCCACATGTAAAGTGGTCGCATAGGTGTCATGACAAAAAGCGCCCAGCCCACACTGTAAAGTGGTCGCGTGGGTGTCACGGCACAAAGTGCCCAGCCCACACTGTAAAGTGGTCACGTAGGTGTCACGACAAAAAGCACCCATTATACACTGTAAACATGGTTGGTGTTAGGAAGGGCATTTAGCTGTAAAAATCAAGCCAAAACAAGTACTGTATGAGAAAGTCATTGTCATTGGACCTGGCTTGTCTCATCGAGGCAACCTGTCTAACTCATGCTAGCGTAAAAAAAAGGACGTTAAATGATGGTGATTATATATATGTGTATATATATATATATATATATATATATTTATTGTATATATACATATGCATATTTTTGAATGAAATGAAACTTGCTAACCTTAAGAATACACATACAGAATACACATACAGAATCATGTTGATACCTTGAGATTTCAACAAGGATATGTGGGTTTGAAACTCACCTGCTTCTTGCATGTTTATTCTTATTTTTCATAGTACTGTTTAGCATTTTGTCATCCAATTCTAAATTATATATATATTGACAGAAGAGGCTGTACCCTAGGCCTTCACTGGCTCCAAGACCAATGAGATTGAATTCCAGTTGATGGCTGCAGGTAATTCTAGGGAGTTAACATTCTAGGAGTGGTGGTTAGTGTAGGGTTGGGGCAAAGTGAGAGGAAACACTGGGTTTCAAATAGAGATGACACTAGACCACTGTAATAATAGTAGAAAAGAGAGAGATGACAACACATCCGTGAGTCAGGTTGGTGTATGTTGGTTAGTGATTTCATATAAATTAGTTGAATAGCCTCTTTGGATGCAGTCTAAGATGTCTGTGTTTGTGCAGCAACAGCACCATCCCAGATTAGCAAGTGGTACTTCATTGTGAAGGATATAAATTGGCAATCATTAGAGCGTTGGATTAAAAATGCCTCTGTATTTGTTCCGGTTAATTGTTCTCTGAATTCAAATCCTGCTTGCCTTTCATCTTCTCATGGTCAATAAAAAGTATCAGGCCAATACTGGTGTTGGTTCCCCTTATTCTCTCTCTCGCAATGGAAAAAATTGGCTGTGTTCTGACATGGAGAGGGATGGGCTCTGCCAAGTTTTAAATGCTCAAACACGCCATGTAACAGGACAGCACCCTTATGATTTCATCAAGGGTTAAGTCCTCTTTACCATTTCTTTTTACTCCATTAGGTGCTTACCTGAGTTTTGGGAAGGTTTAGTAACTGTTGAATCTGAAGAAGATGGACAATCTATGGGATGCAGTCATTGCTATGTTGAGGATGTGTGTTCACCAAGAAAGATCACTCGTGATTGGGTGCTAACTTGTTTGTGAGAACCCATCCAACCTGTGTAAGCATGAAAAAGAAAGGATGTTAAACAGTGATGATAATAAGTGAGGCATTGCATTTGTAGTAAGTAGACTTTAGTTGTGTGTTGTTATGTTTAGTGGTGTGGTAAAGGTTTCTTGATGTGTAGTGATTGTCTTTGTATTGTTGAAGGAGATAAGATTAGTGTGGAGTTAGTGCGGGTTTGGCATGGGTTATTTAACTTTTTAGCATTTAAACCGGCAGTATCTGGCCAGAATTCTCTCACTGCTTTCAGTTCCAACCGGCCATAACTGGCCACTCAAATACTGATGTTATGGTATTGTTCTCAAAATAAATAATATCAAAATCTCAGATTCGATATTATGTGAGGTAAAGCCTTTACTGTGAAAATACAATAGTAAATATAGAATAATGTAAATGCTAAAAGGTTAGGTTGTATGTGGATGAAGCTTGGGCAGGGATGGATTAGCTTGCATGAAGTCCTTCGTTGAACATTTCAATAAAGACCCTTGCTTATTATTTATGGCAGCCAAATATTGAGGGCCCTGGCTGCATCCCCTTCCCAATTCACTAGTGCACTTGGGTGTGAAAATATATGGGGAAATGAAGAGTCATATCATTTGCATTGGAGTAGACATTGTTGGAGGTGCTAGCATATAGGTTGTTGATGTAGGGGAAAAGTGAAAGGGACAACAGTCAATAGTGTAGGTTAAAGAAAGCACTATCATCACATAATGCAATCTGACTGAAAACCAGTCCTGTCTTGTGCTGATGTTCAATTTTATGTTGTTTTGGCGGATAAAGAAATGGCTTCTAATTAAGGCATAATGTTAGCAATTTGGATTGGAGGGGAAAGTTGATTAAATGGAGCCCAGTGAGTGCTGGATTTAGGACAAATGAGGCTCTGTACTAATTAAATTATGAAGCCCCTTACTTGGGCCCTGAAGGAAGTAAAACACTTTTTTTGTAAGAAGATGGGCCTCCTCTGGCCAACGGGGCCTTGTGCTTAAGCACACCTAAGCACAATGGTAAATCTGGCACTGAGCCCAGTACATTACTGGTATTTTATTTTACTGATTCAAGAAAGATGAAAGGCAAAGTTGACCTTGGTAGGGTTTGAACACGGTCATAACTAAGTCCCACAAAACATTCTGCCATTTCTATCAATTCTAGCAATCCATGAAATAGGAACATCATCACCATCTCCATTTTTATGTCTGCTCTTCCATGCTTGCATGGGTTGATGGGCCCTCTCCACCTATCATAGTCCTTTGCCATCTCTTCTGTGAGCTTCAGTGATTTGGGATCAGTTCTCACAACCTCTGTCCAAGTCTCCCTTGGTTTCCTACTGCAATTTCCTTCCACTGGGATTTCTTGGCACTTCTTTACCCAACGGTCATCATCCATACACACGATAATAATTTTTATTTGCCACAAGGGTAACAAAGACTAGCTAACTGGTTCTTACTTCTTTATCTAAATACCCCCTCCATCTACTTCACGAGGGCCTGCGGTCAGCCACCCCAATACCTACATCCATCTCCCCCCCCCTCCCCCTCTCTCTTAGCTACATATATATATATATAAGATAAAAACTCCCCTTCAAGTTTACTCACTTTCGCCAATTCATTTGCTGTCCCTACTACGGTGTATCTCATGTAATCGTAACGTACACATTTTTCTATCTACTCCACGCTTCAATTTCGTACCTAGTCCAAACATCCAATCTTGCAAAATCCGAAATGTAGCGAACGTTTTCCTAGAGCAAATCTGTATTTTTTTGTTATTTATGTTAAATACGGGAGTTTTTGTCGTATTGAACAGAACAAATCTTGCATTTTTGTTTTTTGTTAATCGCTTGTTAAACAATCCTAACCTGACTTTCTATCATTTATACATCAGCTTAATTCTTAACATCCTGTAATGAATTAGCAGAAAAAAATCTAAATCCATGAGCAGGTTGTTCCATTGTTCAAACAACTGGAACATTATCGGATCCTATGGAGGTCCAACACAGTTCTCAATCTTTTCACTATCGAATATGTAATACAATCCTGAAACGGTGATATCTATACAAAGCATGTCTGAACACCCTACATAAATCTTGATTGCCTTTAACACAAAAAGCAAGTTTCTGTTGTGAGAATGAAACTTGAGAATTGAGTTATTTAACCACATTACACACTCAACTTTTATGAAATATAAAGAGAAACTGAATAAAATTATATGGCAGTGAGATATGAGCCCTGAGTGCAGAAGATCTGAGGCAACTAAAACAAAATGAAGCTTGCATGCTTTGCTACATGAGTAATGTTAGTGTACATGAACAGCATAAGGGTCCTTCAGTCAAGTCTATGACCAACAACCTCTCTGCTATTGGCGATTTACATGATAAATGCACCCCGTATACACTATAAAAAGCCATGAGGACTCTAGCTATGTCAAAGTCATGACAACCTCCCTAGTGCTGGTGCCACAATAAAATGCATTTGGTAAGTGACAGGAATGTATGTGAGATGCTGACTCCTTACCTGTCTGAGAGGTCAAGAGCTCCACTTGAGTACTGACCTGGTCTGTGATTAATCTTCCAACTCTTGCTAGCAAGGAAAGCATATGTTAACTGATGATATATACAAATTCTACACTTTTAGCTGGATGGTGTATCTCAGCTACACCCTGTCGAAAAGATGGCAAAAGCCTTGCCACAGTGAACAGGCAGTGATATCCATTGCTGCATCATCAATTACACTTGATGGGGCTCCATCCTTCTGATTTGGGGGAAATTGACCATCCAGGAACCAAGAACATCAGCAGTGTCAATGTGTTTTTGTGCTGTTGATTTTTTAATCTTCTTGTTGGTCATTATAGTTCCTAGTCTTTTTGTTGGCTTGTGGTGTTCACTCCCACAGGAGAAACACAGTATAATGGTAGAGCATTGGACAACATGCTTTGCAGCATAGTGTTACTGCCCTTTGCGTTCTGTGTTCAAATCCCACTGAGGTTAGCTTAGCCTTTCATCCTTACAGAATTGATAAAATAAAGCACCAGTAATGCACTGGGATAATTGCTGGCCTTGTGCCAAAAGTAGAAACATTATTATTATCAAAGTGAATTGGCAGTATCGTATGGTAGAGCATCGGACAACATGCTTTGCAGCATAAAGTTACGGCCGTTTACATTCTGAGTTCAAATACCACCAAGGTTAGCTTTGCCTTTCGTCCTTACAGAGTTGATAAAATGAAGTACCAGTAATGCACTGGGGTTGATTTAATAAACTTTCCCCTCGCCTCAAATTGTTGGCCTTGTGTCTAAATCAAAAACCATTATTATTATTAACTTATTGATTTGATAAACCTCTCTTCACTACCATCTCCACCACTATCATCATCGTGTACTGCTGGAGTGATACTTTTCTTTTTCAATTAAATTTCATTTGTTAACCAACATGTAAACATTCATGTATCTTTCTTTTCTTGTATATGATTGGATTTTCTTCTGTGTGGAGGTTCATACCTGTATATATGAGTGCTGCTCTCATTTGAAGGTACATGGATTAGTGGTTAGGGTGCTCATGATTGTAAAGTTGTGAGTTCAATTTCTGATGACATGTGTCTTTGAGCAAGACATTTTATTTGATGTTGTTCTATCTAGTCCACTCAACTGGCAATAATAAACTGTACCTGTAATTGAAAGAGCCAATTTTTTCACACATTGTCACACTGAGTCTCCTCGAGGAATATATTATGGGTACGTGTGTCTGGAATGTTCAGTTACTTGCAATTTACATCATGAACAGGTTGCTCCATTATTCAAAATGTTTGCTTCTAAATTATATAAATTCTTTAAATATAGATTATATTTTTTTTTTCACACAAATTGAATTACTAATCAAGTCTCTGTAACATTTTTTGTATGTGTTTAAAAGTTCTTCAAATTTCTGCGTTCAACATCAAAGAAGACTAATTTTAGCTTGAGTATTTTTTGTCAATAAAACCTTGATTTAATAAAATGCAACCAAAAATGGTTGATGATTGATTGAACCCCAAGAAAAAATATTTAACCCTTTAGCATTTAAACCGGCCATATCCAGCCAGAACTGTCTCACCTCTTTCTGTTCAAACTGGCTGAAACTGGCCACTCATACCTACATTAAGGTTGTGTTCTCGAAGTTAATAACATCAAAATCTCAGATTCGATATTATGCGAGATAATTATGTAAGATAAAGTGTTTACCATGAAAATACAATAGTAAATATAGAATAATGTAAATACTAAAGGGTTAAAAAATGGTTTTCCAAAACATTTTTTTTTTTTACAATTCTAAATCTTTGATGTTGAAAACAGAAATCTAGACTTGTTTTTAAAAATGTATAATAAAAAGTTACAGGTGGCAGGCAGCCATGTGGAGAGTTGAGGAAATAAAAAAAATTGAATTTGTGAAATAAATTCATTTACTTATTTATTTGTTTATTTATATATATATGTATATATATATATATAACAAAGGAATTGTGGTAAGGAACCAGATGGACCATAACGCACCAGAGTACTCAATACTTAGGGTAGTAGAGTGGGAAATAGGAAAAAGTATGACCCCAACGGCAGAGCTCAAGCTGTTTCGACGACTATTTCTGGACTCAGAAATAGCCGTCGAAACGGCTTGAGCTCTGCCGTCGGGGTCATACTTTTTCCTATATATATATATATATATATATATATAGATTCTGCAATATATATATATATCTATATATTGCAGAATCATAATCTATATTTAAATTCAGAAGCATTTTTTTTCTAAAGATAAGTTAAAGATATAAATTACTGAAGATGTGGAATATCTTCATAAAAATTATAAAATGCTATTTATTATCTCCATGTTAGTAAATGATACAAATTCACTCAGCTAGTGGTGAGTAAATTGATGAGAAAGTAATGAAATGAAATTTAAATGTTTTTGAATTTTTTACAGCCCACACCTAAGCAGGTTTCCTATAAGGTTTCTTGAGGTGTTTTAATGTATTGTATTGTTGTTACAGCTCTCATGTATACAATTTTTGTTGGTCTCCTATGTGGTTTCATTTCATGGGATGTTTCTTGAGTGTTGTAACGATAGATGAGGGGGGCAGGGCGTTCTCATCATTAAAAACAACATGAAATGAAGTATCTTGTTCAAGAACACAACACACCACTTGGTCCAAGAATGAAACTCATGACCATATGCTGGTGAAGTAATAGCCTGTGGAAACCAGTTGTCAAGATTGGTTAACCCTTTTGTTACCATATTTCTAATGAAATACACTGAATTAACCTTTTCATGACTGCATTTCTAATGAAACAGTGTGAAAGCCCATCAGAGAGTTGGTTCCTATGTTGGAAGTGTTATGATTAAACTGATGTCTAGTTTAATATCACTACATGCTATTTGGATATCTTCAGTAAAATTCATTCTGGTTCAAGATGTTGAAGAAATTTAGTAACACTGCTTAACTTTCTTATTATTAAGCTTATGTTTGGAATATAACTTTACAAAAGTTTCTCACATAAAATTATGATGGAAGGTTTTATTATAAATAGGAAGGACATCTGGCTGTAAAACATTCTCAAAAAGTTCCGTCCAACCCCTGCCAACCTAGAAAAATTGATGTAATAATGATGATGATGCTAAACGCTTTACAACATGCAGTTTTGTATCATAAAAACAGGGTCAGTTTCAGGTAGGTTGGTATCAAAGGAGTTAAGTTTATATGCTGTGGAAAAATGAAAATCTAGTGATTTCAGGTAGACTTTCATTTGGGTGACATAAACTGTTGTAATTTTAGGTTGTGCCAGAAGCAGACGGGCTTAAAACCGACTGGGCATTCAGGCAACACTATCAGACTGCTTTCATATTTACATTATCGATTTTGAAAATATTCTAATATTTGGAGGAATTTAATAAAATAAACTGATATTTAGAACATTATTTAGTAAACATTTCTTAAAATAAATCATGATGAAAGGATTTAATATAAATATAAACATTTTAAAATGACTGGTGTTGTATTCTAAATCTAAGTAGTTTCAGATGGGGTTGTATAAAAAGGGTTAATTCCAAAACATTACTGGTACTTATTTTATTGAGCTGTGTCATTGTTTGAACTTTTAAGTCGCCACTCTAATTGTTTTATGTCGCATTTAATTACATCACTGTAACAACAGATGGTATTGTTGACATAGCCATTGTCAGTAACAGCTTCTTTGTTAACTAAACTAGCTTTGTTTCCTCCCTTTTATCGCTCTTAGATAATCTGATTAGTGAAGTGACTAACCAGCTCACCTCATGTCAGCTCAGCTTTTCACCTCTCTTCTCAGTTATTCTTAATGTTGTAGCAACCATAGATTCTTACTCTTCTTTGATGATTATCTTCTTAACTCTTAACATCCTGTACCACATGAAACAACATTAACAAGATATTCTTGAAATATACAAAATAGCACTATGACTACATCATCTTAAATATTTTAAAGTCTTTACTCCAATACTGCAAATTTTCACAATCTGTCCACTAGTAAAGATACTACAAACATTTGAATTAAATTTATTTTTAGATATTTTCTGCTAAATCATTACTGGATGTTAATGAGAATCAGATGGATATGAGGTTTTGGTGCAACAACATTGGACAGATAATAGATTAATTACTATTTTGGTGACAGGCTGTCAGCCAGGTAACATGATTATTGTGGTCACAAATTAATTTTTTCTCTTAGCCATAACAACATTGCAGTTTTGTTAGTGGAATAATCACCTTCATGTTCCCCTCTTCTCTTGCTCAGTAAGCCAATCCCTTACTGATTTGGCCTGCTGAAATCCTTCAAAATCTAATACATTTAATATAAATAATATATTTATTATAGATTTTATAGTAATCATAATATATAATAAACTCGTGGACCCATGCTCTCAATAATGGCAGTTATAGTGTTGAATGTATTTAATTTTTGGAGTCCAAGATTGGTATATCATATATACCAGGGTTAATCATCGTCATTTTACGTCTGCTTTTCCCTGCTTGCAAGGGTGGGACGGGTCCTATTCATATATGATAGATAGATGAACAACCATACAACCTGGGAGATTTCTGTTTTAATAAATTGATAATTTGAATAAGAGAAACCCCATAGTTTATATTGATTATTGACACACAGAAGTGATTAAAGATAAGAATGATATTTCAATTATTAATATCTAGGATATAATTATATAAATGTTTGGCATATATGTATAAATGACATACAGGTTTAAATGTAAGAGTAACTTTAGAGAAACAACAGTTTACAGGAATAAATGTAAGGTTAAAACCTTGAACCTTGTGCCTGAAAAGAGAACTTTGTATTGTAGCAACATGACTGATATAAAAAATGCATTGTCTGTATTTCACACACACGTTTATATATATACAAAATTGGTGTTTAAGCATATTAGAGGTGTATATGAAAAAAAATATATATATTACCTTTACATACAATAAACATAGGTGTAGCCTTGTTGCCAAAGAAAAAAATTTTCCATAAAAAAAAACAAAAATTCATTTTTTCGCGGTGAATACATCAGAGTTGCCAGTATGTTTTGAGAATATCACAGTACTGTTTCAAGATTTGTTAATCTTTCATTAGTGACACTCACTCAAAATGTACTGGTATGAAATAGACTATAGTCTATATAGAATTTTGTGTGATGATCATTTATTGGAGATGCTCATTTTTCATTTCGTTCTGAGAAAATATTTTTCTTCAGCAGCGAGGCTACCCATATATTTATTATATTTAAACGTATTACATATGTTTTCATATACACTTCTATTATGATTAAACACTATCTTAGTGCTACTGTCAATTAAATATAATCAGCCAAGCTCGCACTATATGCAAATGAACATCTCCAGCAAGTGATCATCACACAAAATTTGATATAGATTGTCTATTTCATGCCAGTATGTTTTGAGTGAGTGTCACTGATGAAAAATTAATAAATCTTGAAACAGCACTGACTGACATTCTCAAAACATAGTGACCTATTCACAGAAAAAAATAATTTTTTTTTTTCTTTTCGTATTGTTACAAAAAATACTTTTCTTTGGCAGCTGGCTACCTATAATGTTTATTGTATGTAAACGTATTATATATGTTTTTATATAACCCCCCCCCCCCCCTCTCTCTCTCTATCTATATATATATATATATATATATATATATATATATAAACACGGAATATTATGATAGTTGGGCATACATACATTCACAAGAAACTTTATTTTATGCTGCTCGGTTCACTCAGCTGGAAAAATTGTACTTGCAATTTAAAGAGCCAACCTTGTCACACATTTTCATGCTGAATAATAGGAGTTATAAATATACATAATGTATTATCTAATATCATCATCATCATCATCGTTTAACGTCCATCTTCCACGCTTGCATAGGTTTGGACGGGAATTTTCCCACTTGAAGCAAGATTGGTTGTCTTGCTCGTATAGGACTGTCTGGTGGATTTTCTACGGCCGGATGCCCTTCCTAACACCAACCACGTTTACAGTGTGGACTGGGAGGTTTTTACCGTGTTACCTACACGGCCACATTACAGCGTGGACTGTGTGTTTTTTTGTCGTGGCACCTACACGACCTCATTTATTTCGGACTGGATGTTGTGGTACAAACATAACTTTACATCGAAAGGGGTGGGGGTGGTGGGATGGGGATGTATTTTTGTTAGAGGTGCCTACTGACTGTAGGTTTTGCTTTGTACTTAGGCAAGGCGGGTCTTCTGTATTACTGTGTAGCGCCAAAGATCTCGGTCCAGTGACATTGTCTTGGAGAGGTGTAAGTGTGTGAGGTCGGAGTTTATCAGCTCGTCCCAGGTTTTTCTAGGTCTGCCTATTCCATGGCTACCGTCTATCTTTATTGCCCTGCACTTTGTTATACAGCTATCGACTTTCATGCGCATCACGTGTCCATACCAACGTAGCCTTCTCTCGAGTAAACAACATCTGATCCCTCTTATCTCTAATTTTTTCCTTAGTTCGTTTATGCTTTGCCGTTCACGTATATTACTGTTACACATCCAGCGGAGCATGCAAGCTTCGTTCCTCTCTAGTCTGCGTATATCCTCTGCACACAATGCCCAGGTCTCACTGCCATGCAACATTGCTGTTCGTATGCAGGCATCGTACAACCTGCCTTTCATTTTTAGGGAGAACCCTTTAGCGGCTAATAGTGGTATAAGCTCTCTGAACTTTTTCCAACCAGTTCTGACTCTAGCTACTGTACTTTCAGAGCACCCTCCCCCACTGCTGATTTTATTGCCCAGGTAACGGAAGCTGTCCACTATTTCTATAGAACCCTCTGCGCAATTGAAAGAGCTAGTATTTTGTAGGCACTTGCTGCTACTTATTGCACCAGAGCACCGGCCACATGTAAAATCTATGTTCTTAGTTAGCTTACCTGTGATCCCACTACATCTTTTATGCACCCATACTTTGCATTTAGGACATAAAATGGAGTTTCTACCTACGCCTTTCCTACACACCGAGCATGACCATTTCCCAGAAGGGACCGCCGCCTTGTTTTCTTTCCTACAAACTAGAACTTTAGTCTTAGCCAGGTTAATTTTAAGTCCTTTTGACTCTAGGCCGTGCTTCCATGTTTGGAATTTCTTCTCTAGCTCGGCCATTGATTCCGCTATGAGTGTCAGGTCGTCTGCGTATAGGAGTTCCCATGGGCAGCCGGTCTTGAACTCCTCTGTTATAGCCTGAAGGGCAATAATAAATAGTAGTTGTTAATTCTAACCTTGCTGACTGTTTCTTTATACATGGCTTGTATAGCCCTCACAAGCCATTCGTCAACGCCTAGTTTTCTAAGAGCCCACCAGATAATGAAGCGGGGGACTCTGTCGAAGGCTTTCTCCAAGTCGACAAAAGCTAAGTAGAGGGGTTTACCTTTAGCTAGGTACTTCTCCTGTAGTTGTCGTACAATGAAAAGAGCGTCTGTGGTACTTTTGCCTGACACAAACCCGAATTGCATTTCATCTAGGTCAATTCTCTCTCTGATTAGTTGCGCTATTACTTTTTCCGTGACCTTCATGACCTGGTCGATTAATTTAATGCCTCTATAGTTACTCCTATCTAGGGCATCTCCTTTACCCTTATAACAGTTAACGATGATGCTGCTACGCCAGTCCTTCGGAACAACCCCATTCTGTACGACTTGGTTAACTATCCGGGTGACCATGGTGTGTCCCACCGTGCCAGATGCCTTCAGCATCTCAGCAACTATTTCCGAAGGCCCAGCCGCCTTACCCGTCTTCATATCTTTTATTGCCTTACTTATTATACTCCCCTCGACTAACACTGCTGGTCCCTCTATTGGGTCGATATGGGGGAGACTGTCTTTCTCCCATTTATTCTCCTCATTTAGTAGCCTTTCATAGTGACACTTCCAAGCTACCTTCTTATCAGCGTCGGTGATGGCAAGTGTGCCATCATCGTTAAGTACACACTTCTCCCCGACAATATCACGGTTTTCCTTGACGCATTGCCTAGCAATCCTGAACACCTCACGTTTTTGGTCCTCACGTTGTAGAACATGCTTGAACTTTCTTTCCTCTGCTTCCCTTCTTGCTAAGTACACTTGTCTCCTAGCTTCCCTCCTGGCCACTTGATAGCCTTCTCTACTTCCCCCATCCCGCCATACTTTCCAAGCCTGCTTTTTGGCCTTAATTGACCCCTCCACCTTACTGTTCCACCACCATGTTACTCTCCTTCTGCCTACAGGCCTGCTCCAGCCACAGACTTCGTCTGTCGCCATCAGCAGATTTGCTTTCAGAAATTCCCACTGTCCCTCTATATTGTCCGACTCTAAATGTTCTTCCTTACTGTCGAAAGCATCAAGTAATATGCTTTGAAATTTATTTCTGGCTGTGGGGTCCTTTAGCTTCCATACTTTTCTCCTGAGGATAGTCCTCTTCTGCTGTCGAGTACGTCTCGTCCTGACTATGAGGTCGCTAATTATCAGTCTATGTTGGGAGGTGCATTCTTCATGGGGGAGGGATTTAGTGTTTACAACAGACACTCTGTCACGTCTTCTGGTAAGGATATAATCTACCTGGCTTGTGTGTTCCCCGGATCTATAGGTGATCAGGTGATTGTCACGTTTTTTGAAGTTAGTGTTACAGATAGTTAGGTTATTTGCATCACAGAATTCCAGGATTCTGGAGCCTTCCTCATTTCTAGTACCAAACCCATAGCCTCCATGGACTTCGTCGTAGCCGTCACAATGTTGTCCAACGTGACCATTTAGGTCGCCTGCAATAATTATATAGTCACTGTTGGATATTTGGGAGGTAGTTAGCATCAGTGTCTCATAGAATCTGTCTTTTATAGTGCCGGGCAGTCCGGATTGGGGTGCGTACACAGATATTACTGTCACCGTAGTTCTATTGAGGACAAGTCGTATTTTAATTATTCTGTCGTTCACTCTATTTACGTCTATTATCTTATCTGCCCACTTTTCTGCTACCATGATTCCTACTCCACCCAGCCCATCGTTGTTTCCCACCCAGAAAAGCTTATAACATCGTTTTTTACCCTCAATGAATCTAGCAGACCCACCCCTCCACCTGGTCTCTTGAATACAACAAACATCGACCTCCTTACGTTCAAGCATTTCTACAACCTCGTTAGCGCGACCCTTTAGGGTGCCTACATTTATGGTACCAACTCTGAAGTTTTGGATTGCGTTTGGGGGCGGGGGGAGATGGGGTTATGTTAGCCATCCGCGGACGAAACAAAGAGGAGTGCTCGCATTCTCGTCCACGAGGTGAATTTGTCTTTAACTTTGGCATTTTCGCTGAGCGTCCAGATTTTTCTCTCCCTTCCACTCTCCAGGATTCCGCAGTCTATATATATATATATATACATATGTGTGTATGTGTGTGTGTATAGGTTTCTAATAAATTATCAAAGTGGTGGGTGCAGTGAAATTTTTAAAAATCTAGGAATCCTAAATGCAGAAAATAATTGTAACACTAATCTATGCCTACAAATAATAGCTTAGAAAAATCAAGTAAAATACTTCTAAAGATGAAAAAGAGCAACTATCAGCCACTATGGAGAATCAAACTTTGTATCTTGCAAATTCCAACCAAGTGCTCTAACCATTAACCCTTTAGCATTTAAACCGGTTGTATCCAGCCAGAATTCTCTCACCTCCTTCTGTTCAAACTGGCCATAACTGGCTGCTCATACTTATGTAAAAGTATTGTTCTCAAAATAAATAATATCAAAATCTCATAGATTCGATATTATGTGAGATAATTATGGGAAATAAAGTGTTTACCGTGAAAATACAATAGTAAATATAGAGTAATGTAAATTGTAAAGGGTTAAACTCAGTCAGCTAACCACAGGTTCCATCAAATTTGGGTTGCTATGTTGAACAGCTTGGATGCAAACAAGTTTTTTATAAATTATGAAAGTGCTGGGCAATTTGAAATTTTTTTTTCATCTCTAATTTTCTAGTCATTGTTTGTTGTTGCAGTTATTTTTTGCATTTCGGATTTCGACATATGTTTCATATTGGGTAGATTTTTTTTGTGTCACCAGCACTAGAGAGGTTGCTGGTCATTGACTCAACTGTAGAGCCCTTTTTACTCTATGGGGTGGGAAGATGATGACATGTTTAGAGGAAGGAGGAATAAGATGGATGATAATTATGTCATGGATGAGTGACAATAAGTAGGTGGGAAGGGAGTATGACAAATTTGGTATCGTGATGTATGTCAAATGTAGCGGGGATTTAAGGGATGATGTGTGGGAGAAAAGATGAGAAAGTACGTCATCTGTAAGGCAGTTGTGGTGGATTTGGCAGGGTGATGTAAGGGAGGGAAGGTGTGGAAGGGAGTCTACAGGGATGATGAGATTAGTTACTGAGGAGTGGTAGTGGAGGGGCAGCAGTAAGGAGGCTGACAAGTTTGATGACAGGAATATATGACAAGTGTTGTCAGATTTGTCAGTGTTATGTGAAGGAGAAAAAGGGGTGAGTGGAGGGTATGGTGAAAAGGGTTTGTATATATAAACAGTTGTCCCCTCCAGTATTCACAGAGGTTACATTCCTAGAGCACCCACAAAGAGGGAAAAACTGCGAATATTAGACGTGGTCCATAAAAATGCCTATAAACGTCCAAATATAATGTAAAATATAATTATGCAAAGAGGTATATTGTTATTATTAATTTAGTGTTAAAAGCTATATTGCCACGAAAAAGCCATTAAAAAAATCAAATATATTTACAAGTCCACAAATATGTGGTGGTTTCCACGAATAATTATTAGTTAGGTTCTAACAAAAATTCCGCAAATAACCGGGACGGTGAATGCCAGGGGTACACTGTATATATATATATATATATATATATATATATATCTTAGTATATCATCATCATCATCACCGTTTTATGTCCGTTCTTCCACGCTAGCATGGGTTAGACGGGTTGTCCTGTTGTGGGCAGTAGCCGGTCGGCTGACCTTGTCTTGCTCATGCGGGAACTGATTCTGGTTTGATTTCTACAGCTGGATGCCCTTCCTAACACCAACCTCATTTAAAGTGAGTGCTGGGTGCTTTTTTTCTGTGGTACCTACACGTCCACTTTACAGTGTGGGCTGGGTGCTTTTTTGCCGCGGCACCTCCACGACCACTTTGCAGTGGGAGGGTGTGGGGGCATATTGTCTATATGCTTCAGCTTCGACTTGTACCTGTGGGTGGTCGGGTCTTCTGTATTACTGCGTGACGCCAGAGGTCACGGTCATGTGTCATCGCCTTTGAGAGGTGTAATTTGGTAAGGTCGGCTTTTATCACCTCATCCCAGGTCTTCTTGGGTTTCCCCACTCTGTGGTTTCCATCGACTTCTAGTGCTCTGCACCTTTTTATGCAGCTGTCATCCTTCATACACATCACATGTCCATACCAACGCAACCGCCTCTCCTGCACACAGCATTTGATTCTTCTTATGCTCAGTCTCTCTCTCAATTCATTTATGCTTTGCCGTTCACGTATATTACTATTACACATCCATCGGAGCATGCAGGCTTCGTTTCTTTCTAATCTATGCAAGTCTTCTACAGACAGCGCCCAGGTCTCACTACCATGTAAATTGCTGTTTGTATACACGCATCATACAGTCTGCCTTTCATTTTGAGGGAAAAGACTTTTGCAGCTAGCAGTGGCAGTACCTGCCTGAACTTCTTCCATCCCGTTCTTACCCTAGTTATTGTACTTTCCGAACACCCACCTCCGCTGCTAATTCGGTCACCTAGGTAGCAGAAGCTGTCTACTGTTTCTACAGAGCCCTCCCAGAGTTTGGTGATGCTTGTTTCCTGTGGCTGTTTGCTTAAACTCCTCCGTTATTGCTTGCAAAACTATGATGAACAGGAGAGGGCTAAGAACAGAGCCCTGGTGGATCCTGACCTGTATGCTAAATTCCTCACTATAGTCAGTGCTAATCCTAACTTTGCTGACTGCTCCCCTATACATGGCTTGTACAGCCTTCACAAGCCATTCATCTACTCCTAGTTTTCTAAGAGCCCACCAGATTATAGCACGGGGAACTCTGTCAAAGGCTTTCTTCAGATCGACAAATGCCAGGTAGAGCGGCTTACTTTTAGCTAGGTACTTTTCCTGTAACTGCCTCACAAGGAAGAGGGCATCAGTGGTGTCTTTTCCTGGTACAAACCCAAATTGCATCTCATCTAGTTTCACCGGTCCTTACATATGGCATACTAATCTTGTACACAAAATATTAAATATGTTCACAATTATCATCAGTATTGAGAGCATTGGTCCACTAGTTTAGAAATATAATTCTTAAAAATTGGATTGCTGTCAAGCTGCCCATAACTTGGTGTATCAAAAAGACCAATTAATTCAAAACAGTCAGCAAATAGTAGAAGCAGCAACATTCTGCAAACTGTCATTTGTGATTTATTGTTGACAAGAGTGGAGAGAATAGTAATAAGTATTAGCAGGTTCCTACAGGATTGACTTGGTCTCCCACCAGGCTTTACAGACATTGGGCTGTATAGCACAACTACTAAATATGCAACTGTTTTAATGTCACTGGTGGAAGAGTTTAAAGTAGCAAAAGCCTTCTACCATATGTTGTTACAAGATTAAGAGGTTTCCATTGTTTACACAGCCCAGCAAAAGTGGTGACAGGAAGAAAATAGAGCAGGAAAAGAGCTATGGAGGAAGCAAACTCTTGGTCTAATGGTTACAATGTTGGGCTCATGATCATAAGGTTGTGGGTTTGATTCATAGCTCAGATGGTGTGTTATGTTCTTGAGGAAGATTCTTCAATTCACATTAAATAACTCTGACTATGATGTGTGTATGTATGTAAGAAACTCCTTTCCAGAAATAACTTCTGGAAAGAAAAGGAAATGTGTGATGTCTGAATGAGTATCTTCTAACTCCAACTAACTTACCCTTTGCCTCTGAGTTCTGGCCCACAGGGTGGAAAATACATTACCCTGGAGGATGGTGAGGGAGACACGTTGGAACAATTACTACATCTCGCAGGTCTTGTACCTGCAGGCAGCTGACTCCACTTTGATAGCATTGTTTTCATGATAGGACAGGGGGTGGTATTGATATTAGGGAGGGAGAAGGTTGGTGCAGACTAGTATCCTCTACATGTTTGTTTCACCCTGTGCATGTGGGAAGGCAGGTCTTCTGCAGTACAGCACAACAGTGGGGGTGGATCTGTAGTATAGACTGTAACAGTGGGGAGTGTCTGTAGTATAGGCTGTAACAGGGGGGTCTCTACTATAGACTAACAGTGGGGGTGTCAGTAGTATAAACAGTAACAGTGGGTATGTAGTATAGATGGCAACATTGGGGTGGTGTGCCTAAACAATAACAAAAAGGGCAGAATATGTCATTTGATAAAATTGAAAGGTAAAAAAAATTAGCCTCTAACTGATGATGTTATATGGGTGCCATCCTGATATGCAGCATATCTTAGGAATTTAAAATATGGTGGGTCCTATCTCTCTCCAGATTGGAAAACAGTCAATTTCTTCATGGGATATGAACTTATAGTGCAGAAAGCTGGAATAAAATATAGAAGCATTTAATCCAATGCCCAAACAACTCTGCCAGTTGATAAATGATAGACAAATAAATACATGGATTATGATGATGGTGAGGAGGATAAACATGTCTTTGTAGCAGAAAATCATTGTTTTCAATCAATAGATGTTGTCATGTAATACACATCAGGTTTTTGTGGATTGCTTTTACTTGCGAACCCTTAAGCAAGACAAGCTGACGATAGATTGTCAGAACACTTTCCAAATTTGAGATTCTGCCAAAGAAATACATCATTTATGTATTTGTCTAATTCTTGATAATCTAGTTCATTCACTTTTGTTTTTGTTTTGTTTTCTTTCTTTTTTGGCGTGTGTGTGTGGGGGGGGGGGGGGTTCTCTGTGTTTTTGTCAATCATGTTGTGTGTCTAGGAAAAAACTTTGAGTCTGCTTACGAGTACTGATAATGGTGGTGGTTATGTTGGTTGGTTGCTGTAGTTGGTAGTGGTGGTAGTGAGAGGAGATGAGAGAAGAATAAACCATCTGCCAATTTACTTTTGGCAAACAGTGTGTGATACAGTAACAAACTGTGGTTTAGTTGTTTGGTGGAGGAGACAGTGGTGGTGGTGGCAATGATAATTATGCTAGCAATGACAGTAGTAGTCATTGTAGTGGGGACAATGGTCATAACAGACTTGTATAATAAACATACATATAGTCTTGCTGTGTGTATTTTAAGATGTGATCATATCACAGCTACTTCGGGTAACTGTGAGAATGCCAAACATTCATGTTTCAGCATCTTTATCCATCATCATTGATGTTTACTCACTCGCTTGATACTGAGGCAAAATAAACTGAGTGCTTATGTAGAGATTTTTACAAATAATACATTTATGGTCATCATGATGATGGTGGAAGCAGACTAGATGTATATAGTTTTTCATAGATACTGTTACGGGAGTGAGTTTCAGTGGTGGTGATGGTGGCGTCACCACAACTCATTTTTTCCAGCTGAGTGGACTGGTGTAGTTGGAAATAAAGTATCTTTCTCAAGAACATGACACACCAACTGATTCAGGAATTGAACCCACTACCTTATGATTGTGTCTTCAACACCCTATCCACTAGGTCATGTGTCTTCACAAGTACCAGTAATATTTTGATATTAAAAGTTACTCTTCCCCTCCTGAGTTGATAATAATGAGGGGTTTATGTCTTAGGATTAAATTATTTCAATGTTTTAGATTGTTTATTGTGGTGGGGTATGATAAATTCTCAATGGATTTTGTCAGATATCACAAGTTCTACATTTAACTGGGCATAGTATACATTTGTACATCATATTGACATCAAGTTGGTTTCCAGCTTAACTGTCTTTGCTTTGACTTCGCGCCTGCTTGTACCACAAGTGCAAGAAAGAGGACTTATTTCGAAGTCAAGCTTTGTAAGCCTCCTGCTTAGCTTGGATTCATCTTTAATCTCTTGACTGAACCAGGGGGTCCTCCTGCCACCTAGTACCACATCAAGGCACTTTGCCTGCAGCATTTAACAGCTGAAGCAGAAACTGCCAAGCTAAACAGTTTACACTCTGTTTCAAGTTCCTCTGTTTACTCTGGGAGTTCTCTGAATTTGGATGCAATAGTATCGTGGTCCTGACTTCCTTACCTGCCAATTTGCATATTATTATTATGGCATTGCCGGTAGAGCGTCAGACAAAATGCTTTATGGTATTTAGTTATGATTTTCTATGCTCTGAGTTGAAATTATTATTAGCAGATTCTCAATGAATAAAATAAAATAAGCATGAATTACAGTAATAATCCCAATGTTTCTAAACATCAAAATACATTTCCAACAAATAAAACTAACAAATAAGGTCATGTAGCTCTTATAAACATTTTTACTTACAAACATCAGAAAATAATGATTTCATTTATTGGCCACAAGGGCCACAAACATCAGAAAATAATAGCACAGAAAAATTTATTTTATTCATTGTAACATTTATTATGTTTGTGTAACATTTATTATGCTTTGACGCATAGTTACGGCCCTTTCCATTCTGAGTTCAAATCCCGCCGAGGTCAACTTTGCCTTTCATCCTTACGGGGTCGATAAAATAAAGTACCAGTAATGTACTGGGTAATTGCTGGCCTTGTGCCAAAAGTAGAAACAATTATGTTCAGGATAATACCTTCATACACAAATGTTGATCTGTTGTCCTAGGGTTGACTTTTATACGAGATCAAGTTTTATTCAAGTATGCATCTACTAATATATAAAAGCCATGTGTATTTGTCCATCTCACACTAGAGATGACTGAGGAAGGAAGGGGTGTCTAATAAACACACATCTATGTGATGACTGAGGAAGTGGGGAGAAACTATAGAAGTCCAGCATTCTAAGATTCGTCACAGCTGTGTGTTTGTATGTTTGTATAACTTGTGTGAGTGAGAGTCAAGGAATCAACCAACCAAAAAACAAACATCTCTTTTTTTTATATTATGTATAGATATTATAATTAGCCAACATTTTTGACAGCACGGGGCCAGCTAGTTGTAAATATAAACAGTACACTGCTGTTTAATTTGATTGGAGTAGGGGTTGTTAAATAGTTTTCCCATAACATATTACATAAAGGGGTTGTTAAAAGTTTACCGCTAACATATTACTGCTGTTATATGGAGTAGTGCTTCTACACATTTGAAAATGTGCACTTCAAACTATGTTTCAATACTTACAATATACAGATGAATGAAAAATTGAATTCATGGCTTGCACCAATGTAAGTTTAGCTGGCTTCCTATGAAATTATGTCACATAGGTTTTTTTTTAAGTGCTTCAATGATAGGGGCCCCAGTCCTTTCATGAAAAACAATGAAAATGAAGCATTTTGTCTTTGACTATAGCTTCGGGTTGACCAATGACTTATGAGTGAAACTTGGTAGGTGGAAACTGCAATAGCCTGTCTTGTGTGTGTGTGTGTATATATATATATATATATATATATATATATATGTCAGGTCACCAGTTGGTGCTACTGGTAACATGTATCCCAGTACAACCTGTCTCATGGTCGGGTCGTTGGCGACTAAACTGGCAACCCCACCAAGGTTTCTTGGTGAGGAGGGTGACTTTGGACATCCTGCAGGACAAAAAAAAAAAACCTGTCAAAGGCCAAAGGAGCTCTTAAGAGTCAATGGCCATCCAAAATCACCAGGAGAGATGACCCCTTAGCTTTTGTCAAGGCAGAATTCTAGGAGAAGGAAAACTCTGATATAACACCTGCAACCTTGATGGTATCCAATGATGTTGACTTGTTCTTCTTTTTGGTAAATATCATCTTGGTTAAGAGAGTGGGACTGGCTTTGTGCAGTGCCTTTGCTCACTATAAAAGCTTCACGGCACAGGCATTGCTTTATATCTGGAGATCTCTCTACACTTGTCGTCATATGGTAACATGAGCCCAGCACTATGTGTCAATAATTGTCACAAGTGTAGTGTTTGTACCAGAGTTTTCAAGTCGCTGGCTGGACTAAAACGTCACACTCGTTCAGCGTATCGGTAGGGGTTCTCTTACATGGATATAAAGTAGTGGCCGTACTCGAAAACGAGTTGGCAGCCACCATATATATATATATATATATATAGATATATGTGTGAAGTATTTCCGTCAGAAAGGTACAGGAAAAAAGAGTGCTCTATGTAGGCTACAGAGCTTATTAGTTATGTAATAAACAACATAAGATAATTATTTCATTTACCAGTGGTTTCTTGAAGACATGTTGTGTCTGTCTTCAGTTGTCAGAATGAATAAAAAACATGGTGTATTTATTAAATATTGAAATCCATATTTAATAAATACACTATATATATATAAAAACACACAGTGCACGCTGTAATGTGACCGTGTAGGTAACACGGTAAAAACCTCCCAGTCCACACTGTAAACGTGGTTGGTGTTAGGAAGGGCATCCAGCCATAGAAAACCCGCCAGACAGTCCTATACGAACAAGACAACCAATCTTGCCTCAAGTGGGAAAATTCCCGTCCAAACCCATGCAAGCATGGAAGATGGACGTTAAACGATGATGATGATATATATATATATATATATATATATATGAGGCACATGGCTTAGTGGTTAGAGCATTGGGCTTGCAATCGAAAGGTTGTGAGTTCAATTCTCAGACCGGGTGATGTGTTGTTTTCTTGAGCAAGACACTTTATTTCACATTGCTCCAGTTTACTCAGCTGTAGAAATGAGATGATAGGACTGGGGTCCCTATCATTCCACTGCAAAGTGGTCATAGAGGTGCCACAGCAAAAAAGCACCCAGCCCACACTGTAAAGTGGACATGTAGACGCCATGGAAAAAAAGCACCCAGCACTCACTGTAAATGAGGTTGGTGTTAGGAAGGGCATCCAGCTGTAGAAATCAAGCCAGAATCAGTTCCCGTCCCACCCTTGCAAGCAGGGAAAAGCGGATGTTAATGCAGAACTGTTTCTGGCTTGATTTCTGCAGCTGGTTGCCCTTCCTAATGCCAACCACATTTACAGCGTGGACTGGGTGCTTTTTGTCATGTCACCAAAACGACCACTTTACAGGGTGTATATATATATATATATGTGTGTATATATATATATATATATATATATGTACTGTAGTATAAGTTTGGTAGAAATATCCATAGGATGGGTTAAGTATAATTAGTTACAATCTCCTTAATGCAATGCCCCAGCATCACCACAGTCTCTAATGCTCAAAACAAAATAAAATATAAGAATTTGAACATGTGGATTTCACACCATATTTTACTATCCTACTATTTCATTCATTGGCTAGTTTTGCTTTTTAAATAGTGACAGTTTATCAAAGTGAGACCTAAAAAGCTAGTTCTCACCTGTTAACATTTCAGTATCATTTTCAATGAGGCTCACTTTTGAATGTCCTCTCTGAAACTGAACTGATATGTAGAAGGGAAACAGCAGCCTTGACACCATCACTTTTTTTTACTAGTCTAATGTAAATCTGGCTTGGCATTGGAACATTTCAAAATAAGTGAGTGTACAAATGTATACACACACATTCACAAGTGCATATACACAAGCACACATACATGTACATCCACACCCACACTGTTTTTCTCTCTCTTACACACTACTTCTTTTTTATCTTTCTTTCCTTCTCTTTCTCACACACATACATTCTCTTGCACACACACACTGCCTCTCTCACACACACACTCAATGTTTGTCTATCTTTTATAAGATATTTTTGAATTTTAAGTTCTATCATCATCATTTTATGTCTATTTTCTCTGTTGCCATGGGTTGGAAAAGTTGTCACAGTCTAAAACAAGACACTGACAGTGAACCACGTCTTGCTCATACATTTCATTTTTTTATGGTTTCTAATACCTACCACTTTACAGAGTGTATTGGGTGCATGTTATTGTATCACAAGCATTACCACTTTTCAGTATATCCTAGGTACATTTTATCATGGCAACAGCACTGCCACTTTACAGTGTACTGGTGTGTTTTATTGCGGCAGGAACACTATTACTTTACAGACTGTACTGGGTGCATTTTATTGTGGAACTGACATTGCCATGTACAGAGTGTATTGGGTGTATTTTATCATGGCACCAACACTACTACTTTACATAGTGTACTGGAGAATTTTATCAGAGCACCAGCACTATCACTTTACAGCGTATCCTAGGTGTGTTTCATCATGGTGCTAACAGTATCACTGTATGGAATGGAAAAATGTATATTCTAAAACTAATATTAAGCAGTAGTCAGCTAAAATTTCATTATAAGTATCCTTAAATCAATTTATATCCACCTGTAATATGACTGGTCATGCGATAGCTATATTTTCTCTTTGTAATACTGAATGTGAAACTCATGATAGAAACTAACTTTGTATTTCTTAACAATCAGAAATGTTAATTTAACTCTTTTGATACCAAATCACCTGAAACTGCCTTTAATTCTTTAATACTAAGTTATTTATTTAAAAATGTTTATATTAATCTGAAAACCTTCAATCATAGTTTTATGTAAGAAACTAAGTACCAAACACCAGTTTAATAATGAGAAAGTTAGTTGCTTACTTTCAAAATTATTTGAAAACCACAAGTAGTCTTTCATGAGAAATATGCTATAGAAAAGGTTGAATGACTTTTCTTTACTTGTAGTATTAATTTTCCATTGATACATATTTACATACATATGCACAAAAATCACCCAGCACACACTGTAAATGTGGTTGGCGTTAAGAAGGGCATCCAGCCGTAGAAAACCAGCCAGAAACTGCCCTATATGAGTAAGACAGTCATTTAACTCAACTTGTCTCTAAATGGGACAAACCCATCTAACCCATGCTAGTGTGGAAGACATGTTAGACAATCATGATGATGATGATGCACACATTAAATCTATAGGTATTTTAAACCTTTTTATTCCAATTTGATTCTTCCCTCCACCCACCTTAATATATATTTTATTTGTTGACTTTTATTGACCATCTTATCAATGCTTTTCATTCTTTCTTTTT
>OZ024742.1:38089480-38219480 GCA_964016885.1 Eledone cirrhosa | reverse complement strand
GTTATCTTGAATGCTGAACAAAATTGATTTTAAATGGAAGAGAGTGAAAATGAGTGATTTGTGAAGTTTAAATCTTATGGGGAGACTGGTAAAGATATTAGTGTTGACTTTCCTGCCTGTTAACTTTTCTTGGACTTGAAAATTTGAACTTTCCAACTTAATTTTTGTGACATACATTTTGTTAGTTGAAGAGTGCGAAATGAGCAGTGTGTTGGTGTATATTGTATGTATTTCCAATCTAAGATACAGACATCATATGGTGAGCCTGTACAGTAAGCCTGTCAAGACTAACTACATGATCTACCAGTGGTGATAAATGGGGGTTACAAATGACATGTTATAGAAGTTACCAAATGCTCAACAGTGAATTGAACTATGGTTGTTTGCATGCAGAAGCTGACATGATAATGGCTGCAGGTTGCAGTAGGTCATGCTGTACAGTTTACAATGGAGATAGGGAGTGGAGCACTACTGTAAGCAGACTACAGTGATAGGGCTTATAATAAATAAAGAGCCTTCAAATGGAAAACATCTATAGTAAGTCTGTCAAGGATAACTACAAAGAAACTATAGAAATACTATTGCAGATGGGTTACACACATCACTGAGTCCCTATCTTAAACGAAAATAGATGGATGTCTTAGAAAAGTCTGTATGCTAGAATAAGTTAACTGAAGAGTGTTGACTCTTAAGATTGTGTACCATATTTGCTAGAGAGTCATGAAAAATGCCAAACTGTATCCATCACATTATAAATTTTCACAACAATTTATCCAGTAGTAAAGATACTATAAACATCTGAAAAATAAACATTACATGATGATATACACACATATCTTCCTGCAAGAAAAATACAGAAGTTAATATACCAATATACCACGCTCACTAAAAGGAAAATGTGAAGACAGTAATGTGGTATGGTGAGTGTAGGGGAAGGTGGGTGTATGAGAAGAGTAATGTGGAGTGTAGGTGTGGTGAAAGTTTGCAGCAAGAGCCAGGTCAGTTCAAATGAGAGGGAGGTGGTGAGGACCATGTCTAATGAATTAAGTGAAGATAGAATGATGGACAAAAGGAACTACAGAATAAAACAACCACACATACAGTGTTATGAAAGTAAGTAATAACATTTGAGGCATGCTATGAATTGTGAAAATAAAAAATTACACATATGTGCATAATACAATGCAAGCATTTACAAGACAAAAATAAAGTACACTGTCTACAAGGATTGCACAAATATGACATAGTATGTAAAGTATTATTAATTTTGAGCTCCTAACTCTTGATGGAGCTGCGGTAGCACTGTCTTAACATATGGTGTTTCTTGGACATTTTTGAAGCCTGGTGGAGTCCTTCCTTTACAAGGTCGGATCACAGCCGATTTCTTCCAGAGAAAGTGATAATGAGAGATTGAGGAATAATTAACTCCAGCACTGGAGTGGTGCTTTATTTATTGACCTTGATTTGAACTCGGAGTGCAAAATGAGCCAGAACAAATAGAGGCTCTATTCCTTAATGACTGCCAATTTGCTGCCTTTCGGTATTATGTAAAGTGTACACAAAAACAATATTCAAACTCCACCAACTTGTTAGTTGTTCAATCACCCCCATAGCTATCGCAACTTTACAGGCTTTGCCCATCTCCGATGTTGGGTTCTCGATTCTTGGCAGATATCTCCATTTCCGCCCCTCTCACATGCTTACTAAACAAGTTCCAGACATGTTGAGAGACTGAGTGGTTACTTCCAAAACAAGGTACATGATCCTTCAATTTCAAATTGTTTCATCGTTCCAACAAGACACCTAACTTGGGACACTGGCTGTTACTATCTCCTTCCTATTTCAACTGACTTGGCTCTTTATACAAAATTTCACCCCATTTTCCTGCATGTTACTTTCTCCCACATTACTCACACTTTCCTTTTCTTACCTACCACTCCACATTACTCTTTCACCTCTTTCATTATTCATTCACCATTCTGTGATTGTGGTATTAATCAATCCTTTCTATCTGGAGAAAGACAAGCATCTGAAATGGTGTATTTTTCACTCCCCACAACAAATCAACTCACTGGAATTATTTTTCTCTACAATATTTTCTGGATTAACTTTTGTTGATAGATCACTACCAGTTTCCTTGCATTCTGGATGTTACATTAACCCTCTAGCATTTAAAGTGGCCATGTATGGCCAGAATTCTCTCACCCCTTTCTGTTCAAACCGACTATAATCAACCACTCATACTGATGTTGACATATTGTTCTCAAAATAAATAACATCAAAATCTCATAGATTCGATATTATGTGAGATAAAGCCTTTACTGTGGAAATACAATAGTAAATATTGAGTAATGTAAATGCTAAAGGGTTAAATGTGGACATACATATATGGGGAGTTGACCATACATGTCACAGATGAAAATGATTGTTAGTGAAACCCATTAGTTGTCATGTACATATATGTAGTCATCCTCAAGTTGTTTAGAAGTTCACTTCGCAATTATGAGGCTGTTTTATTCTGTGTATGACTTTTTGACCTCCACTCTATCTTCTCTTCAATTAATTCATGTGTGACTGAAATTGGATAGACAGACTGAAAGCCCATCAGATGAACAGTACCAGTAATTCAAAGCTCCAGCTCTTTTGATTGAGACTTGCATTAAGGTACATGTATCTGTGGAATGTTCAACCTCATTAATTTCATGAGCAGGTCCACGTCAGAACCAACAGGGGGCCAATAATTAAAATATATCACCATTTTTTTTGTAAACAGTTAGTTTTATACATTTGAATATGTGGGTTTCAAACCATGTTTCACGTGGTTACCAACAGTATATTACTGTTGTTTCATATAAAAGTTCTACATGGACATGGTGGTCTGGTTAAGGAGTTTGTAGGCTGTTCCATTGATCAAACAACTGAGACACTCATCTTCGGAACTGACAGAAGTCCAACAGACACACACATGTATGTATAAATAAATGACTGATATCAAAAGATACTGAAATTTGCATAAACCTTCTGTTGACATACTGCACAATGCAAGTGTTGTTTGGTTTACCTGCACATATCTTTTGCATTGCAAGCAGGCATCCTTAGAAATCAGCTTATGCAACTCAAAGTCTGATGCCAAATACCTTCTAAAATAAATTAAACCATCCTATAGTATAGAATAAATATTTTCTCATACGTCATGTCTGTTAGTGTGTTCAGCAACATTTAGTTTTGGATGTTTTCCACATTCAAACTAACACACACATATATATATGTGTATATATTTTTCACTATATATATATATATAATACATATATATGTGTGTGTGTGTGTATATATATATATATATAAATATAATTTATAATAGCTAAGATTTTTTTTTTTTTTTTAAATAACAAGCAGTGCCAGGAAGTTAATCACAATTTTTTTTATTTCAGCTATATTATTTACATTTGTCTATTGACTAGTATGTGTATGTGTGTGTGTGTATATATATATATGTATATTATATAATGTACATTGTTTGTAGTTGCTAAATATTATTCAGTTCTAGACAATAGCTCGCCCATTGCTTTCTAACTTACTCAGACTTTAGTGGACTAACCTTGAAGCATTTCCTAGTATCTCTGCTCTACAGAATCTTTATCTGCTTTTCAAATAGATTTTTACAGGTAAAACAGGGTGAGTGATTGGGCTTGACATGGGTGACTACCCATTTCAATCACACTCCAATCGAACTTAGCAGAAAATTATGGCATTTTTTTAATTAATTCACTTTCTTTTTCCCATATGAATGTAATGAATAAATGTGACTGAAACCAAATTCATCTTTCTTCGTCTTAAATTAAAATACAATTATTTTTTCTTTCTCATCAAATGTGAATTCATTTTCTCCATTTCATAAACTTAGCACTGTAGTATTACTGAAAATTGGGTCTTTATTTTTACTTGTACTATATTTCAGGCAATACTGTTTTTGTTTCTTTCTAGACCAGTGGTTCCTAATCTGTGTGCTGTAATATAATGGTGCATTCTGAGATGTAATTAAATGTACCACAAAAGAGCAAGATTCTATTTCAAAATATAAAAATTACAAAATTAACCGACAAAATGAGAAACAAACTAAACTCCAACAAACTGCATGTTTCTCATTGATAACTTTGCTCATTTATTGACTAAAAAAGGAAATACATATAATTTTTCTGTATTTTTAATTATCTATATTTCTACTTTATGCTATGCTAATTATGTATAAATACTTCTTTTGAATAAATTTTGAAATCTAGGTACAAACTGCAGCAAAATATTTTTACTTGTTCTAAAATGTTCCATGAGCTAAAAAACAAACAATCATTTGGGAGCCACTGCTCTAGGCCTCTACTAGTTGTAGTTATACCACAAAAATAAAAGAAATTTGAAAATATAGTTGTCACAATGCAGATAACTATATATAGTAGTTGAATAAATCATATCAAATACTTCTGAAGACAGAAAAAGGTTCACAGAGACACTTGTCATAGGAAAGATGCATGGTTTTATTCCCCAGACATCTCTGTCCACTTTATCTGTCTCCTGTGGTACTTTGCCTGATTTATTTAACAATTATCTATAATTATCAACTATTATTATAGTTATCATGAAGTGATTGCCATTGGGGTACCAGAGGACAAGGCCGATCTTCAGGCATTTGCTGCCAGCTCGGCCAAAGACCTAGGCTGTGTTCCCCCAAAGGGTGCCCTCCGCCTTGGTCGACCTGGTCCAAAACCCAGACTCATCAGGCTGTCTTTCTCGGACCCCGCAGAGGCAACCTCATATCATCTCGCCTCTGCTAAAGCTGGGCGTGAAAATCGGATTACCTTCCGAACACGCCCAGGCCTACCACCCCATGTACGTCCAAAACTACGTGCTGCAGCTTCCTTGAATCGGAACTCAGCACAAGATGAAAGTTTCAGTCTGCGTGATGATGGGCAGATCTGGAGGTTTGTCAAGGCTGGTGAAACGTGGAAGAGAGATACCAGCTGGTCTGAGTGTGATCTACCCACAATAACTGGCAATGTAAAAACTGCTACAACTCTGGGAAACTAAACCAGAACAACCTGCCACCCTCTACACACCATCATAAACTGCGAGCAGGGTACAAATTGTTGTCCTTAAATGCTCGCAGTTTATGCAACAAGATACATCTGTTCGAATCCTACGTCAGAAGCATCGACCCTGACTTCATCACAGTCACGGAAACATGGGCACATTCCTTACTCTGTGATGGGGTTTTCACCATTACTGGGTACAACCTTTTCCGCAAGGACCGCATTAACCGCCGTGGTGGTGGTGTGATGGTCTACGTTCGTTCAAACTTTTCGGTAATTCCTTGCGTTGATTTGAACGAATCACAGGAAGAAGTTTTTTTCTGTGACATACGTATGACCATGTCAACACTTCTGCTTGGTGTTGTTTATCGCCCCCCAAACTACCATCAGGACACACAGCTTTGCGATATCCTCAGAGTTGCTGCCAAGAAAACAGCCACTTATGTGTTTATTGCAGGTGACTTCAATCATCCTGAGATCGATTGGGAAACCTTTCGTTGGCCACAGGGTGCAAACGATTTCCTTGAACTAGTGCTGGACTCAAACTGGTCACAAGTAGTCACCTCTCCAACAAGAGGTGACAACACTTTGGACCTGATCTTCACCACTACTCCTGAAGTGGTTATCAGTTGTACTACTGAGGAACCTCTAGGCGACTCTGATCATGCTATGATCATTGCCAATCTGGCACTTGAGGGCAGCAACAAAAACCAGAGCCATATCCAATCTGCTTGCTTTGATTGGAACTTGTACTGCACTGAGCTACAGCGCCCAAACTGGCATGAGATGTATAACTCTGGAGATGTGAACTCTATACTCCAGAGCATCCTGGACTCAATATGGATAGCGTGTGCAGCATCAGTGCCACGGAAGCGGAAAAATAACCACCCCAAAAGTGCAATCTGGGAAACTTCAGCAGTCCGACTTGCCAGGAAAGAACGTCGGAACGCTGAACGGGAATATAAACTGCATAGATCAGATGCCAACAGAAAAAAGCGGAATAAATCTTCTAACCATCTCAAGCAAGTGACAAAGAAGGCAGTGCTTGAATTTGAACAGTGCATCGCAACCAATCCCGACAGTAAGGTGTTCTGGAAATATGTTCATTCAAAGCAGAGACCTCACTCTCCAGTTGGTCCTCTTCGCAATCCCCACACAAGCCAGATCACTGACGATCCCAAGGAATGCGCAGAACTCATTGCTGAGTGCTATGCAAGTATTTTTACTGTTGAAAACCAGAATGTACCATCTCCACCATCTCTAACATCAAATTCCATAACAACTATGGAATTTACACCTGCAATGTTGCGACGTCACCTTAAGAATAAGCGCAACTATGCCTCCCCTGGTCTTGATGGTGTGACATACCTGCTTCTCAAACGTGGCGGGGATTTCCTTTTGCGCCAGCTTTCTTTTTTCTTTCAATACTGTCTCAGCAATGGTGCTACTCCAGAGCAGTGGAAAACTGCCAGTGTCATTCCCCTGTTCAAAAAGGGCAACCGCATGTCACCTGTCAACTATCGTCCAGTCAGTCTTACTAGCTGTATGGCCAAACTGATGGAATCCTGTGTCAGAGAAACACTTTGGAACTTCTGGAGCTCTCACAGCCTCATCCGGCCCTCACAGTTTGGATTTATCCCTAACTCCAGCTGCTGTGATCAGCTTATCGAGTTCCTTGAGGACATCACCCGGATCACTGACAGCGGCTCATGGGTGGATGTTGTTTACCTTGACTTTGCTAAGGCTTTTAATTCTGTGCCACACAAAAGACTTATGGCAAAACTCTCTGCAATGGGTGTGAGGGATGATCTTTTCGACTGGCTGAAATCCTTCATTCTCAGCCGAAAGGAAGTAGTCACAGTTCTAGGACAGCATTCTTCACCATATGAGATGTCATCTGGTGTACCACAGGGATCTGTTCTTGGTCCTCTTTTGTTTGTGGCATATATTAATGACATAGATGTAACACAAACTTTAAAAAACCCGACAACCACCTGATCACCTATAGATCAGGGGAGCACTCTAGTCAGTTAGATTTTATCCTCATCAGAGGACGTGACAGATGGACGGTCGTAAACACAAAAGCCTTCCCTAGTGAGGAATGTACATCCCAACATAGCTTAGTTGTCAGCGACCTCACGGTCAGAACTAGACGAGCCCTGAAACAGAGGCCAACCTGGAGAAGAAAGATCTGGAAGCTGAAAGTCCCCTCAACCAGTAACAGATTTAAAGATATTTTACTCAACGCCTACGACAGTAAAGAAGAACAGATAGAGACATTTAACGTAGAAGAGAACTGGGAGTTCCTAAAAAATAACTTACTAGAGGCGACGGATGAGGTTTGTGGCTGGAGTAAGACCTCAAGCAGGAGGAGAGTGACTTGGTGGTGGAACAATAAGGTAGATGAAGCAGTCAAGGCCAAGAGACAGGCATGGAAAGAATGGAAGAACGGGGGGAGCAGGGTACATTACATAGAGACCAAGAGGGAAGCTAGGCGACAAGTATACTTAGCTAGGAGGGAAGCAGAGGATAGAAAATTCAAGCATGTTTTACAACGTGAGGACCAGAAACAGGAGGTATTCAAGATTGCGAGGCAGTGTGTCAGAGATAGTTGTGATGTCATTGGAGAGAAGTGTATCCGGAATGATAAAGGTGAGCTTGCCCTCACAAGTGCTGAGAAGAAAGATGCATGGAAGAGTCATTATGATAGATTACTAAATGAGGAGAATGCATGGGAAGAAGAGACCCTACCCCACGTAGACCCTATAGAGGGACCAGCAGTACAAGTCAGCGGCAGCGTAGTAAGTAAGGCAATCAGAGATATGAAGATAGGGAAGGCAACCGGTCCATCGGGTATAGCTGCCGAGATGCTGAAGGCATCTGGGTCTGTAGGTCACACTATAACCACACGTATCGTTAACCAGGTAATACTAGAGGGGGCCATACCAAAAGATTGGTGCAGTAGCATCATTGTCAACTGCTACAAAGGTAAAGGCGATGCACTAGATAGAGGAAACTATAGAGGTATAAAGTTGATGGACCAGGTCATGAAAGTAACAGAAAGAGTTATAGCACAGCTGATTAGGGACCGGGTGAATATAGACGAGATGCAATTTGGGTTTGTTCCAGGGAAAGGCACCACTGATGCGCTCTTCCTTGTGAGGCAATTACAGGAAAAGTACCTAGCTAAAAGTAAGCCACTCTACTTGGCATTTGTCGACCTTGAGAAAGCCTTTGACAGAGTTCCACGTGCAGTAATCTGGTGGGCTCTTAGAAAACTAGGAGTAGATGAATGGCTTGTGAAAGCGGTACAAGCCATGTATAGGGGAGCAGTCAGCAAAGTTAGGATTGGCAATGAGTATAGCGAGGAATTTAGCGTACAGGTTGGGGTCCACCAGGGCTCTGTTCTTAGCCCTCTCCTGTTCATCATAGTCCTGCAGGCAATAACGGAGGAGTTTAAGACCGGATGCCCATGGGAACTCCTGTATGCTGATGACCTCGCACTCATAGCTGAATCTATGGTAGAACTAGAGAATAAATTCCAAACCTGGAAGCAGGGACTAGAGAGAAAGGGCCTCAAAGTCAACATGACAAAGACTAAGGTCCTTATAAGTAGACGAGAAAACAGAACCCAGATCCCCTCAGGGAAATGGCCTTGCTCAGTATGTAGGAAAGGTGTAGGTAGGAACTCCATTCTTTGCCCCAAATGCAAACAATGGGTACACAAGAGATGTAGCGGGATCTCAGGAAGCTTAATTAAGAATGTAGGATTCACATGCAGCAGCTGTGCTGAAACAGCAAGCAAACAGCCACAGGAAACAAGTACCACCAATCTCTGGGAGGGCCCTGTAGAAACAGTAGACAGCTTCTGCTACCTAGGTGACCGAATTAGCAACGGAGGTGGGTGCTCAGAAAGTACAATAACTAGGGTAAGAACGGGATGGAAGAAGTTTAGGGAACTACTACCACTGCTAGCTGCAAAAGGCTTCTCCCTCAGAATGAAAGGCAGACTGTATGATGCGTGTATCCGAACAGCGATGTTGCATGGTAGTGAGACCTGGGCGCTGAAGGTGGAAGACTTACGTAGATTAGAGAGAAACGAAGCCTGCATGCTCCGATGGATGTGTAACAGTAATATACGTGAACGACAAAGCATAAATGAATTGAGAGAGAGACTGAGCATAAGAGGAATCAAATGCTGCGTGCAGGAGAGGCGGTTACGCTGGTATGGACATGTGATGCGTATGAAGGATGACAGCTGCATAAAAAGGTGCAGAGCACTAGAAGTTGATGGAAACCGCGGAGTGGGGAGACCCAAGATGACTTGGGATGAGGTGATAAAAGCCGACCTTACCCAACTACACCTCTCAAAGTCAATGACACACGACCGTGACTTCTGGCGTCACGCAGTAATACAGGGTACCCGACCTCCCATGGGTACATGCTGAAGCATATAAACAATATGCCCCCACACCCCCCCCCCACCGCAAGGTGGTCGTGGAGGAGCCACGGCAAAAAAGCACCCAGCCCACACTGTAAAGTGGACGTGTAGGCGCCACGAAAAAGCACCCAGCACTCACTGTAAATGAGGTTGGTGTTAGGAAGGGCATCCAGCTGTAGAAATCAAGCCAGATCAGTTCCTGTATGAGCAAGGCATGGTCAGCCGACCAGACACTGCCCACAACAGGACAACCCGTCTAACCCATGCTAGCGTGGAAGAACGGACGTAAAACGGTGATGATGATGATGATGATGATGATAGATGCCAACTTACAGAATGCCACGGTACTAAAATATGCAGATGACATCAAGCTGTACCTTGAAATCAAAAGGACTGATCCTGAAATTTACAACTCTTTCCTACAATCAGACCTGGACACAATGCAGCAATGGATCACAGACTGGCAACTGAAGCTGGCTGTGGACAAGTGTACCACCATGCATTTTGGAAGGAAAAATCCAGCGTCCACATACTCCCTCCACAACACTGACATCAAAAAGTCCTCTTGTGAACGTGACCTGGGCATTACTGTCAGCAACGATTTGCGTTGGACAAAGCATGTCTCTAAGATTGTCAAGAAGGCCGAGGGTGTCTTGGCATCACTCAGCAAGACCTTTGTTAGCCGCTCTCCAGCCATCTATTTAAAACTGTATACAGCTATGGTGCGACCACACTTGGAATTCGCATCATCAGTCTGGAACCCCTATCTTGCTCGGAACATTGACCTCCTGGAAACTGTTCAGAGACGTGCAACCAAGCGCATACCCTCCATCAGACACCTACCATACTCTGAACGCCTTGCTTCCCTGGGCATGGATTCATTGAAGCTCCGACGTCTGGCAGTGGACTTGGTGAATACCCACAAAGTTTTTAACCATCTCGCCAACTGCAACCCTGAGCGCCTCTTTGATCTCCATGTATCTAACACACGTGGACATGCCTACAAGATAAGAAAACAGCACAGCTCCCATGACTTTCGCAGACATTTTTTCACGCTCAGAGTTGCTGAAACATGGAACAAACTGCCTGCGTCAATTGTTAGCTGCCGAGACACTGCATCCTTTAAGACACTCATGCTTCCCGAAATACGCCAAAACTACACCTGATGTGCCCCTTCCATACACATGCACACATGTGTGCACTGTTCATTTTACTGATGTTTGTGCATTGCCCTATGTACTGTACATGCACTTTTTTGATGGGTTGTGGTGCACCTGGGCACTGTGCACAATATTTCATTATTGTTATTGTTATTATATCATGACTCATACACTGTTTATTTTCCTGACATTTGTACATTATTCTATGTACTATACATGCACCTTTGATGAGTTGTAGTGCACCTGAGCACTGTACACAATAATTTCATTATATATATATATTATATTCATTATATATATCTGCATTGTAAATTTCAAATTCTTGGATGTTTCATAAGTCAACCAAGTCTTGTTTGTTTATAAAAATATTTTTTTCTGCCACAATTAAGAGGTACCCACTATTAACAAAATGTTAAAAGCTTTCAATTACATATTGTTTGGTTGAGATGTGTTTAACACTTCATTTGCAATGTCTTCTTCATATTGAGGCAGACCCCCCCCCCCCCCCCCCCCCACGATAATTATATAAGGGGATCCTTATGATGCCAAACTGCCTGAAACCAACCCTGATTCTATGTATGATATTAAGTTGTTTGTTTTAAAGTGCTCATATTTACACTTGAAGTGTCTACCATTAATTAATTTCATGTAAGAACCTTTGTTAAGTTATGTCCAAACACCAGCTTGATAATAAGAAATTTAAGACTCGGGTACGACTGAGTGGATAAGAAGTTTGCTTCACAACTATGTGTTTCTGGGTTCAGTTCTGCTGTGCAACAGCTTAGGCAAATGTCTTCTATTACCTTGGGTTGACCAATATATATATAAGCTGAGTTTAAGAGGAATCCAAGGTGGTGTGCAGGAGAGAAGACTGTATTGGTAAGGACATGTGGTGCACGTGGATGATGATCGATGGGTGAAAAAATGCCAGGAAATACCAGTGGAAGGAAGCCACAGTAGAGTTAGACCAAGAAAGACAAGGGCAGAGATGGTGAGAGCTGACCTCAAAATAAACGTAAAAACAATGATGATGATATATATATGTGTGTGTCTCTCTTTCTCTCTCTGTATGACCATATAGAGGGCTAAAGAAATGGATTGATAAAATAACAGACTTGAAAAAGTAAGTAGTGGAGTTGATATGATCAACTAAATCAAGGTGAAACCCCTGCATGGCCAGTCTGATGAATTAAAATAGTAAAAGAATAAAGGAAAGAATATTACTAAATTCCTCCAATTCTTGATTATTTTCAAACTTATTTGAAAACCAGACTGTTTTTCATTAGAAATATGTTAATGAAAGGGTTAATTTGCAGGAAAACCCCTGATTAGTTCAATAATGCAATAGTGCTGTTCTTGTTAGACCTCTGTCGATTTTGATGATGAGCATTCCAGTTATTCAAATAACAGAACAGCTTGCTTGTGAAAACATACAAGTGACTGAACATTCCACAAACATGTGTATACTTAATGTGACATAGTTGGCCCTTTGAAATACAAGTGCAACTCACTTTCGCCAACTGAATGAACTGGAGCAACATAAAATAAAATGTCCTGCTCAAGGACACAACTCCCAGACAGTACTAATACCCTTGATAACACAATACAGCAAAGTTTGAAAATTTTTTTGTTTATCGTGATTATTTTCCCTTGTCTGTTATATCAATTGAGAATTTCTCTTCATCAATATAGATTTTATTTGAAGTTAAACCAATGGTTTCCAACATTGTTACTACCCACGAACCCCTTTTATTTGAATGAATTTTCCCACTAACCCCTCCTAACTCTGCTACAGTTACTCCCCTCCTAGATTATTATAAGGTGATAACAATATTTGAAAGAGAGAAATGTTTATACTTAGAGAAGAATGGATACCAATTGCATGTGTATATTATCATCATCATCGTTTAACCCTTTAATGTTCAAACTGACCAAAACCGGTAAGAATTCTCTACCTCTTTCTGTTGAAACTGACTATAACTTGTCACTCATACTGATGTTAAAGTATTGTTCACAAAATAAATACTTTTAAAATCTCATAGATTCAATATTATGTGAGATAATTATGCAAGGTAAAGCCTTTACCATGAAAATATAACAGTATATATAGAATAATTGTTTCTACTTTTTGGCACAAGGCCAGCAATTACCCAGTGCATTACTGGTACTTTATTTTATCGACCCCGTAAGGATGAAAGGCAAAGTTAACCTCGGCGGGATTCAAACTCAGAATGAGTATATATAGAATAATGTGAATGCTAAAGTGAATGTCCATTTTCCATGCTAGCATGTGTTAGATGAGTTGTTCCATTAGAGGCAAGTTGGGTCAGGTGACTGTGTCTTGCTCATATAGAACTGTTTCTGGCTAGGTTTCTATGGCTGGATGCCCTTCCTAACGCCAACCACATTTACAGTGTGTGCTGGAATTTTTTTGTTGTGACTCCTACATGACCACTTTACAGTGTGGGCTGGGTGCTTTTTGTTTACAGTGTAAGAGTGGCGTGGACAGGAGTGGGTGGATGTATAGGGCTTTTAATTCTGTGCCACACAAAAGACTTATGGCAAAACTCTCTGCAGTGGGTGTGAGGGATGATCTTTTCGACTGGTTGAAACCCTTCATTCTCAGCCGAAAAGAAGTAGTCACGGTTCTAGGACAGCATTCTTCACCATATGAGATGTCATCTGGTGAACCACAGGGATCTGTTCTTGGTCCCCTTTTGTTTGTGGCATATATTAATGACATAGATGCCAACTTACAGAATGCCACGGTACTGAAATATGCAGATGACATCAAGCTGTACCTTGAAATCAAAAGGACTGATCCTGAAATCTACAACTCTTTCCTACAATCAGACCTGGACACAATGCAGCAATGGATCACAGACTGGCAACTGAAGCTGGCTGTGGACAAGTGTACCACCATGCATTTTGGGAGGAAAAATCCAGCGTCCACATACTCCCTCCACAACTGATATCAAGAAGTCCTCTTGTGAACGTGACCTGGGCATTACTGTCAGCAGCGATTTGCGTTGGACAAAGCATGTCTCTAAGATTGTCAAGAAGGCCGAGGGTGTCCTGGCATCACTCAGCAAGACCTTTGTTAGCCGCTCTCCAGCCATCTATTTAAAACTGTATACAGCTATGGTACGACCACACTTGGAATTCGTATCATCAGTCTGGAACCCCTATCTTGCTCAGAACATTGACCTCCTGGAAACTGTTCAGAGACGTGCATCCAAGCGCATACCCTCCATCAGACACCTACCATACTCTGAACGCCTTGCTTCCCTGGGCATGGATTCATTGAAGCTCCGACGTCTGGCAATGGACTTGGTAAATACCCACAAAGTTATTAACCACCTCGCCAATTGCAACCCTAAGCACCTTTTTGATCTCCATGTGTCTAACACACGTGGACATGCCTACAAAATCAGAAAACAGCACAGCTCCCATGACTTTCGTAGACATTTTTTCACGCTCAGAGTTGCTGAAGCATGGAACAAACTGCCTGCGTCAGTTGTTAGTTGCCGAGACACTGCATCCTTTAAGACACTCATGCTTCCCGAAATACGCCAAAACTACACCTGATGTACCCCTTCCATACACATGCACACGTGTATCATGACTCATGCACTGTTCATCTTCCTGATGTTTGTGCATTGACCTATGTACTGTACATGCACTTTTTGATGAGTTGTGGTGCACCTGGGCACTGTACACAATATTTCATTATTATTATTATTATTATTATTATTATATCATGACTCATACACTGTCCATTTTCCTGACATTTGTACATTATTCTATGTACTATACATGCACCTTTGATGAGTTGTAGTGCACCTGAGCACTGTACACAATAATTTCATTATTATTATTATTATTATAGTGGTTAAGAGCTGCCTAGTATAACAATGTACTTGAAAATTTGAACTTGGCTCATGGATCCCCAGTACTAGAGCCACAAGGATCCGTGGACCCCAGGTTGGGAATTGCTGAGCTAAAACTTCATTCTGTCACTACTACAAGTTTCCTGTGGAAGTTCCTCTAGTTAACTGGTTTAAGCTTCAAATTCTTATTGGGGGCAGAAGCTGTACACTTGCCTACAATAATGGCATTGATCTATTATTAATTCGATGTGGCAACTTAATACAAATTAACCTCAGGTCAGCTGAAATGATTAAAAGCATTCCAAGCTGTGACCATCTTCTTTTTTTGTTTTGTTGCATACATAGGATTACAAACATATATAGACACATATACAATATGTTTATGTATTATAGACATACATTTACTTTTGCAATGAAATTTTTAAGCTGTGATCACATCACAGCTGTTTCAATACCTGTGTAAGAATGTTATATTAATGTGTAATGAAATTGTACGTAGCCAGTTTATTGTCACCTCTGAAACAGTTGTTATTTTCTTAATGTATGTATTGGCATATTAATATTCAACTAATTTTAGCACAAAAAATAATCCTGCTAACAACCAAACACAGGGTGATGCCACCCTCCCCTATAAAAGGCAAAGCAGACAGTGGTCACTCTCTTAGTTCTTGCTCAATCGCAACTATGGTCAGTTAGCAGACTATCTTTCCGTGGCCTGTTAAACATGTATTTCAGAGTTCTTACTCAACATCAGTGATCACTTACAATAACACACATGCACATACATATATATTAGACATGCCTGCATTTAGTTCAATTTTTTTTTATTAAGGATATTTTCATAATTCTTTATTAGTTTAATTTGGAACAAAAGCTCTCTCCCTTTTATATCTATGCACCTATTTACTATGTATCATCATCACCATTTAATGTCTATTTTTCATGCTTCCATGGGTTTGAGGTTAGACTGGTTAGGTGATCATATCTTTCTCATATGGTTCGTTTTGGGCTTAGGATACCCTTCCTAATGTCAACCACTTTACAGCTGGGAACATTTTATCATGACTATCACCAAAACTTTACAGGGTGGACTGGGTATTTTTTTCATGGCACCAGCAATACCATGAGTGGGCTGTGGGTATTTTATTGTGGCACCAGCACAACCTCATGAGACTAGGATGCTTGTTATATCCTTGATCAGGCTGGGGAGACATTGCTGAGAAGGGAAGGAGTAAAATGAGTGGGGGCTGGCTATATGCTGCTTGTCTGAGGAGCGGGTGGTCACTATGGGTGAGGAAGCATTAGGTCATGATGTGGCCTTAAGGCGAATGAGAGATCTGGAATTATATTATGGGATATGTTCTCCATATTGATATAGGTTGGGTGAGGAAGGTGAATTGGAGGAGTGAGTGAAAGCAGAAGGTTTGCCCAAACTTTGGATGCTGGTATGTGTTGATGAGCTAGTCCTTTAACCCTTTCATTAAGCTATTTCTAATGAAAAATACTACCTATAATGTTCAAGAAATTTTGAAGAATTTAGTAATATAACCAACTTTCTTCATATTAAACAGATGTTTGGAGCATAACTTAAAATTTCTTACATAAAACTATGGAAAGTTTTTTTAGATAAATATAAACATTTTAAAATAAATGGATTTGTATTGTAGAACTAGGGGTGGTTTGGTGTCAAATAGGTAAAAAAAGACAATTGAATTACAAAAATACAACTGCACATTGTATAAGTGGTAGATGTAGTTGTGTATATGCATGAGTTTGTGTTGTCTAATACACATATTAATGAACACAACCTTCTGCATTCAGTGAATTTTGTGATACTTGATATTGAAATATTTTCACATATATTATCAGCCTTTCCCTTATTACTTGGCTATTCACATTAAATACCCTTTTTTCTACCACCATTATCACAATACCTCATACTTTGTCATCTTACAAATTTATCTACCTAACTATGTGCAAGCATGCCTATGTGGTTAAGGAGTTCACTTTGCATGCATGCGTATGTGTGTAGAATTACAGCCGCACACTCACCATTATTGACACTGAAAAGAACTATACATGGAAGAGTCCCTACGAGAGGTTGCTGAATAAGGAGAATGCAGGATAGAGTGTATGTCTGCCACAGGTAGTTGATAGCGGTATAGTAGGTAAAATGATTAAGGATATGAATATAGGGAAAGTAGCTGGCCCTTTGAGAATTGTCTGCTGAGATGATTTAACTATTTGGCCAGAGTATGGCACAGGTCAGTTAGTCACATAGTTATTCAGGTAGCACAGGAAGGTGTCATATCCAATGACTGGTATAGCAGCATCACTGTCAACTTCAATAAGGGCAAAAGAGATGCACTGGAGAGAGGAAATTCAGAGGCATCAAATTGTTGGATCAGGTTATGAAAGTTCTAGAAAGAATAATTGCATAATTGATTAGGAATAAAATTAATGTTGATGAGCTGCAATCTGGCTTTGTGTCAGTACTGATACCATTTTCCTAGTGAGACAACTGGAGGAGAATACCTAGTAATGAGTAAGCCTCTATATTTAGCATTGATTAACCTGGAAAATTTGTTGACAGAATCCCATGCTCTATGATTTGGTGGTCACCTAGGAAACTAGGCTTAAAGCAATAGTTTGTGAGGGCTGTATAGGCCATGTTTAGAAATGCAGTCAGCAAGGTGAGGGGCAACATTGAATTCAGCATGCATGTGGAAGTCCACCACAGATTAGTCCTCAGCTTCTTTCTGTTTATTACAGTCCTGTTGGCCATAACAGGAATTTAAGACTGAGCTTCTGTATGTTGATGAACTAGCACTCATAGCAGAAACCATAGAAGAATTACAGACGTTCCAGACAAGGAAACAAAATCTGAAATCAAAGGACCTCACAGTAAACCTAACAAAGTCTAAAGTTTTAGTAAGTAGGAAAGATCCAGATACCACCAGGTAAATGGCTGTGTTCACTATGTAGGAAAGGAGTAGATAGAAACTCCATACAGTTTGCCTGTGTATACAATAGATGAACAAGAGATATGGTGAGATTACAAGTAAGCGGGAAGAGAAAGCAGGCTTCACATGTGACAGGTGTAGTCAATAGTAAGGTTTCTTATAAAATAAACTCCCTCAAATGCTTGGAAGGTTCTCTAGAAATAGTAAATATCTTTTGCTATCTAGGTAACCTCATTAGCAATGGAGGTGGATGTACTTAAAGTGTTGTAGCCAGAGTGAGAACAGGGTGAAAGATGTTCAGGGAGCTGTTACTCTGCTGAGAACAAAAGTGATGCTTGTGTTTTGAATTGTTATGCTGTATAGTAGTGAGACATAGGCTATAAATGCAGAAGAGTTACACCAATTGGAAAGAATGAAGCATGCATGTCCACTGAATGTGAAATGTGAGCATACAAGAATGCTGGAGCATGAATGAACTAAGAGATAAGCTGAATATAAGAGTAATTAAATGTAGTGTGCAAGAGAAATGATTGCACTGGTATACACATGCAATGTATAAGGAGAGCAAGAGTTTTATAAAGAAATGCTGAGTACTTGAAGTTAATGGAATCTGTGGAACAATGAAACCAAGAAAAACATGGGACGAAGTTGAGAAGAATGATCTCAAGAAACTGAATCTCATGAAGATGAGAGAAAATGTGATGACTGGTCACTCGCCATGCAAGAGAAGACCCTCCATTACAAGCATGACAATGCTAATGGTAAACATGATGAGAGATTGGAGACTGTATGATGTGGAAATATCCCTTTTAGCCTGCAGTGGACAGGACAATCTGATGGAATGCACTTAGTAACCCTGGTAAAGTAACTAAGTTGACATATGGTAGAGAGATCCCTTTGTTCTAGAGCTGGTGCCATGATTAAAAGCATCCAGTACACTGTAAAGTGGTTGATGATTGAAACAATATAGGGTAGAGAAGACTTTTCAGTTTGGTCAAGCATGTCAACTCTCATTTGTTGATGCCATGTAAAGTCGTTAGCATTAAAACGGGCATCAGACTGTAAAATTCATGCCAAAATATTGAATATATGAGCAAGATGTGATTATCAGATCATGCCTTGTGTTGGACCGTGATGATCCATCCAACCCATGCTAATGTGGAAAACTGACCTAAAATGAAGACATCATATAGTAACTGAAAGATTATCGATGGTAAAGATACAATGGAGCTAATGGTTACTACCTTCTTTTCACACACTGTCTTACTCAAATTACACTCTACTGTCAGAAACATAGGAGGGCACTGAGGACATTGTAGTTTGAGATACACTACGTCATGGTCACGCAGCTGGAATGTCTTCGAATCAAATGCCTTCTACATCAGTACTCACCTGGGATTAAGGATCAAGAAACGTTACATTGAATAATAGGAAATCCTTCAAACTGTAATAGTGCACACACATGTACGTATGTATGTGTGGTTAGAAAAGCTAATTCACTAACCACTTATTGCTGGCACCGGTAATCCAATGGCTGGTTTCTCCTCTCCCACGTGCGTACAATCCAACTCGTTAACCGGGAGCTCTAAAACTGACGTCCACCACCTTAGAGAGAGGCAAACCTGCTGGCCCTTCTGGTCAAGCACCCTTCCGGTCAAGCTCTTCCGGTCGAGCACTCCCCAGTCTCCGGCCACCGCACACCACACCATACCCATAGTATATACAAAGACGACATAATTACAGTTTAGTGCCCTCACCTGACTTTGCTTTTTGCAGATACATTTTCGAAAAAGTAGATTACAATTATGTTAATAAAAATTATCATTTTCACTCGCGAAAAATGTTTCTGATCTTTAAATGAAAGGTTATCAAATTTATTTAGAGACATACTATATTTGAAGATAAGACAGGGTGGACAGGACTGGACAAATGAGCACAAAAAACTGTATAACCCGAAATAGGATTTAACCATAAACTCTCTAATCATTAGAGATACATTTTTTCTAGACCATTAATACTACTTCCGGTATGTTCTCTACACTCTGTTTACAAATAATATAAATCTATTATCATTTGTTAATATTTATTTCCACTGTATTAGTAATAACTCTTTAATTCCTGTAATTGTTCATTAACTAGTGAAAGTTTTGCTCAAGCTATCAATGTCTTCATCAATTTCAAGTGTCACTACTTCAGCACATCTCTCATTATTCATCTTATTGTTAACTACATTGTTATGTAAGTAGCATTCATATATTTTACATATTTCATTTATAGAAAAAATCTCTTTTATATTTAGATTCCTACAAGAACCTGTTTTCGTTTATCTCTACGTTCGAACTCCGTAGTTAATCTAGTTTTCAAGAAATATATATTATTTTATTCTAATTCTTTCAACTCCCTCTTTTGTAATTTTTTTTATCCATGTTATTTATTCTTGCTCCATATTATTTCGTGTTCCCTTCAACGAAGTAGTTTTTCATTATCCACAATTTCTTCATTGATTTATATACATACATTAGATTAGATATTTGTCCAGATGTTCTTGGACAGTTATACATGAGTAGGATTTTATTCTATGTAAAACCACAATTGATGCTGCAACCCATCAATTTAGAGCAGATTCTTCCACCTGGGACAGACTTATTTAGAAGGTGGCGTACACTCGTCGCGTCAAGACTCCGCCATGTAGCATTATTTGTATAGAGAAGCAGCCACCCGAATTAATCCATTACATACTTGTTCATTGGGTCAGTCCACTCCGCCTCGAGTTAAACAAAATAAATCCCAATAAAATATTTGATTTAAATTAAGAGAAGTTAGTGGTTGACTAGGTAAACGAACGACACGAGAATAGTGATGATATTGTGAACATGGGTGAAAGAAAATCACCATAAATGGTATAGTGAGATTGTGTGTTGAATTCACTGTTGACATTAAACGCCATCGTTTCATGTTCGTTTTTCCATGCTGACATAGGTTGGAGAGGCTGTCACAGTCACAAACAAGACTTGTTCAAGAACCAGCTCTTGTTCATATATTCCAAGGTCTCTACAACTGGATACCCTTCCTACCACCAACGACTTTACAGGGTGTACTGGATGTATTTTATTGTGGCACTAACTCTACCACATTGTATCTTGCCACCAACATTACCACTTTGCAAAGTATGCATTTTATAGTGATACTAGCTTTACAAAATGTATTGGGTGTATTTTAATGTGGTGCCATCACTTGTTTTGGATCTTGTGAAGCTAAGGAGAAACTCACCATTTGATGTTGCACCAGAGGTGAATAGAAGAGAGAGAGTAGATATTTATGTGTGAGCAAGAGATTATGGTTATTTGTTTAAAGAGAAATTACTTCATTGTTCCTTATGTCTTATGTTGTCTTTTTATTTCAGGCTATCTGATGACATTGAGATAAAGATATTTCACTAAAGATGATTAACATACTGGAACTGAAATTATTTACAACAATACCTTTATTGATGACAAATATATAAACTTAGAGACTTAGATTAAACTGGGATTATTTATTGTGATGATGATGATGATTTAACTTTGTTTTGTGTAAAGACTCTGATTATTGATTTCAACATTTTATCCTAAGAATGTTATGAGTTCTGTCTTGACAGTCAAGACATCTTCAGGCTTTAACAACCTCTATCTTATATATAGATTAAAAGAGAAAGTTATTGATTCATCTACTGACACTCAGGAAAATATGGAAGAGAAACTACAGCCTTGTGATATGTGTGGGAAAGTATTGACAACAAAAAAGAATTTAATTCAACATCAATTAATTCACTCAGACTTGAAACTGCATCAATGGATTGTTTGTGGTAAAGGATTCACTATGAGAAGTTTCCTATCGCTTCACAAAAGTACGCATACAGGAGAGAAACCATACTACTGTGATATCTTTGGTAAAACATTTTCTGAAATGTCACAAATGTATTCACACAGAAGAGAAACCATACTACTGTGATATTTGTGAAAAATCATTTTCTCAAAATTGTACTTTATGTTCCCATAAACGTATTCACACAGGAGAAAAACCATTCCACTGTGGTATTTGTGGTAAAACATTTTCTCATAAAGGTAATTTATCCTCTCATAAACGTACACACACAGGAGAGAAACCATACCACTGTGGTATTTGTGGTAAATCATTCTCTCAAAGTTGTAGACTATCTTCCCATAAACTTACTCACACAGGAGAGAAACCATATCACTGATATCTGTGGTAAAACATTTTCTCATAAAGACAGTCTGTCTATCCACTAATGTATCCACACTGGAGAGAAGCTGTGGCATTTGTGATAAAACGTTCCTTTACAATTGTAGTTTGTTTTCCCATAAACTTACTCATATTGGAGAGAAACCATACCACTGCAAGATTTGTGGTAAAACATTCTCACAAAATAGTCATTTAACTACACGCAAAAATATCCACAAACCATACTATTGTAATATTTGTAATGAGACATTTATTCAGAAAAGTAGCTTATATATACACAAATGTATTCACACAAGAGAGAACGGGAGTGATGGAAGTTTAACAACATGATAAAATATGATGGTGACTAAGTTAATATGTAAACTGGTGATTTTGATGTGTGACAACTGGTGTCTGAAGAAAATTATAAAGAAAACTTATATGGAATAAGATCTATCTGTTTTTCTAGGCTGACATAGTTTTATTGTAGTTTCTAGTGGAAGGAAGTTGTAGTTGAGGAATACCTGAGCAGAAGGTGTGAGAGATCTCAGAATGCTGAACCTCACAGAAGAAATGACAAAGGAATGCAACAAGGGGGGGAAATCTGTGCTGGAGAAGAGCCAAACCTATGCAAGCATGGAAAAACAGATGTAAAAGGATGATGATAAAATAAACAACTGTCCTATATCGTCCACCAATAAGTTGAACTCTGTATAGTGCATCATTTATAACTTTGATCACTTTAAAGAGACCCTTCCATGAAACCTGTAATTTCCTTGTCCTTACCCTTTTCACAGCTGAAAAATACAATAGAACTTAATCACCAACTTTATATTTTGGACTATTTACTCGCCTATCATACCAGATTTTCTAGTGTCTGTATGTTGCAGTAATATTCTCTCTAATTCAAAACCTCTTTCCAGGCTTTGCAAATTTTGCCTACATAATCTGGCATATTTTCACATCTACTTTGTGAAACCCCAAACATTACATCAACAGGTAAATTGACTTCCCTCCCTGTCATAATGAAGTGGGGACTAAATTTTGTGACTGAATGTTCAATTAAACAATATGCCAATAACATTTTGGGAAGTACCTCGTCCCAGGCCTTCTGTTTTCATTAACAAACATTTTTAACATCTGGCAAAAAGTATGATTCGGGTGTTCAACTTGTCCATCTGATTAGGATGGTAAGGGGTTGTCCCTTTTTTTTTTTTTTCAATGTCCAGCAGCTTGCATATTGTATGTATTAATTGAGAGTCAGAATCCACACCTTGATCTACGTGTATTCTTTCTGGAACACCAAAACATTTCATCAAGCTTTTCAACAATGGTTTCTGCTCAGTAATCTGGCAAGGCAAAGCCTCTGGCCATTTAAAAAAAAATTGGAAACCACTAATACATACCTGTTCCCCATTTCTGTTGTTGGAAGTGGCCCTAATATATCCATTGGAGCTCTAGGTTTAGGACTTGGGGACTTTCCCTTTGCACACATTGAGATTATTGAACACCATATTTTTACAATTTGTCTCATGGTATACCAAAAGAATCTTTGTTTTGTTATTGAAAACATTTTATCAAATTCTAGATGAGCACCAGTTGTTGAACCATGGATTCTCCTACTGTATAATCTTCCAAATATCGGCATCATTGCACTGTACTGACCTTGGAAAATAAGTCACTACTATTTTCAGAATCATCATCAGTCACTGCTGTAGATTCTAAATGAACATCTGTTTTGCTACTCTGTGTTCTAGAGAGTACATCAACATTTGTATGTTTATTTCCATTGCAAGGTCATAAGTGCTGAGTTCAATTGACAATCTCTCTCGGCGTCCAGTGAGGTCATTACCAGGCTGAAGATTCTGTGCATTGAGTAGCAGCCTGAGGTTTGTAACCACTATATATTTGTGCATTACTAAGTGTGGCCGAAAATGTCAAACAGCCCAAACCATTGCCCATAATTCTTTATCATATGTACACCATTTTTTTCTTTGGAGTTCAGAGTTTTACGCGGTAGGTCAGAAAAGAAACAGGATTGAGGTTGCAAAAAAATATTTCAAATCTAAACTATAAGTTTTCCCCTTTGAAATAATCCCCCCTGAGTCTAATACATTTTCCTATCCTTCTCACCATGCCTCCATGCACTCGTAGAAGGATTCTCAGCAGATCTGTCGTCACGGCCTTCTTGGATGGCTTCCATGTCCGGAAAACACATCGTACTCGAAGATCCATGACTCATCATCGGTGATGACTCTCACCAGCAAGTCTGGTTCCATTTTAAAAGACACAAGGATGTCCTGATACACCTACATGCCCTGCTCCTTCTGATCATCATTCAGTAACATTGGCACCATCATCGTGCAGATCTTCCACATACCCAAATCTGTCGTGGTTCACATCCAGCTTACTTGTGATCAGTTGAACAGTCAGTCAACGATCACCATGCACCACCTGCCTCACACGCTAAACGTTGGCCTCAGTCTTGCTTGTTGAAGGCCTTCCTAGGGTCATCTTACACTTTTTGTGCCACTCAAAAATCCATGAGCCTGATATTGTCTCATCTCTGTACACTTGCTGCATCATTCCGAGTGCTTCTGATGGAGTTTTCCCAGCTGGACCAGAAACTTAAGGTTAGTTCATTGCTCTGTGCCCATCGCCCAACAGCTTAAAATTGGGGAGCTGTTAACAAAAGTACATGAAAAAACATACAATGGCTGCAAAGAGCTGATATATAAATAATAATAATAATTTTTATTATTATTATTAATCCTTACGGGGTCGATAAAATAAAGTATCAGTAATGCACTGGTTAATTGCTGGCCTTGTACCTAAAGTAGAAACAATTATATACATATATGCAGGTGGATTGGCAGTATCGGTAGAGGGTCGACACCATGCTTTCCAGCATAGTTACGTCCCTTTACGGCCTGAGTTCAAATCCCGCCGAGGTAAACTTTGCCTTTCATCCTTACGGGGTCGATAAAATAAAGTAGTAGTAATGTACTGGGTAATTGATGGCCTTGTGTCAAAAGTGGAAACAATTATTATTATATGCATACATATGAGTTGCAGTGCACCTGAGCACTATACAATAATTTTCATTATTATTATTATTATTTATATACACCATGGATAGTACATCCCATAGTCACACAACCCACCAATCTCTACCCCACTCATAGCTCACACAGCACACTAAGTCCTGTTACTTTTCTGACACATCCCGTACAAGTTTTTCTCTACTGCACCAACTGCTTTACTTCAGCTTTCTTGTATCTGCTTTGGCCATACTCAACAAAAATACATGATCACAAATCCAAAGTTTACCTAAGAAACTAAAGACACATTCCAAATATCCACAGAGAATATATAAAATGTTCAAATATTACCGGCGATTAATAAGCTACATCAAATGGAGGTGCCACAGCAAAAAAGCACCCAACCCACACTGCAAAGTGGACGTGTAGGTGCCACGGAAAAAAAGCACCCAGCACTCACTGTAAATGAGGTTGATGTTAGGAAGGGCATCCAGCTGTAGAAATCAAGCCAGAATCAGTTCCCGTCCTACCCTTGCAAGCAGAGAAAAGCGGACATAAAATTAAATGATGGTATTCGAATATTTCAAATGATATACTGTGCTTCCCCTGCTTTGTACTTATTACATAATACTGTGTATCTAACAACTTCCTTACATATTCAGTAAGATCATCCCACATGGCACTGATTTTATGTATTTTGATATTTATGTTGACTCACTCTACACCATTTTTCCAGCTTTGGAACTTTTACTACAGCTCTTTAACAAATGAAATAAATTTATTGAAACAATAAAGGACAGTTAGTGATTGTTCTCTGACCTGTATTAACTATGTTTGTTTATGTAAGGATACATTTAAAATATACCAGATAAAAATTCTGTTTGTGATAAAAGAAGTAGCCACTTCATATTAGAAATATGTTATATGAAAGTGAAATGTCAGCATTAAGGACTGAAAAGTTACAGTTAATGAAGTACTGATTTGGTCTGTGATGACCCATCTAACACTTGGTATTAGGGGGAACAGAAATTAAATAATGATGATAATTTTTAAGAATCAGTAATATATTGGAAATAAATTTTCTTTGTAAGGCCTCAAACCTTTTAAAATCTTTATTTGTAAGATATATAGTAAAGTGGTGGTGGTGCTGATACCATGGAAAATGCATCTAAGCAACTATCGGGTGGTAGTAGTGGTGCCATGGAGAAATGAACTTTCTACATGCCATGAAGTGGTTGGCATTAGGAAGGGCATTCTGCCATAGAAATGATGCCAAAATGAAACATATGAGCAAGACAGTATTCTGACCTGTCTAGGCTCACTAATCTAACCCATGCAAGCATGGAAAGTATATGTAAAACAGTGATGATGATGACTGTGGGCCATTGAGGTTTTCTGTGTGAGCCTCAGACCTTTTCAAATTTTTGTATATAAGATGTATATATGAGGGCCATCACAAAAGGATGTTGCTGATCTCTGCTGAAAAAAGAAATTATATCAGTAGGTTTTCATAGGCATAAGAGGAATTTGATGTAGTGAGCAAGAGAAAATACTGCGTTGGTATGCACTTGTGATGCATATGGAAGATGACAGCAATATAAAGGAATCTCAGTGGGTGGAACTCATGGAATAAGACTCAGAAAAACAGTGGATGAGGTAGAGTGGGCTGACATTAAGAAGCTGAACCTAACAACAGAAATAACATTGGACTGTGAGGAATGGTAACATGCTGTGCTGATGAAGACCTATCTACCAGCCTAAAACTTTACCTGACCTGACCCATCTATGTATTCCTCCTCACTATCACTGCACCCATACCCAACTCCACTGCTCCTAAAGTCTAACATTCACTCTACAGTCAACATCCACTCTATTCTAGATAACCCCATACTCAGACACATGTCATAGGCTCTTAGTAGCTGTTATCACCACAGTACTTCCTACACTGCTAGAGGTCACCTCTCCCACCTATTACCTTTCATCTTATCAAATCTCTCCACACTTGTCACCTACTTACCTCCATTCATAGGGTAGAAAAGACTCTTCAGTTTAATCCGTGACAACCAGTCAAGTGCCAGTGCCATGATAAATGCACTCAGTACACCCTGTAAGGTGGTGAGCAATAGGCAGAGCAGCTCGATGTAATATGCCCAAAGTGTCTTGAGGACATTTTAGTTATATCAGAGGCACAACAATCCAGTTAGTGTTGGTGATAGCAAGGGCGTCCAATTGTAGAAAACTTTCTAAACAGAGTCAGATGAATTCTTCAGTTGCATGACAGGTGTGGCAACCTTACCAGTGTTGGGGATTGGTGATAGGAGGGGCATCCAGATATAATAAACCTGCCAAACAAAAGAGCAAGAAGATTCTTAAACTATGCCAAAGACATGACAGCTTCCTTAGTTAGTGCCACAATAAAATGCACTTGGTAGAGCACAAGTTCATGGCCCACCTGGAGGTCTGAGGATATGTTTGAATACTGACTGGTCTGTGATATGCCCAACTCTTGCTAGCAGGGAAAATGGACATTAAATGTTGATGATGATGATTCCCTTATAGCTATCATCATCATATTACATCAGTTTTCTATGCTTACCTGAGTTAGACGTGTTTTTACTAGCACTGCCCCTCTACTTGTTTTTTTTTTTTTTTGTTATCTTCTCTGTGAGGCTCAATATTTTGAGATCAGCTCTGACCTCTTCTGCATCTTCTTTTCTCTGATCCCCTGGCACTTTTTAACTCAGCGATTACCACCCGCATGCACCATGTGTCCATACTAGTAGTCTTCTTTCTTGTACACTACATCTAATTTCTCTTATAACAGTTTTTCTCTCAATTAATCCATGCACATTAACATTCCACATCCATCAGAGCATGCTTGACTTTTTTCTGTCCAGCCTTTACATATCCTCTGCATTCACTGTCCATGCTCCACTACTATGTAACTCTGTACTTCGCATTTCATCTTCTCAAGTTCGATAAAAAAAAAAGTACCAATTGAGTTTTGGAGTCAATTCTTCCTCTATGTCACTTTCTCTCTGCTACCTTAAGACATGGAGAGATATTGGCTCGACTAGGCTTAAAGGGCCTATGACGCGCCGTGTGTCAGTACGACTCCATGAATTGTCTCGGAGGTGAGGGAAGTATGACATGGTCACACAGCTGACTAAGACTAAGGAACAAGAAAGATCATACTGAATAATTTATTTAGAGACATACTACATCTGAAAATAAAATGAGATAGGCATGGCCAGAAAAGCTTCCATAAAAAAATATCTGTATACAATCCGAAATAGGATTAACCATATATAACTCTCTAGTCATTAGAAATTAAATATTTTCTAGACAATTAATACTACTTCCGGTATGTTCTCCACACTGCATTTATAAATATTATAAATCTATTATCTTTTATTATTTATTTTTACTGTGTTAGTAATAACTAATTAACAAGAGATTTCATTAACCAGAAGAAAAAAATAAAGATGTCCTGTAAGAAATAGTTGAAAGTTTTGCTCAAGCTATCAATGTCTTCGTCAATTTCAAGTGTCACTACTTCAGCACATCTCTCATTATTTTATCTTATTGCTAACTACATTGTTATGTAAGTAGCATTCAAATATTTTACATATTACATTTATAGAAAAAACTTTTATATTTACATTCCTATTTCATTTACACAATCCGTGTTTCCTACAAGAATCTGTTGTTGTTTTTTTTATCTCTTCATTCGAACTCCGTATAGTTAATCTAGTTTTCAAGAAATATATATTATTTTATTCTCATTCTTTCAACTCCTTATTTCGTTATTTTTATTCGTATTACCTATTTTTGCTCTATGTTTTTATTTCGTGTTCCCCATAACGCCGTAGTTTTTCATTATCCACACTGTTTACTTTTTGATTCAGATTTCATACACACCAGGTATGTGAAAAAGAAATACAACGATACAACCAGTGGTTCGCTGTATTTCTGAAGGGTCAAATGAAAGGAAATGTTAGTTTACTGAACTTTAACATGTTACTTGTATATGCATGTTAATTATTACAGACCTGCCAACCTTTTAAAAAAACCAAACGCGGTGTACCATGAACAAAAAATGCCCCCAAACGGGGAAAAATGAGGCAAAATGGGGAGATTTTATATAATGAAAGCTATTTTCACAAGAGAAGACATCTCTCACCCACCCAAAAATGGGTGGGAGATCTCCCCGTCGGACAAGGAGAGTTGGCAGGTCTGTTATTACCTATAACAATGTCTTCATTCCATGAACCACATCCATTGTTCTCACCATCCATTTCCATTGCATCTTTATACCAGAGAGTCTTGTCTTTGTAAATATATTTTGTAGACGATCAGTGGTTATCTCTGAATGTCTTCATTCCACCACCCACAACCCTCATCATCCATTTCTACCACATATCTATACACGAGTGTCTTTTCTCTGTAAATATCTTCTGGTCAAATATTTTCTCCAATAATTTTTATTATCCCTTATGTCTTATGTTGTCTTTTTATTTCAGGTTATCTGATGATATTGAGATAAAGATATTTCACTGAAGATGATAACATATCAAGTTTCTAAGACAAAAACAACTTCATCAAGCTGATGTCAGCCTGTTTCTACAATTCTTACTTGAATGGATATAAAATGTTTCCTTGGAATTGAAATTATTTACAACAATACTTTTATTGACTATAAACATAGAGATTTAGAATGGGGATCATTTATCCCACAGCCTGAACATATCGTTTCATCTACACAAACCCAGGATAACATCCATGAGTTTGGCTGGTCTCACTTGGGGATCCAGCCGGATCAGTTGGAGACGGTTGCTTCTGACAGGACCCCCTGGAAGGAGTGTTTGAGGACTTTGCCTCCATGACCCCCTCAAGAAGAAGGCAATTATTTATCATGATAATGATGTTTTAACTGTGTTATGTGTAAAGATTTCCATATCTGGATATATCTTATTAATTGGAGCTAGTTTGATGATCCTTTAGATTCTGGTTATTAATTATAACAGTCTATCCTCAGAAATCCATTACGAGTTCAAATTTTGACAAAACCACCTTATATACAGATTAAAAGAGAAAGTTATGGATGAGAAACCACAGCCTGAACATATCGATTCATCTACACAAACCCAGGAAAATACAGGGGAGAAACCACACCCTTGTGATATCTGTAAGAAGTTATTCACAACAGGAAAGAATTTAATTCAACATAAGTTAATTCACTCGACCTCCAAGCCATACCAGTGTGAGGTTTGTGGTAAAATATTTGCATCAAGCAATTTGTTGTCTCTTCATAAACGTTTTCATTCAGGAAAGAAACTACATCACTGCGATATCTGTGATGAAAACTTTTCTACAAGTGGCAGTTTATCTTCCCATAAACGTATTCACACAGGAGAGAAACCATACCACTGTGATATCTGTGGTAAAAATTTCTCTCAAAAAGGTAATTTATCTACCCACAAACGTATTCATACAGGAGAGAAACCATATCAGTGTGATATTTGTGGTAAGGCTTTCATCGATAATCGTAGTTTATTTACCCACAAAATAACTCACACTGGAGAAAGTCCATTCCACTGTGATATTTGCGATAAAAAATTTTCTACCAGGGGTCATTTGTCTTGCCACATACGTATTCACACAGGAGAGAGGCCATACCGCTGTGATGTCTGCAGTAAAACATTCTCTGTGAGTAGTCATTTGTCTACCCACAAACGTATTCATACAGGAGAAAGACCATATCACTGTGATATTTGTGGAGAAAAGTTTACTAGAAAAGGTTCGTTAACTCGTCACAAACACATTCACACAGGAGAAAGACCATTTAAATGTGATATCTGTGGCAAAACATTTTCTAGAAATAGTGATTTGTCTTGCCATAAACTAGTTCATACAGGAGAGAAACCATATCACTGTGATATCTGTGGTAAAAATTTCTCTCAAAATAGTAATCTGACTTGTCACAAACGTATCCACACAGGAGAAGAACTAAACCAATGTGACATTGGTAGTGAAACATTTCCTAAAAGTGATGATTTAATTTCCCACAAAAGTAGCCACATAACAGAAAGAGTATATCACTGTGATATCTGTGATGAAACCTTTTCTAAAAGTGGTGATTTGTCTTCCCACAAGCATATTCACTTAGGAGAGAGCCCATACATTTGTGATATTTGTGGTAAATCATTTTCAAAAAGGGGTCATTTGTCTTCCCACATACGTGTTCACACAGGAGAGAGACCATAGGTTTGATAGGTGTGGTAAAATCAAATCATAGTTTAATTCAAAAGGTCTACACTCTCGACCATTTTTCCAAGTTTGGAACTTTTTCTGCCACACTTTTGACATACTCTGCTATTTCAAGCAAGTCATCAGTAAATAAAATTCCAAAAGATAAGTCTTGAACTCCTGTGTTGCCGAATCAAAAATGATGATGAATGTAGAGAATAAATGGGAGGAAGAGAAATTAACCTCCAACCTACCCAACAGAAGGACCAGCCATTGAAGTTGACAATTATAGAGTTAAAGACGCAATCAAAGAGAAATAGTGCTTTTGACAAGGAACTGCTAGCCACTCATTTAGGTGTCCAACACTTTTGCTACTTTTTGGAATGTCGACCTTTTACAATGTTTACAGATCACTGTGAACTAGCTATTGGAGCCACGGTCTGCATGTCGGCAGTGACAGTTATCAGCCATTTCTGAGTACACAACAGACACTGAGCACATGTATGGAAAAAGCGACCCAGTTGCTGATGCACACTAGAGCTCCTTTTGGCTCTGACACCTACATAGCCTTGATAATAGTTCGCTCAACAGATAATGACGTCGGAGCCTACCGCACCACTGTCACTTCCCTTTCCTTGCAGGACAAATTTTGGTTCCAACGGAAACCTCTTTTGCAATGTATCCACCAGGAAACCACATTACATTAGCTTGGCGCCAAAAAGTTTTTGACATCATTCACAGACTCTCCAACCCAGGCACCAGAGCCAGATGGAGCCTTATGTCATGCAAATTTTTCTGGCATGGTATGGCCAAGCAAATTGGACAGTTGTCCAAAACCTGTATACCCTGCCAACAAGCCAAAGTTCATCAGCATACAAAAGCACCTGTTGACAGCTACAAACCTCTTCAAGTTCGTTTCGACCATGTCAACATTGACTGTCTTGGCTCCCTACCACCTTCGCAGGGTTGCTCATACTTAGTGACCATGGCAGACATGTTACTGAACTGATCAGCAGAAAATAGAATTCTGGTGAGGCAAGTAACAAGACCTGGACTTCAGGGGTAGCTCATTCTTTCTTATGATTTTCAATGTTTGTCATCTAATAAATAACAGTTCAACAGATCTTAGTTTGTTGTTATTTTACATATAGTTTAACTAAATCAACAAATACACAAAGACATGGCTTAGTGTCCCACCAGGTCTCACTAATGTTGTACTCTACTGTTGCCAGGCCAAGCTGATGCTACCTCGCAAATCCATTGTTGAGGAATACAAAGTCAGAAAAGCAAGATGCTTGACCATGCTTGAGAACTCAGAAGGCAAGGACATGAGGGTGATATGGCCCAAGTTGAAGACAAGCATAAAATGGAAAGGTCATCAGGAGGCGGTAGAGGCAGCAAAGAAAAATCTTACAATCAGAGAAATAATGGGACACACTCAGGTCAGTAGGTAGGGACTGGGCATAACAAAAATGGGACGGTTGTCAGAGGCCAGGGGGAAGATGAGGAGAGATCTGATTTTACAGGTGATGAAGAAAGAGGACTCCAGAAAGCACTACAACGGCCAGTGGATGACATGGGAAAGTGCATTCCAGAAGTGTCTCAGTTGGAATGACATGGCATCTCTTTTTCTCCTCACACCTGTCTATGGTCTCCTGCCCTTGAATATGAATCTAGTGGTGTGGGGAAAATCAGATAACCCCGAGTGTCTATTCTACCATGGTAAACAAACCGCGAAACACTCTGTATGCCTAGTAGCCGAAGGAAAATACAATCAAGTGTTTAAGGAGATCGTAATGTGATAAATACGGCAAAAGTAAATCCCATAGAACAAGAATCTCAAACAACATTCTATACAGCAGGAGACAGGAATAGCTATGCCATACAGTGAATAGGAATCGAGTCTTCTGAGGGGCGCGGACGACTATGGGTGTACAGCAGACCTCTCAGGTTCAGCAAAATAACCAGAAATTATCAGAAGAGTGTCTTGAGGCTAGATGTTGTACTCCATGTCAGTTCATCAAAACAACTAATTGTGACTGAACCCACCGTGCCGTTTTGAAAGTCGAATAGAAGAACACGTGTTCCAGACCGAAAAGTACGCCAGTTTGGCCAACGGCCTGAGGGAAGCCGACTTCCGAGTCAAAGTTCTCACGATAGAGGTTTGAGCCAGAATCTTTGTGGGCAAATCTGGCTACATCTCATGAAACAATTTTCAGTCTCTTGTAAGACCAGGACTAAAGCCCTAAAATCAATATCAGAGACAGTAGAAAGGAGTTCCAGATGGATTTAGTTGAGGAGGAACAAAAACAGCCCTCATATCGTTTTAGGGCACCGTATTTGTATTTTAGTGGATGCTAAGGGAAGTAACTTCGAGTGCATCGTGGTTGTAGTGATAGCGGCGGCGGTCCGCGGTTGCCGTTTCAGTTACCATGACTACCAACGTTATTTTTCCGAATTAAAGAAAGCGTTTGAATATACACTCGAAAGCAGAGGCAACCGAGAGGAGTACAAGCAAAATTCTGCCAACAAAATCTCCATACGGCTTGAATACACAAGCAAGTCTCCGGTATCCAAAGGGCTAAATGTCAGCAGAAGGGCACCCAAGAATCATGATCTGGATGCGGCCCGCTCCATTTTGAGTGTAAGAAGTTGAGGGCCGAAACACTTGCTTTAGAGAGGGTTTTTTTCTGAAGACCTTCTGCTGTCCAGCTCTCCTGAGAATTTCTTACCACTGGTGTCAAGATAGAAAGAGAGTAATTTCCCTTTGATAATTCAATCCGCCATTTGTTGTTGTCTACCACACGTAAGAGATGAGGATTAAAAATATATACACAGCTTATAGTTATTAATGTTTGTATCTTTGTGGTTTTATTAGAACGAAATTAGAGAGCTTTAAGTTATTGAGGTGAAAATTTCATCGTTCTCGATGACTACATCATGTTTGACTATTTGAAGTGGTGTCAAAATAATTTATGTTCACAGTACGTTGTTTTGTAAGTATGAATATATCAATGTTTATCTTAAATATGAACGTTTCATGTACATATATGTTTCTTTGACATATTGTATATTACAAAACTAAACTGACTGAAATGTAAGGAGAAATAAGAAATGTTGTACGAAAGCACGGCTAAAAAATGGCAATATATTCTCTGGTTATTTATTAGAATTAAAGCATTTTCAACATGAAAACATATTTATTAGAATTAAAACATTTTCAACATGAAAACATTATTACATCTTCAAAAGGATGCCTCACATTCACCTTCGGTGAACATAGCCTTGGCCAAGTGTTGGTGTCATCAGACGGTGTCCAACGTTCATTGGGTGTTTCGACCCCCCAACCCTAACACTTTCTCGCTGGTGTGTTAGCAGTGGTGGTCAAATTACTGCCCATCTACATCTGGCTTCCAGCTTATCTCTTCTCTCCTTGAAAACCAATAGGAAACCCTTTCTGTTGCCTCTCCCATCCTGCGAACTGCAGCCTTCTCTCTCTTCCTTTCATTCTAATGGCAGTGAATATTCTCCATACTGAATCGGTGCACTTGCAATCTGCACTTCTCTATCACTCTAACTTTTCTGATCCCCATACTTCTGGATTTCCTTGGCCTGAACTTCATCCTTGTTCATATCACCACATGTTCGAGCACTGCTAACACCATTCTCGCCTCCTTTTGGGTTGTGGTTGTCACAGTGAGATCATCCATAAAACCTCTTATTGGGTATTGTTGGACTCCCAATAACATACTTGGTTCATCATGAAGAGAATGGGAGAGATTGTGCAGCCAATTACAATTCCTTTTTCCATCTGCCACTGAGTTGTAAAATGGGCTGTTTTGAACTGCAGCTGGAAGCCTCCTAAATAGCTAATGATCATTCCCTTGATGTGGTGAGGGATATGGGAATGATCTAGTGCTTTCTTTTTTATGAATGAGAGATTGAACTGTACGCATTGGCTAAATCCAACCAGACCACTGTCAGATCAGCCTTGCTTTTCTTAGCCTCATGGATCATCTGGCTGAGGACTTCTGTGTGTTCCAGACATCCAGAAAAGCCTGGGATTCCACCCTTCTGGATAGAGGTGCCGATGTACCCATTCTCAGTCATATATGAGGTCATTCTTCTGACCAGTACTGAGAGGATCTTGCTTTCTACTCTTAGGAGTGAGATTGTTCTAATAGGCTGTTGACTGAAGAGTTTTCTTCCTTTGGCACAAAGCAGCCTGCTGCCCTCTTCCAACATGATGAAATAGTTCCCTTTCTCCAGATCAACCGAAGGAGCAATGGGCATTTCTTATATACTGTGTAATTTATATCGCTTGGGCCAGGAGCAGATCCCATTCTGGCTCTTTTTACCACATCTTTGACATCCCTCCAGGATAATTCAGTGGTGTTGAGCTTGCTTGTTGGGTATTTCAGCTCCACTAATGAGTTGGTTGATGTCCAGAGCTTTGTCCCTGAGTGTGTCAGTGTGAGTCTCTCTCAAGTACTCCTCCATGTCTTCTCTGGGGCCGGTCAGCTTCCCTCTCCTCTGCTTCTGAGATCTTTCTGCCCTCCAGAGTCTATAGAGACATTCTCAGAGTTGACCCATTAGATCCTTGATGCCTGTTCTTTCATTGTCAGGGGCTATTTTGTACTGCTTATTGAGAGCTTTGATTTCTTCTCTCGAGTGGTAGATTTCCATTTCCCTTCTATTGTGCTGCTTTGAAGTTTTGATAATTTTCTTCTCGTCCTCTGTTCTATAGTGCTTCCTTGCTAGATTATATGTTATTACTGTGAGGACATTTTATATTTACACAATTTAAATAAATATGATTTACAATCTATATTATATTTCAATAAACACAATTTATATAATAGATATGATTTACAACGTCTACTACATTTACAAATCTGTTTTATATTTTGATATAAATACAATTTATATCATGAATATATGATTTACGATGTCTTATATTTTATCTAGACATAATTTATATAATAAATATCATTGACATTCTTTATTATATTTCATTAAATACAATTTATATAATAAATATGATTTACAATCTTTATTATAATTCAAAAAACCCTATTTACATAATGAGTATGATTTACGATTTACAAAAGGGACAAATCAGTAAAAATTATTCAGATGAGGAAAATGGAAAAGATATATATTTATATTTAATTACAAAAAAATTTGGAGGCAAGTTAAAACACTCAGCACTATTGCAGGTGATTGTGAGGCTAAGGTGCCAGAATAGCCAAGCATCCTCACTAGGACTGTCACCTGATATTTCAGTTAGACAGGATGATAGCAAGGCGAAGGTGGTGGAACAGCTAAACATCCACATGTGCAACACCTGATACTTTAGCAAGGAGAGTTGACAATAATAATGAAAACTGTTATCAGTGGCCCAGCTACTGCAAACATCTCAAATGCCACAGGCTAAAAAATGTATAGTTGAAAAAGTATTTTGAATGTAAATTGTTTCCAAATCTCAAAAGTCAATTTACCCTGCTCTGGAACTGACAAACTCGGCCCCTTCAACTGTAGTAAACTTTCATCCACCTCCCTGTTATAGTTAATCCATATTGGAAGAGGATGTTACCTACCAAAGAGGAGCAAATGTTTACATTTGGGATTCAAATACTGAAGTTGAATGTGTTTGCCTATAAAAATTTTGGTTTTTATTAACTTTTCTCATCACAACAATCCTCTTCATCTCTATGCCAGGGTCTCTTGTCTTTGTGAATATATTCTATAGACCAATCTATAGCGATCAGTGGTTATATCTGCATGTCTTCATTTCACGATCTACATCCGCAGCCTTCATCATCTATTTCCACTATATATCTATATACGAGTTTCTTTTCTCTGTAAATATCTTCTTGCTATTTTAACTTCCAATACTTCTGGTCAAATATATTCTCTCCAATAATCTTCATGTTAACACTTTGTTATTCCTTATGTTTTATATTGTCTTTTTATTTCAGGTTATCTGATGATATTGAAATAAAGATATTTCACAGAAGATGATAACATATAAAGTTTTTATGACTAAAAACAACTTCAAGCTCATGTCAGCCTGTTTCTACAACTTTTGCTTGAATGGATGTAAAATATTGTGATGTTTAACTCTGCTATGTGCAAAGACTTCCATATCTGGATATATCTTGTTTTAAAAATATATTTTGTATTACAAAATTGAAATTATGGAAGATAAAATATGTGAGAGTCAGGTTATGAGTGGAACAGAAAGTGAGAATATTGCTTTATCTGATCAGATACAAGTAAATTTAAGGAAAGAACCTCACCCCTGTTATACCTGTGGAAAGTTTTTCACCACTAAAAAGGATTTACTTCATCATACGGTAATTCATTCTGTCCAAAAGCAGTACAACTGTGAAGATTGTGGTAAAATATTCAATAAAAGATGTAGGTTACTTGACCATATACATATTCATACAGGAGAGAGACCATATCATTGTGATAGCTGTAGCAAAACATTTTCTCATAGAAGTACTTTATCTAAACACAAACGTATTCACACAGGAGAAAGACCATATCACTGTGATGTCTGTGGTAAATCATTTTCTCAAAGTAGTAGTTTATCTGAACACAAACGTATTCATACAGGAGAGAAACCACACCATTGTAATATCTGTGGCAAATCATTTTCAACAAGTTCTCATTTGTCTGAACACAAGCGTACTCACACGGGTGAGAAACCATATCAATGTACTATCTGTGGTAAAAGATTCTCTGTAAATAGTACTTTATCTCATCATATATATACTCACACAGGAGAAAGACCACACCTCTGTAATATCTGTGGTGAAACATTTTCTAGAGGTTCTCAGCTATTTGAACACAAGCATATTCACACTGGAGAGAAACCATATCACTGTGATATCTGTGGTGAAACATTTTCTACGAGTTTTCTATTGTCTCAACACAAATATATTCACACAGGAGAGAAACCATATCTTTGTGATATCTGTGGTAAATCATTCTCACGAAAGGATGCTGTGACTTATCATAAACATATTCACACTGGAGAAAGACCATATCACTGTGATATCTGTGGTGTTAAATTTTCTAGACGTGCTAATTTATCTCGACACAAACGTATACACACAGGAGAGAAACCATATCATTGTGATATTTGTGGTAAATCTTTCAGCCAGAATAGTGGTTTATCTAAACACAAATGTATCCACACATGATAGAAAGTATACCACAGTTATATCTGTTATAAATCATTCTCTCTAAATTAACATTTTTTTTTACACAGGAGAGAAACCCAACACTGGTATCTAAGATGAAATGTTAAAAATTACACATGTTTTCAGTGTGGAGAGTTATTATTAGAAACATGAAACAACTTCTACAGATAATATATTTTGACATAAATTAGTGTATTTCTTTACATTGGTTGTATAACCATCCTAGTGCCAGCACCACAATAAAATGAACCCAGTACACTCTAAAGTGTATGGTGTTGAAAAGTGCATGCAGCTGCAAAAAATGTAGATATGACAACCTCACTAGTACTGGTGCCATAATAAAATGCACCTAGTACACTCTATAATGTGAAACTATTAAGCAACATGTGGTCTCATCGAGGACAGTAGCTCTGATTAAGTACTGACTTGGTCCAACCCATGCCAACATGGAAATGTAGGTGTATAATGATGAAGAGAGTAAGGATATGATATTACAGTATTTGTACTACAAAATTTATTCACATATCTTACACCTGTCATGGTAAGATTGCCACCTCTATCATTAAAATGCCTGAGAAACATCCTATGGGAAGCTTCCTCGTATGTGATCAGCTAAACCTACATAGGTATGAGATGTTACAATAGCAACTATAAAATACAACTTACATTGATATTTAGTTAATCAATGACAACAATCATGCAACAGATCTATATTTGGGCAAGCTTGCACCATGCTATTAAAACTAATAAATATAGATACTTCAGATATCAAATAAAACTTTGATAATAATTTTTGTTGTCTTTTATGAAATATGTTTCCATTTATTCTAAAAGATGTTGTATCTATAGATCCAGCTCTGGTTCTATGAAAGAAAACCACACATTTCAAAATGTTTCTATTTAGATTAAAAACTTTCAATATAATTTTATATATGAATCATATGTAAAGTTATTATCTTATTAATGAAATCGTTAATAATCTTAATTTAGTTGAAATTGAGTGTATTTCATTAGAAATAAGGTTAATTTATTTTATCCTTTAATTTATCATTTCATCATTTCATTTTACATCCGCTTTTTCCCTGCTTGCAAGGGTGGGACGGGAACTGATTTTGGCTTGATTTCTATAGCTGGATGCCCTTCCTAACACCAACCTCATTTACAGTGAGTGCTGGGTGCTTTTTTGCAGTGGAATGATATGGACCCCAGTCCCTATCATCTCATTTCTACAGCTGAGTAAACTGGAACAATGTGAAATAAAGTGTCTTGCTCAAGGAAGCAACACATCACCCGGTCTGAGAATTGAACTCACAACCTTTCGATTGCAAGGCCAATGCTCTAACCACTAAGCCATGTGCCTCCAATTTATGTTCTTATTTATTATAAGCTTTTTTCAAGTTAATTCAATCACAGATTTACATAAAACGTTCTAGAGATATTCAGTCATGTGACAAAATGTTATAAAACCAAATGAAAATTTTGATCCTTTGAAGAATCTCCAAAATTCTTTTCAAATCTGCATCAGTCAGATTTGCATGCTACCCAGGATATTCAAGCTAACAACTTCTCTTTATGAGGCAATGTTTTTTTTTAGTTCATTAGAAACAAAAGAATTTAAGCTTACCAGGTAAAGTCTATACTAAGTGTCTAGCAAAGAGATGTAGGGGTACTGTTGAGTTTAAGCTGGCTGACCAACAGTATGGTTTTTTTGCTCTGAACAGCACATTCAACCAAATGTTCACTCAGCTGCAGGTTTTCAAGAAATCGTGGGAGTAATGCAACGAGTGTGTGTGCTTGTTTCATGGACCTTAAGACTAGTTGTGGAAGGTTCTATAGGAGTATTGGATCAATGGACAGCTTCTTGTTGCTTTGAAGTCCCTAGTATTTGTGTTCAGATAAATGGTGCTAAGTTGAAACCATTCGATGTGAGTATTGGACTCTGCCAAGAGTGTGTATTGTCAGTTCTCTGTTCATAATCTTCATGAACAGCATTGAAATGCACAGTCGGGTTGGAAATGGTATAAAAACCTGTGGATGTAGGACCAGTCGGCTGGAATTTGCAGACAACATAGTGTTATTTAATTCATTGAGAGATGATCTCTGGCATGCACTGGACAGGCTTGCTGCCAAGTGCTGAACTACAAGAATGAAAATCAATGTTGCAAAGACTCAGACACTTGTCCTCCCAAGAAAGCATGTGAGTGGAGTAACACTGAAGCCGATGGATAAGTTCAAGTATCTTGGGACCATTTTCACAAGTGATGGATGGCAGCTTCAGCATTCAGTCATCAGAAGAAGGTAGGTAGGTATAAAAGCTAAACTATTTGTCTTCAGTTAGGTGTTCATATCTACCCTTACCTATGATCAGGAATCTTGGGTAATAACTCAATGAATACGATCACGTATACAAGTGGCCGAAATGGGGTTCTGAAGGGTCTTTGGAGTAACATTACTCTATAGTGTGTAGTTCAACGATCAAGGAATCGCTCCTGGTAGATCTGGTACTTTTCCAAATCGAGAGATAATAACTCCAGTATGATGGACGTGGTTAGAATTTCTAAAGAAAGAATAGCTAAACAGATTTTACGTGCAAATCCAACTGGCAAGAGACCCTGAGCAATAACATTCATGAGCTCAGTTGGTCACGTTTGGGGATCCAGCCAAAAAATCTTCAATTTCAGCGGGAAAAACGTTTTTTTCCTCCGTCTTTTCGTGTGCTATCAACTAATCTAACCTCCAAGATTTTTGCAATCGAATTTCTTTCCCAGGAAAACGGAATGGGTAGGTGATCACCCCCACCTCGGAGTTATCTCTACGATTTTTTTTTCACGTGTTATCTACGAATATGACCTCCAAACTAATCGGAAACGACTAGGTTTGTAGACATAGGAGGGGGAAAGAGAACGGAAAGTCCATTGGAGTTTCGCAGATCTACACCAACCTTGAGTTTGGTTGGAAATAATTATTATTCTTGGGTTTTTTTCGTGTGCATCAACTAATATATGTGAACACATATTTATATATTATATATATGTCAATTTCTTCATCTTCTTGCTCTTATCTATCTTTCTATTTCTTCTGATAAAGGACTAACGTCGGAAACGTTCAGACCCTTCCTACTATCTAAGGTATTAAGCTAATATATATCATCATTGTATTGCATCGTTATCCTTTTTTTTTTACTCGTTAACCTTTTGCATACATACTAGCGAAAGAAAGGTGCAATCAGCACTCAATATGGAAGCGGAGAGTATTTACATTAACAATTCGACTTATTTCTTCATTTCCCGTTGTTTCATAGATGTCAGCATATCTAGCTATTTCGCTATATTTATGTAGAGGGATACATAGAACATTTAAACATAAACTAAATGAGCACTGAAAACATGTGAGCGAAATATAAGATTTATTTTTGGGAGAAAACAGTGGCAATGACTTCCAAGTTTCAGTGTTGATACTTCTTCAGAAGTATTTAGTGCAAAAGTACTTTCATGCTAAATACTAAATTCACGCTATTTCGAACTGCTGTAAGCACTAATTACTTTAAAGATTAGGAAAAGAGAGTTATTTCTCCTTGATAAAGAATTGCTAGTCTATCGGCTGATTACTAACACTCTTTATATATTCTTATATAATCAGTTTTTAATCAAGAGGTGACGATTAAAAATGTATACATAGTTCGTGGTTATTGATGTTTGCATTTATGTTTTTATTAGAAAGAAACTGAAGAGTTAAGACGAAATTTTCATCGTTCTCAATGACTTCCTCATGTTTGACTATTTGAGGTGATGTCAACATATTTCACTTTCACGCTATGTTGTTCTGTAAGTATTATGAATAGAGCAATGTTTATCTCAAATAAGAACTTTTTTATATACATCTGTCACTGACATTGCATATCACAAAACTAAACTGATTGAAATATAAGAAGAAATACGAAGTGTTGTACGAAAGTATGGCTGATGTCTAGCTTTGTTAGGTTGTTGTTGACGTTATGATTTAGCCCGGGGTTATGACATGGAGGTCGTGGGTAGATCGACGTGATATGATCCACATATAGTCTGCCTGCTATTTTTAGCAGGTCGACCGACCCACGTTGGCTCAGGTATGTTTATGTTGTTGAGTGTGGTTGTATAATTACGTTGTTGAGTGTGGTGGTATGTGTTGTTGAGTGTAACAGTATAAATTATGTTACTGTGTGTTGTGGCTGGTTGTATTTGGTGTTATCTTGTGTCGCTAGTAACAAGGGAGACGTAAAATTTTGTAGTTGTTACTTTAATCCGTTGCCCAGCTTTTCACCCTGCCAGCGGGTCATTGGGTGCCATTAGTGCCTTAAGTCTTGTTTGAAGACACGATATTGTGAAACGCCGCTTTCTTCTATAACAATACATGCAGTTGCCTCTTCTCGGAGGCCCTACAAAGGTTCATGGGCGTCACTCTCAATCGTCTAATGAAGCTATAGAAGAAATGTTTTGGAGCCAGATGATGTTAGGTCGGAGTAACTGTGCAGCCGTGTCTGGGGAATAGTTGAAGGATGTGTCTATGATGTCATCTACATGAGATTTTGTGTGAATGGTTTGAGGAGGTGAGGAGGCTTAGTGAAACATGTTACAAATAAACCATGTTTCCGTAAACATAAATGAATAATGAGTAACAAAAACATAGAAAGTTGATTTTAACGTATATGAGAATCACATGGAAGATATAATAATTTTAATATGTTCTAGTAATGTTCTGTAGACCAGGCATGTCAAATTGAAGGTCCCTCGAGGGCCACATGGGTCACATCTATGTTGTCTGAGGGCCACACACGACAACTAATTGTGCACATTACAACAATTCGTTTTATTTTATATTACGAAGATAAAACATGCTCACGTTGTAAAAACCTTTGTATGAGCCGCAGGTGTGCTTGTAAAGGGCCGCTTGTTTGATATGCTTGCTGTAGACTACGATATAGTAGCTATTAGTCATTTCTGAATGTCTTCATTCCAACACCCACATCCATCTCATTATCCTTTGTTTTATGTTATCTTTATATTTAAGGTTATCTGATGACGTTGAGATAAAAATATTTTACTGAAGATGGTCAACATATTTATCAAGTTTTTAAGAGTAAATTCCATCAAGTTGTTGTCAGCCTGTTTCAACAACTCTTGATTGAATGGATTTGAAATATTTCATTGGAATTGATATTATTTACAATAGTACCTTTATTGACCACACATATATAAACTTTAGATTATTCATTGTAATGTTTTTACTGTACTATGTGTAAATACTTCCATATCTGGACATATCTTGTTAATTAGAGCTATTTTAATGATCCTTTAGTTTTTAGTTATTAATTACATTCTATTCTGAGAAATCTACTTGAAACTGTTTCACACCAACTGAGACATCATCAAACATTGACAAAAACAATCATACAGCAGAAATATAGCCTTAGGAATATTTCTGTTATAAATTTACAGAGGAAAGAGAATTCATAAGAATAAATACTTTCGGGTTCAGGTATTAAATGAGAAAATCATGGAAGAGAAATTAAATAATAGTCAGATTTTCAGTGAATCACCATCTGATCAGACACTGGAGCATAATGGAGAGAAATCACACCCTTGTGATATCTGTGGAGAGCTATTCACATTACAAAATAGTTTGAGTCAACATAAATTAATTCATTCAGTCACCAGGCTTTTCTACTGTGAGGTTTGTGGTAAAACGTTTTCTAAAAGTAGTGGTCTCTCTTCTCATAAACGTGTTCACACAGGAGAAAAACCATATCACTGTGATATCTGTGGTAAAACATTCTCCCAAAATGGTAATTTGTCTTCCCACAAACGTGTTCACACTGGAAAAAAACCATATCACTGTGATATTTGTGGTAAAACATTTTCTCAAAGTGGTCATTTATCTCAACACAAACATATCCACACAAGAGAGAAACCATACCACTGTGATATCTGTGGTAAAGCATTCTCTCAAAGGGCTCATTTGTCTGTACACTATCATATTCATACAGGAGAAAAGCCATACCACTGTGATATCTGTGGTAAAACATTCTCTCAAAGTAATCACTTGTCTATACATAACCACATCCATACAGGAGAAAGACCCCATCACTGTGATATCTGTGGTAAAACATTTTCTGAAGGTGGCCATTTATTAAACCACAAACGTATTCACACAGGAGAAAAACTATACCGATGTAGTATCTGTGGTAAAGCATTCTCTCAGAGCTTTAGTTTATCTTCTCACAAACATATACATACAGTAGAGAAACCATACCATTGTGATATTTGTGGTAAAACATTCTGTCGGAGGAGTACACTTTCTACACACAAACATACCCACACGGAAGAGAAACCATACCATTGTGATATCTGTAGTAAAACATTTTCTCAAATTAATTATTTATCTCAACATAAACGTATCCATACGGAAGAAAAGCCATACCACTGTGATAAAACGTTTACTCGAAGGAGAGACTTATCTTCTCACAAACCTATCCACACAGGAGATAAAGCACACCACTGACATCTGTATTAAAACATTCTCATTACATAGTTGTTTACATTGACTCAAATATATCAGTACAGGAGAGAAACCAGTATGATATTTATGGAGAAACATTATCTGAAAATGGCATTTCTTTTACATAAGATATCATCATCATCATCATCATCACCGTTTTACGTCCGTTCTTCCACGCTAGCATGGATTAGACGGGTTGTCCTGTTGTGGGCAGTGTCTGGTCGGCTGACCATGCCTTGCTCATACAGGAACTGATTTTGCTTGATTTCTACAGCTGGATGGCCTTCCTAACACCAACCTCATTTACAGTGAGTGCTGGGTGCTTTTTCGTGGTGCCTACACGTCCACTTTACAGTGTGGGCTGGGTGCTTTTTTGCCGTGGCACCTCCACGACCACCTTGCGGTGGGGGTGTGGGGGCATATTGTCTATATGCTTCAGCTTGTACCCATGGGAGGTCGGGTACTCTGTATTACTGCGTGACACCAGAGGTCACGGTCGTGTGTCATTGCCTTTGAGAGGTGTAATTGAGTAAGGTCAGCTTTTATCACCTCATCCCAGGTCATCTTGGGTCTCCCCACTCCGCGGTTTCCATCGACTTCTAGTGCTCTGCACCTTTTTATGCAGCTGTCATCCTTCATACGCATCACATGTCCATACCAGCGCAACCGCCTCTCCTGCACACAGCATTTGATTCCTCTTATGCTCAGTCTCTCTCTCAATTCATTTATGCTTTGCCATTCATGTATATTACTGTTACACATCCATCGGAGCATGCAGGCTTCGTTTCTCTCTAATCTACGTAAGTCTTCCACCTTCAGCGCCCAGGTCTCACTACTATGCAACATTGCTGTTCGGATACACGCATCATACAGTCTGCCTTTCATTCTGAGGGAAAAGCCTTTTGCAGCTAGCAGTGGTAGTAGTTCCCTAAACTTCTTCCATCCCGTTCTTACCCTAGTTATTGTACTTTCTGAACACCCACCTCCGCTGCTAATTCGGTCACCTAGGTAGCAGAAGCTGTCTACTGTTTCTACAGAGCCCTCCCAGAGATTGGTGGTACTTGTTTCCTGTGGCTGCTTGCTGTCCCAGCACAGCTGCTGCATGTGAAGCCTACATTCTTAATTAAGCTTCCTGAGATCCCGCTACATCTCTTGTGTACCCATTGTTTGCATTTGGGGCAGAGAATGGAGTTCCTACCTACACCTTTCCTACATACTGAGCAAGGCCATTTCCCTGAGGGGATCTGGGTTCTGTTTTCTCGTCTACTTACAAGGACCTTAGTCTTTGTCATGTTGACTTTGAGACCCTTTCTTTCTAGTCCCTGCTTCCAAGTTTGGAATTTATTCTCTAGTTCTACCATAGATTCAGCTATAAGTGCGAGGTCATCAGCATACAGGAGTTCCCATGGGCATCCGGTCTTAAACTCCTCCGTTATTGCCTGCAGGACTATGATGAACAGGAGGGGGCTAAGAACAGAGCCATGGTGGACCTGTATGCTAAATTCCTCGCTATACTCATTGCTAATCCTAACTTTGCTGACTGCTCCCCTATACATGGCTTGTACCGCTTTCACAAGCCATTCATCTACTCCTAGTTTTCTAAGAGCCCACCAGATTACAGCACGTGGAACTCTGTCAAAGGCTTTCTCAAGGTCGAAAAATGCCAGGTAGAGTGGCTTACTTTTAGCTAGGTACTTTTCCTGTAACTGCCTCACAAGGAAGAGGGCATCAGTGGTGCCTCTTCCTGGTACAAACCCAAATTGCATCTCGTCTATTTTCACCCGGTCCCTAATCAACTGTGCTATAACTCTTTCTGTTACTTTCATAAATTTATTGATATAGAGTGTCATCATCATTTTGTCTGTTTTCCATGGTGGCATGAGTTGAACTGGTTGACAAGACGTAACAGATAACCATGTCTTACTCATACATTTCATTTTCTTTTACTGGTTTCTGTCAGACTGTAAACATGCTGGATCACTGCTTTTATTTAGTTGATCATATCAATCCCAGCATTTATTTTATTATAATAATAATAATGATAATAATGAAATTATTGTGTAAAGTGCTCAGGTGCACTACAACTCGTCAATATAGTACATAGAATAATACACAAATGCCAGGGAAGTACATGTTTGTATGTGTTAGCTGTAGTGTTGGCGGATCTCGGGAAGCATGGAGGCCTTAAAGGATGCAGCGTCTCGACAGCTAACAACTGATGCAGGTAGTTTGTTCCATGCTTCAGCAACTCTGAGCGTGAAAAAATGTTTCCGAAAGTCATGGGAACTGTGCTGTTTTCTTACTTTGTGGGCATGTCCACGTGTGTTAGACACATGGAAATCGAAAAGGCACTCAGGGTTGTTGTTGGCAACATGGTTAACAATTTTGTGGGTGTTTACCAAGTCAGTTGCCAGGCGTCGGAGCTTCAATGAATCCATGCCCAGGGAAGCAAGGCGATCAGAGTATGGTAGATGCCTGATGGAGGGTATTCGCTTGGTTGCACGTCTCTGAACAGTTTCCAGGCGGTCAATGTCCTGAGCAAGATAGGGGTTCCAGACTGGTGATGCAAATTCTAAGTGTGGTCGCACCATAGCTGTATACAGCCTTAAATAGATATCTGGAGAGCGGCTGACAAAGGTCTTGCTGAGTGATGCTAAGACACCCTCGGCCCTCTTGACAATTTTAGAGACGTGCCTCGTCCAACGCAAATCGCTGCTGACCGTAATGCCCAGGTCACGTTCACAGGAAGACTTCTTGATATTAGTGCTGTGGAGGGAATATGTGGACGCTGGGTTTTTACTCCCAAAATGCATGGTGGTGCACTTGTCCACAGCTAGCTTGAGTTGCCAGTCTGAGATCCACTGTTGCATTGTGTCCAGGTCAGACTGCAAGCAAGATCTATAGTGTTCAGGATCTGTCCTTTTTATCTCAAGGTACAGCTTGATGTCGTCTGCGTACTTTAGTACTGTGGCATTCCTTAAGTTGGCATCTATGTCATTAATATATGCCACAAACAAAAGGGGGCCAAGAACAGATCCCTGAGGTACACCAGATGACATCTCATATGGTGAGGAATGCTGTCCCAGAACCGTGACTACCTCTCTTCGACTGAGAATGAAGGACTTCAACCAGTTAAAAAGATCATCCTTCACACCCATTGCAGAGAGTTTTGCCATAAGCCTTTTGTGCGGCACAGAATTGAAGGCCTTCGCAAAGTCAAGGTAAACAACATCCACCCATGAGCCGCCATCAGTGATCCGGGTGATGTCCTCAAGAAACTCTATAAGTTGATCACAGCAGCTGGAGTTGGGGATAAATCCAAATTGCGAAGGCCGGATAAGACTGTGAGAGCTCCAGAAGTTCCAAAGTGTTTCTCTGACACAGGATTCCATCAGTTTGGCGATGCAACTAGTAAGACTGACTGGACGATAGTTCACAGGTGATGTGCGGTCACCCTTTTTGAACAGAGGAATTACACTGGCAGTTTTCCACTGTTCTGGAGTAGCACTGTTGTTCAGACAGAATTGGAAGAAGCGTGATAACTGGCGTAGAAGGAAGTACCCACCACGTTTAAGAAGCAGGTACGTAACACCATCAAGACCAGGAGAGGCATGGTTGCGTTTATTTTTTAGGTGACGTCGCAGCATTGCAGGTGTAAATTCCATGGTTGTAATAGAGTCCGGTGTCATAGGTGGTGGAGATGGTACACTCTGGTCTTCAATGGTGAAAATGCCTGCATAGCATTCAGCAATGAGCTCTGCGCATTCCTTGGGGTCGTCAGTAACCTGGCTTGTGTGGGGATTGCGAAGAGGACCAACTGGAGAGTGAGGCCTCTGCTTTGAGTGAACATACTTCCAGAACACCTTACTGTCAGGGCTGGTTGCTATGCGCTGCTCAAATTGAAGCACTGCCTTTTTTGTCACCTGTTTGAGGTGGTTGGACGATCTATTTCGCCTCTTCCTATTAATGTCTGATTTGTGAAGTTTGTACTCACGTTCAGCATTGCGCCGTTCTTTTCTGGCAAGACGGACTGCTGCAGTCTCCCAAATTGCGCTTTTAGGATGTTTTTTCCGCTTACGTGGCACCGATGCTGCACATGCTGTCTATATTGAGCTCAGGATGTTCTGGAGTACAGTGTTGACATCTCCAGAGTCATAGAACTCAAGCCAGTTTGGCCGTTGCAACTCGGTGCAGTAACAGTTCCAGTCTGCTCTATTCCAGTCAAAGTGAGCAGTTTGGAGATGGTTGTGGTTCTTGTTACTGCCCATGAGGGATAGATTGGCAATGATCATAGCATGATCAGAGTCACCTAAAGGTTCCTCAGCAGTAACACTAATGACCGTTTCAGGAGTAGTGGTGAAGAGTAGGTCCAAAGTGTTGTCACCTCTCGTTGGGGAGGTGACCACCTGGGACCAACTCGAGTCCAGCACCAGCTCAAGGAAGTCATTTGCACTTGGCGGCCAACGAAAGGTCTCCCAGTCAATCTCAGGGTGATTGAAGTCACCTGCAATGAAAACATAAGTGGCTGTCTTCCTGGCAGCAGCTCTGAGGATATCACAAAGTTGAGTGTCCTGATGGTAATTTGGGGGACGGTAAACGACTCCAAGTAGCAGTGTTGACATGGTCATACGTATATCGCAGAAAAAAACTTCCTGCTGTGATTGGTTCAAATCAGCACAAGGAATTGCCGACAGATTTGACCGAACGTAGACCATTACACCACCACCACGACGATTAATACGGTCTTTACGAAACAGGTTGTAGCCAGTCATGCTGAAAACCCCATCACAGAGTAAGGGATGTGCCCAAGTTTCCGTGACTGTAATGAAGTCCGGGTTGATACTTTTGACGTAGGAGTCAAAAAGATGAATCTTATTGCATAGACTACGTGCATTCAAGGACAACAGTTTGTACTTTGATTCCAGTCTATGATTATGTGCAGGGGATGGCAGGTTGTTCTGATTTAGTTTCCCAGAGTTTTTTCAGTTTCTTTATTGTCAGTTGTTGTGGGTACACTGTTTTCAGACCAGCTGGTGTCTCTTTTCCATGATTCGCCAGCCTTAACAAACCTCCATATCTGCCCATCATCTCGTAGGCTGAAGCTTTCATGTTCTGCCGAGCTGCGGTTTAGGGAAGCTGCAGCACGCAACTTTGGGCGGACATCAGGTGGAAGACCAGGACGTGTTCGGAAAGCAATCCGACTTTCACGCCTAGCTTTATCAGAGGCTACAAGGTATGAACGTGCCTCAGCCGAGTTTGAAAACGACAGTCTAATTAACCTGGGTTTCGGGCCTGGTCGGCCAAGGCGTAGAGCACCCTTTGCGGGAGCACAGCCCAGGTCTTTGGATGAACTGGTAGCAAATGCCTGAAGATCAACTTATTGATCTCTTTCTTGTTGAACCATTAAGTTATGAGACACACATGCACACAAATGACTTTTGCAACTCCTATCAACCAAATTCCACTCCCAAGGCACTGGTCAATTCAAGATTGATTGTGATTTTGAGTATTTTGATCTTTGTTTTGTTAAGTTGACATTTATGTCTTCTCACCATACACCAGAGGTTCTCAAACATTTTGGGCCATTGCTCCCCTCAGCGCCTCCCCCCAACACTATTTCCAGAGAGCCCTGCATACACACAAATTGTAAATAATATATAATAAATAAAATCGTTAATTTATATATAATTGTTTCTACTTTTGGCACAAGGCCAGCAATTAACCAGTACATTACTGGTACTTTATTTTATCGACCCCGTAAGAATGGAAGGCAAAGTTAACCTCGACAGGATTTGAACTCAGACTGTAATGGGACGTAACTATGCTAGAAAGCATGGCGTCTGACTCTCTACCGATACTGCCAATTCACCATATACATAGTATAAATAATACATATATTATGTATAAATAAATATATATTTTTTATTTTACTATATATATATAATGTTGTGTTCTGGAGAGGAGATTGCGTTGGTATGGACATGTGATGTGTATGAAGGATGACAGCTGTATAAAAAAGTACAGGGCAATGAAAATCGATGAAACCTGTGAAGTTGGTAGACCAAGAAAATCCTGGGACGAGGTGATAAAAACTGACCTTGCCCACCTGACAATGACACTGCATCAAGACCTTTGACCCCCATGCAGTTGTACAGAAGACCCGACTACCATTGCATACAAACCTAGTCAGTAGGCACCTCTTAACTCAATGTACACCCCACCGCCTACCCCATCCTCCCCTCTCCTGTTCTGTCCACTGTGTCGATGACACAACAGTCCACACTGTAAGGTGGCAGTGTAGGAGACACGGTCAAAAGGCTCCCAGTCCACACTATAAATGTTGTTGGTGTTAGGAAGGGCATCCAGCTGTAAAAAACCTGCCAGAGACACTTCCGTGCAAGCGAGACATGGTCTCCCGATCATTCCCGCATCAAATGGAAAACCGTCTAACCCATGCTAGCGTGGAAGGTGGACGTTAAACGATGATATAATATGCATAATTTGATATTTAATATACTATTATATCATATCATCTCTACTGCCACCCCCTGGACTATCTCAATGCCCCTCAGTGGGGGTGGGGATAGTACCCATTTTGAATACCTTTGCTGTACACCATTCTTCCAGTTCACAAATTAAATAAATTCATTGAAACAATAAATGATTATTCTTTGACCAGTATTAACCATGTTTGTATCTAAGTAAGATTGTGTAGTTGTTTATAAGGTAGGTAATCTGAGATGTATAGCATAAATTTGATGAGTTATCAAATATTTGGATAGCTTGTTTATTCTGGCACAGAATATTTGTATTCAGTTGGTTATAACTCATGAACTGGTAATTGTGATAGTCACCTGCTGTTTTATCTATATATATAAAACTGAGGATGTCTGTCTGTGAGTTTGAATCCCTAAAACTCGAGAAGTACCCAACCGATTTTTTTCAAACTTTACATGTGTATTACTTATGTTTCAGGGAGTGTTATGCACATAACAAAATTCAACTTTTTGATCCCCTGGGGCCTGCATTAGGTGAAAAACTGCGTTTTTTCAGCTTTTTAGGTTTTTTTTTAGGCATTTCGTCAGACCGATTTCCTTGAGATTGTAATTATGTATTAGTCTTCATACTGTGAGCAAAGAAAATCCAACTTTTTTATGGCCTAGGGCCCGCATTAGGTGAAAAACTTCATCTTTTCAGTTTTTTAGGGCTTTTTTGAGGCGTTACGTCTAGCCGATTTTCCTGAAATTTCAAGGCATATTATGCACATAAAAAAAATTCATTTTCTTGATCCCCTAGAGCCTGCATTAGGTGAAAACCTGCATTTTTCCTGCTTCATCGGAGAAAATCTTAATGATTATTCATCCATCAGAGTATTCGGTTTATTTTCTTTACATATTGTCCAGGCATGCAGTTTTTCCACGATTAGGTATGTTGGCGGCTCGCATTCCAAAATACCTTATCCCGTGCAATGCGGGGTACCACTGCTAGTAAGATATATTTGTGTGTGTATGTTACTATAAGTTTATGTAGAGTTCAATATGTGTGTAGGTATGTAAAAGGTGGGTGCCTTTATGTGTAATTATATAATTTGAAAATACTGGTTTGATCTTGTATATGAGCAGAAGAAAAAAAATTCAGTCTTGTATATTCTTGGTGTATAATACAGAGAGCATCATGAACAGCCATTATTCTTTCTTTTCTGTATACCAGTTATTATTTTACTAGTTTCAGTCATTAGACTGCAGCTATGCTGGGACACTGCCCTGATTTAATCACTCATATTGACTTATGTTTTCAAGTCTAATTCTTATTTTATTAATCTCTTTTTGTCAAATTGCTAGGTTATGGGACACAAACACAGACATTAATATAAACATAACACACACACACACATATATATATATAATTTTTCATTTGCTTTTCCATAATTGCACATATGATGGGTTTCTGCTGTTTCATCAATCAAATGTAACTCACAAGGCATGGGCCAACTTGAGGCTATAGTAAATAACACCTGTCCAAGGTGACATGCAGTATGACAACCCAGAACAACATGATTGTGACGTAAACTCTTTCACCACACAACCATGAATTAATGCAACAAACCTTTCCTCCATACAAAATGTCTGAATGCCAGCAACAGTGATTAAATCTTTACACAATTGAACATCAACAATGTTCCAATAACTAGAGAACTGTGTCAGTGCCAGTGACCTTCATTGCTGAAACCTAGTCTTTCTATCTGGATATAAACTAAATCTAATTCTTATCAGATCCAGCAGATGACACTTTATGTTGATTTATTTATTCAATATTTGTTATTGTATTGTGTGAACTGATACATGAAAAGTATTGATTGCTATAGCAGTGATGACATATATGGACCGTGGTGACATATTCAACATTTGTTATATGTACAGTGGTGACATTAATGCCATGCAGAGCAGGCACCTTGTCATCCAGCACCCTAAGCTAGCTCTGCAACGACCCCCTACACACAACCTCTTTTCCGATATCCAATAATTTCAACATACAGTTTAGCAGGCTGGCAAACTTAGTTTTTGATACTTCTTGCTCTGATCATATTAAGATAATTATCAAGCCTGCATTTTCCACTAGACAGTTCACACTCACCTACATCAAATCATATGACAGGTCATAATAGCATGCAATCCTGTCCATTGCTTTGGATAGTTCCACAATGCTGCCATATAGCAAATATGTTTAATGATGTATTTATTGATCACAGAATTTATTATATTTAATCTAATTATACGAATATGTATAATACTGATGTGTCTCTCTGGAGTCTGTACTCTAGTTGAGCTTAAAGGCAATGTCAACTTTGGTAGCATGTTATATATGTACAGTGGTGACAGCAATATGTTATATATATGTACTGTCTAATGATATCAACATTACTCCTCTCACTAGTCAGTTCCATCCTTCCTCAACACATGACCTAACCATCTTATTCCATTTCTTTTCTCAACATTCATCACTGGCTCTATTGCCATCACTCAGTCACTTTAATCCTTCCTCAACACATGACCCAACCACCTCATTCCATTTCTCTTCACAATCATCACCGGCTCTATTTCCATCACCCAACCACTTTCATCATTCCTCAAAACATAACCCAATTATATCATTCCATTTCTCCTCTTCACAACATTAATCACTGGCACTATTCCTCTACAATGTCATCTCTTTATTTACAGTACAGAATATACTGTACTATATTAATAAGAAACTTATATTACTGACCATAATATCTGTAACTATACATTGTTCAAAACATGTATTTCACCAAAAAACAACACAAATCAATATTTCAAGTTAAAATTTTAATGAAATTATATTTTAGATAGTTTGTATCTATTTTCTGATAAGTGGATGAGAGTTTAACCTTAAATACAGTGGGTTAACCATTTCCTCATACTTTGTTGGTAATTTACCCCCAATACAGTGAGTCAACTAATATATTTTCCTATACTTGGGTAATACTTAAGCCCCCACCCCACCCATACACTGACCTGATTATTGGAATGTTCCAGCAGGTACACTGTTATCCAGTGAAGTTCTTTTGTGGCTTACTTAAATATTTATTTATGATGTTCACATATGTAGAGAAAGTATCAAAGTGACATACTAGAGCAAGGAGGATAATGAGTAAGATATGTATAACAGAGGACAACTAGGAACTCCTAAGAGACAAGCTACTGAGAGCCACAGACAAGATCTGTGGATGGGGAAAGATACCAACTAGTCAGAAGGCTGGAACAGTACAACAAAATTAAGAGGAAGGATTGGAAAGACTAGAAGGCAGGGAACAATACCAGGTATCTAGAAGAGAGGCCAGATGTAAGGCTTATTTGACAAGAAGAAAGATAGAAAGTAAGAGGTTTGCTAATGTTCTGTAGAGTTGTTCCAAATTTCAAGAGGATGTCATGAAAGAGAAGTGTGTAGGAAACAGTAGTGGCTCATTTACACTTACTGACATGAAAAAGAAGAAAGCACAGGCATGTTATTACTAGAGATTGTTGAATAAGGAGATTGCATTGGAAAGTTGTCTACCCAAGGGATCAGCCATCAAAGTTGTCAGCAGTATAGTAATTGTTTCTACTTTAGGCACAAGGCCAGCAATGACCCAGTGCATTACTAATGTCAGCAGATAAGCAAATGAAGGTAGGCAATGCAAATGGATGTTTGGGGATTGTTGCAGAAGTGGTTAAATTATCTGGTGGAACGGACACAAGACTAGTTTCTCATAAAGTAAACCAGGTAGTGCAAAAAAGTTGCATACCTAATGAATGGGAGCATCACTGTCAATTGCTACAAAGGTAAAGGAGATGTCCTAGACAGACAATTACAAAGGCATCACATTGTTAGATCAAGTTATGAATATTAGAGAGAGAGAGAGAGATGGCAAAGTTGATTAGGGATAGAATTTATCTTGATGATATGCAGTTTGGATTTATGCCATGAAGTATCACTACTTCCTTGTGAGAAAATGCAGAAGTACTTAGCTAAAAATAAGTCCCTATACTTAGTATTCATTGACCTGGAAAAAAGCCTTTGATAGAATACCATACTCTGTAATCTGGTGGGCACAAAGGAATAAATGAATGGTTTGTGTACAGTGGTGCAGTCAGTAAGGTGAGGATTAACAATGAGTGGAGTGATGAATTTAGCATGCATGTAGGTGTCCACTAAGGATCAGTTCTCAACCCTCTCTTGTTTCTACAGCTGGATGCCATTCCTTTCACCAACCACTTTAAAGCATGTATTGGGTGCATTTGTTGTGTAGATAACCAACATGAGAGAGGTTGTTGTGTTTTTGACACAACTAAAGGATTCTCTAAACCCTTTTAGGCATGGTTTCTACAGCATCATGCCGTTCCTGTTGTTAACCAACTTTTACGGAGTGTACCGGGTGCATTTTTAAGGCACCATCATTAGAGAGGTTGTTGGTCAAAGACCCAACTGTAGAGCCCTCGCAGCTCCGGAGAGGGAGATAGGTATGAAGTTATGTCTATGTTAGGATTTGGCAGGGCAATGAGTAATGGGTAGATGTGACTGTTTAGACTGTAGTGGTGTGAGGGATGAGGTCAATATGAAGTGAGAAATTAGAATGAAGAAATGTATCTGTGGGTGTATGCAACTCTCAACCAACACAACACCTAGATAATCACTTACTAATATTAAGATAGTATTTCTTATAAAGCATATCACTCTGGCACTAAAATCTTTCTTCCATTCAACCCTTATGTAAGATCTATCTTTTATTCTACCTACATGTAAAATCTACCTTCCATTCCAGCTCCATGCAAGAAAACCCGAAAGGAAAATAATCTATCCAACTGGCTAGCCTAGTTATTCTTTGTAGCATAAATTGATTATATTCGTTATATCTGTTCTATTTGATGTTAGTTTTTGTATTTGCTCTGTTTATTGTTTGTACTCTAGATTTGATATTGTTTATGTTGATCTTGTAGAGATCTCAAATTTGTCTTGATAAAGAAAATACACCAATAAGTGTGTGTTCTCATTATGTGTATATATGTCCTACCATTAAAACACACAGGAAATATCCTCTAAAGTACAACCTTGTAGGAAGCCAGCTAAACCTGTGAGGTTTTTTATTTCATTTTTTATTAACAATGAAAATCTGAGGGGGACACGAAATAAAAACATAGAGCAAGAATAGATAACATGGATAAAAGCAAATAAAAGAGGGAGTTGAAAGAATTAGAATAAATAAAATTATATTTTTTGAAAACTAGATTAACAACGGAATTTAAATAAAGTGATAAATTAAAGAGAATGAAGAGATAAAAGAAAACAGGTTCTTGTAGGAAACAGGAATGGTGTAGATGAAATAGAAATGTAAATATAAAAGAGAGATTTTCTTCTATAAATGAAATATATGAATGCTACTTACATAACAATGTAGTTAGTAATAAGATGAAATAATGAGAGATGTGCTGAAATAGTGACACTTGAAATTGATGAAGACATTGATAGCTTGAGCAAAACTTCAACTATTTCTTACAGGATATCGCTATTTTCTTAAGTTAATCACAGGAGTTAAACGATATATTTATATGTTTATATATTTAGTGAGGAGTGCGGAGGACATACCGGAAGTATAATAATAATAATAATAATGAAATTATTGTGTACAGTGCTCAGGTGCACTGCAACTCATCAAAGGTGCATGTATAGTACATAGAATAATGTACAAATGTCAGGAAAATGAACAGTGTACGAGTCATGAAATACATGTGTGCGTGTGTATGGAGGGGGAACATCAGGTGTAGTGTTGGTCAATCTCAGGAAGCATGGAGGTTTTAAAGGATGCAGTGTCTCGACAGCTAATAACTGATGCAGGTAGTTTGTTCCATGCTTCAGTAACTCTGAGCGTGAAAAAATGTTTCCGAAAGTCATGGGAGCTATGTTGTTTTCTGACTTTGTGGGCATGCCCACGTGTGTTAGACACATGGAAATAAAAAATGTGCTGTTGTTGGCAAGATGTTAATAATTTTGTGGGTGTTTACCAAGTCAGTTGCCAGACGTCGGAACTTCAATGTATCCATGCCCAGGGAAGCAAGGCATTCAGAGTATGGTAGATGCCTGATGGAGGGTATTCGCTTGGTTGCACGTCTCTGAACAGTTTCCAGGAGGTCAATGTTCTGAGAAAGATAGGGGTTCCAGACTGGTGATGCAAATTCTAAGTGTGGCCATACCATATCAGTGATGGTATATGAAAAACTCACCTATAATCAAAAGAAAACCGACTTGGATTGTGACAATCTGATCAACCAATACCAGCATGGAAAGTGAGTAGAAAATAAATATAATGATGGTGTGTATATAAGATCACAATGACAAATCAGGGAGGGGATGCGGAGGCAAACTAAACACTTGGCTAGATGGTATATTTTAGCTACCGGGTCACTCTATGAATAGTCATTGATATAAGCTGTATCAGCTATTTCCTCTCATAGAGTTCCTTCCTCATGCTTCTAGCTATCGTCCAAATTTGTCGGAAGAAAACGGCGATAATCCAAGAGCCGAGACCACCTCAGGTCTCTCAATAGCAACCGGTTCAAAAAGAAATAAATGCACTGAGAGTTGTCTTCTCTTTACAGTTCCCCAGTAGGTCATAGTTGCCTTTCCTTTACAGTCTTATTAGGCCAGCTTTCCACTTCCGTCTTGATATAATGGTCAAAAGTGGGTTAGTTTGTTATTAATCTGATTCGGAGAGTAACATAGACTGGTATTTGATTTATTATTTCTCTCAACCATTTAACATAATCGGACAGTAACATAGACAGAAATTTCATCTGTTATCTTTCTCAACTACCAATCACACGTATAATAATATCCTTGGTAGAACAATTTCGTAAGTATTAAACTCCGAAAGTATTCAACAATAAAAGTAATATGGCCATTCATTTATAAAAAGTTTGTAGTATCAAAGTACCAAACATTATTGATACCATACATCAATAGGACCGTTTGTAGAATCATATATACAGTGGTAGTATCGTATGTTCGTTGGTACTTCTGAATTTTAGTGACGCCCAATTTGTATTTTATTATTGTTATTTTTCTGTTCATTATTGAAAAATGTAAAAGACACTGAAGTTTGTATTCTACAATGTACCGTATTTCCCGGCGTCGAAGACGCTACTTTTTTTCATGGAATAAGTCTCAAAAATCTACCATGCGTCCTTGAGGCCGAAGTTTGTTTATTATTTTTTTTCAAATTTTTGGTTGTCAAAATTAGAGTGCGTCCTCGAGGTAATTGCAGAAAAGTTACTATTTCGTGATTTACTGATAACTTCAAAAGATTCTATTACAGAAAAAATATTGTTCTTTCGTTTTAGGTCTCTTTTAAGTATTCCAGAAATTTGATAATCTCCAGCAATTGCTGTACATTGGACATTATTGAGTTCAAATCCCGCCGAGGTTAACTTTGCCTTCACCCTTTCGGGGTCGATGAAACAAAGCACCAGTAATGCAGTGGGATAATTGCTGGCCTTGTGTCAAAAGTAGAAAAAATTATTATACAACTTAATTTTATATTCATTTAAGTCAATTACAATAATTTTTTTGAGACATTATTTTATTTTATATTCAAACATAATTTAATTTTATATTCATTAGTATAATGTTACACAATCTAAAGATGTAGCTCCAAGAAAACACAAGGTCATGTGTCAACCACATTGTGTTAACTTTCACAGGGAATGGTAATTTCATATCTTCTCTCTCATACAAATACATCTATCTGTCTATCTATTAGTCTTTCTAGCTATTTCTATATGTCTGTCTACCTAGCTATGTATCTAGTTATTTATCTATATCTATCTATCTATCTACCTACACATCTGTATATTTATCTGTCTACTGACCTGTCTCTATATATCTACCTACCTCTCTCTGTCTGTCTGCCTCACTGTAAATTTATTTATATATATTTACCAATGTATCTATCTTCAGACAATAACAACAACAAATCCCAATAACCATCCGAAGATAAATCGATAAGCAGATAGAGGTAGAATAAAGTCATTGAAATTTAGTGGACATATGTTTGATAATGATTAAAGAAAATCGAGAAGAAAATTATTGTAATTAAGTTAAATCAATGTAAAATAAGGTATTCAGAAAATTCAATAATTTAAGTATTTTTTCATAGAATGTTGTAATCAAAGAATTATTAAATTAAATATTTTTCACTACAAACCCGATCATTTTGTTTATGGGTATTATGCTTTTATATATATAATTATATAATGTTACACAAGCTATAACTGTAATCTGTAAATATATAAATAAACTTTACATAATATTGTTTGATGTCATTTTAACAAATTAAAAAGTAAAGTTAAAATATTCAGGTTAATGTTTTCAGCTATAGTTTATCAAAATAGAAATGTATTCTATATATTTTATGCTGTTTCTTTATAATTTCAGAATATCAGATGACATTGGCATAGCAGTTTTTTTTTTACTTCCGATAAATTATCAATATTTATCATCTTTTAAAGACTAAAGGAAAATGTTATACAGAACAGGTATAACACTTTTTATATAAATCTATGGTAGAAATACTGTGAAAGGTTTACTTTCACTTTTTTGGCTGAGATTGATGGTATAAAGTACTCCACTTTCTAAATGATTTTGTAAAAGCAAATATCAACAAAGATCACAGTTGTTAGAAGTATAGCAGAAGATATCAAGCAAGGAATAAATACGTTGTGGGAGAAAAAATAAATTTTCTGAGAGCATTAAAGGATTTTTATATTCTTGAGATATCAAAAATGATAAAAAAATCATACCACTGTGATATCTGTAAAAAGATATTCTCTCAAAAAAGTAACCTAAATAGTCACATGCGCGTTCATACAAGAGAAAAACCATATCGCTGTGATATCTGTGGTAAAGTATTTGCTCATGGAAGTGCCTTAACTCTACACAATCGCATTCATACAGGAGAGAAACCATATTCATGTGAAATCTGTGGTAAATCATTCCCTGGAAATGGCGATTTAACTAAACATAAACGCATTCACACAGGAGAAAAACCATATCATTGTGATATCTGTGATAAATCATTCTCTATATCAAGTTACTTAATTACTCACAAACGCATTCATACAGGACAGAAACCATATCACTGTGATATCTGTGGTAAATCATTCTCTTCAAGAAGTAACTTTAATACACACAGGCTTGTACATACAGGAAAGAAACAATGGCCCTGTGATATTTGTGGTAAATCATTCTCTGGGAAGAGTGCCTTAACTAAACACAATCGCATTCATACAGGAGAAAAACCATATCACTGTGATATCTGTGGTAAATCATTCTCTGCATCAGGTGGCTTAATTCAACACAAATATAGTCATACAGGAGAGAAGCCTTATCACTGTGATATCTGTGGTAAATCATTTGCTGCAAGTAGGAATGTAACCACTCACAAACGTATTCATACAGGAGAGAAACCATATCATTGTGATATCTGTGGTAAATCATTCACTCAGAGCAATTCCTTAACCAAACACAAACGTGTTCACACTGGAGAAAAACCATTTCACTGTGATACATGTGGTAAATCATTCATTCAAGTTGGTGGCTTAATTGTTCACAAACGCATTCATACAGGAGAGAAGCCATATCCCTGTGATATTTGTGGTAGATCTTTCTCTGGAAGTGGTGACGTAACCAAGCACAAACGCATTCACACTGGAGAGAAGCCACATCAGTGTCATATCTGTGGTCAATCGTTTTCTAGAAGTGGTGACTTAACTAGACATAAAACCCTTCATACAGGAGAATCATATCGCTGTGGTATATGTAGTAAATCATTTTCTCAAAAAGCTGACTTAACTACTCATAAATCCTTTCATAAAAAAAAGATACCATGTCACTGTGATATATGTGGTAAATCATTCTCAGGAAATGGTGACTTAACTAAGCACAAACGCATTCATACCAGAGAGAAGGCATATCGCTGTCGTATATGTGATAAAGCATTCTCTCGAAATGCTGACTTAACAACTCACAAATCTACTCATACAGGAGAGAAACCTTATTACTGATTTCTGTGATAAATTATCTCCCAAGTTGTAATTTAACTACTGATAGACATATTCACACAGGAGAGTTGTATAATCATATAGACAGAGGAATTGATAGGAGAAGGACATGCAACAACACATACATTAAGTAGAGAGAGCGAGATATATCAACACATTATACACCAGAACAATATGTACATTGAATGAAATAATTAATCGTTGTGATATTTTTGATAAAAGCAATCCTTCAGAATCATTATTACCATCATCATTTCACATCATCTTTCCATGCTAAAATAGATTAGACAGATTAGAGAACCTTCTCTTGCTCATATGTTCCATTTGTCATATTGTTTTTATGGCTGGATGCCCATTCTAATGCCAATTACTTTACAGTGTACTGGGTGCATTTTATCATGGTATCAGCACTACAGCTGTACAGAGTACTGTATACATTTTATTGTGACACAGCACAAGAGAGGTTATTATGTCCTCAACCTCCCGCCAAGGTTAACTTTGCCTTTCATCCTTACGGGGTCGATAAAATAAAGTACCAGTAATGCACTGGGTAATTGCTGGCCTTGTGCCTAACGTAGAAACAATTATGTCCTCAACAGGACTAAAGGGATCCTTTCAACCCTATGTGGTCCCAGTTCAGACGCTGTCCCTTTACAGAGTGTACTGGATGCATTTTGTTATGGAACCAGCACTTGAGACCAGCAACATTAAAGAGTACTCACTACTCTACATTGTCTCCATTCAATCAAAACAACTTGGTCCAGAGGGTGAATAGAAGAAACAGCAACCTCAGAAAGACCAAAGTAAGTGGATGAGGGTATTATGGGAGAGGCAGGGAATTGGCATGAGGAGGGGGAGAGACAGTGTAAGAGGAAAGGAGCAGTGTTGAGTGAGAAGAAGGAAGTGATATATGTTAATGAGAAGTGGCTTTGGGGAAGGAATGATGGATGGCAGTATAGAGCAGGTTGTGGGATGTATGAGCATAAGTGGATTTGATGCTCATACATAGCTGGGAAGGGAGTAGACTGATAGTGCTGGTGGCAGCAAAGATGAATATAGACAGAACTAAGATATCCTTTAAGTGGGCAGCATTGTGGAGTAAATACGAGAGATAGATAGATCCAATGCCATCCTAAGATCTAGGCTAATTCTGTCCCTAATCAGTTGTGCTATAACTCTGTAACTTTCATGACATGGCCCATCAACTTGGTACCTCTGTAGTTTCCTCCAGGACTTCTCTTTTACCTTTGTATCAGTTGATAATGATACAGATGTGCTAGTCATTTAGTATAGGACACCATCTTATACTACCCGATTGACAATGCATGTGCTCTACCATGTCAGATATTTTTAGCATCTCAGTGACTATACCTGACAGTCCAGTTGCCTTCACATCAATTGTTTTATCTACCCTACTGCTGTCAACTTGAATGGTTGGTCTCTCCATTGGGTCTATTTTGGGTAGACCCTCTCTCTCCCATGCATTTTCTTTATTTAGCAATCTCTTATAATGGCATTTGCAAACCTTTTTTACTGTGTCAGTGAGGGCAAGTATGCTGCTATCATATTCTGGATGCATGTCTCTTCAATGATGTCTTGATTTTCTCTAGCACACCCTCACGCCATTGAACACGTGAACCTTTTACTTTTAGCCTTGTTCTTCGCAAAATATATGTAAAACCTAGCTTCTCTTTTAGTTACCTGTTTCTCTTAATCTTCCAGTCTCTTAACTTTTATGACTCTATCAACCCTATTATTCCACCACCATTATCACCTTCCATTTTGCTCAAGCCCCAAATCTGTTCTGTATTTTATATGTTGACTCCAAAAGGTTGAAAAGAGCCAGAACAAATACTGAAGTATTTAATTTGATATTCTAAGGACTGTTTTAATTCACTGCTTTGTTAAAAAGATGTACCAAAACATGTTCTGTCTCTACTGAACTAATTCACATGGACACCTATACATTAACAATAAAAGGCTAATATATGGAACTGGTTGGAATTGTAGAATGTTAGCAAATAGATGTTTTCACAGAATAACTTTTATCAAAAGGACAGGGTTGATGATAGACCACTAGCAACAACGTTTTAATACCATTTTAAGCAGGGGTTAGTCTTGCAAGTTTCTCCATCTTGCCCTATTGTCTGTATTCTCCACATACCAATCCTCTGGCTTTCATTTCCTCTTCCATCATGGCTTGGTTTTCTCCTGCTATCCCTCTCTACATTCATTTACATCACTCCTCTCACTCAGCCACTTTTCATCCTTCAACATGACCCAACCATTTCATTCCATTCCTCTTCACAACATTTATCACTGACTCTATTCCTGTTACCCAATCATTTTTATCTCCTTTCAACACATGACCCAGCCATCTCATTCCATTTCTCTTCATATCCACCACTGGCTTTAATCCCATCATCATCTACTATTCATTGTTTGTCTTCATCTTATTTCCATTCTTTCTGTTCAAGGACTTCATGTATTATAATAACTGTGTTGATGATGTTGCTATTATAATTTTAATTATCAACCTTATTATTGTAAAATCACAATAAAAATGATGTTAATAAAATCGAGATAATTGTTCTATTACTTTGCTCGCTGTTTTGTCTGTTTTGTCGCTGTTTTGTCTGCAGTAAACACTGCAACTATGTTTCTGTGTTTACTGTTCCTATTATGAACATTTTACCTATACACTTAATTATATATTCAGTATGTCAACCAGATGACCATGACACACACACACACACACATGCATGTATAAGTTCTTGAAAATTTATTTAATTAAAATGACACGGTCCAGCTGAATAAAAATTTTAATTTTAAATTTTATTCTGCAGAAATGTTAGTTCTGATTTAAAGAATTAAAAAAAAAAAACTTGGGGTTCAAGGGCTCTAAGACCCCCCCCCCCCCCGCCGCTTTATTCATGAACCACTAATGCTATGATAAAGAAATATGGTACATGTATAGAACATGTATGCAAACATTTTTGCATTACAAAATGGTTGCTGACATACCATTTATTTGGTGACGTCATCAGTTGTACCCGGATGTATTAAAATGTAGTACTTTTATAGTGTTCAAATTTTTTCCACATCCACTAAGGCTATGACCATGAAACTATGCAGGGATATAGGTACTGTCGTGTACCTTCTCTTTGCCATGTTTGCTACTAAATGAAACAACAATAATGCAAGGTCAAAAATTTTGCAAAGTCGATAAAAAAAATTGTTGGCATGGTAACGACGTGGTTGCCATGCAACTCAAAACATACATTATATTGGTAATGCTGTTTCAGCATAATAGGATTAAAGGACTTTTTATTAACTTTTAAATAAACAAAAGATAACAGTTTCTAATTTAGGCACAAGGCCAGCAATTTTTGGGGGAGGGGAAAGTTGATTAAATCAACTGGTGCTTTATTTTATTGACTCTTTGAGGATGAAAGCCAAAGCTAACCTCAGCAGGATTTGAACTCAGAACATAAAGGGCTGTGATTTAGTGCTGCAAAGAATGTTGTCTGACACTACTGATACTGCTAATCCACCTCCCTTGTAAATAATGGCAATACTACTAAGAATAACATATTTGTTGGGTTATAAAACCAAAGTCAAAATCAAAACCCAAACTTAGATTTACAGGTGAAAAACGAATGTGATTAACTAGTTGAGAGCCAGTAAAAGGTTAATGCCATGTATAGCAAATGTACTGTGATAACCATAAGTGCACACAAATTGTAAATAAAATTACAAATTAACTCAAAGGCATATGAATTGGCTTCAAAGGATTGTAAACTCTGACACATGCATGCTTCAGACAAAGCTAACTAATGACATAGTAATTCTTGTTAAGATTTGAGTGAACCAGTCATGTATCCCTTAGGGTATTAAAATCAGCTATTCATAGCCAAAGATTTCAAAATATTTATTTATTAAACATACCTATATTTTTAGATGTACAAAATTCACAAATAGCTTTGTATGCAAATGCGGCTAATCAGCCCATTTACACGGGTGAAAAAACTATATATTTTCACTTGTCCAACAGTTGGCAGAAGGAAGCATTGTCCTGACAAGAACCATTTAAATTCAAAATGCATAGACAATTATCCCCCCTTGCTTCTGATGGATTCCGCTAGATGATGCCTTCTATTCATAACTGAGGCTGTCCAAATGTTTATTAAACATACCATATATCATTAGATATACAAAATCCACATATATGTATATATATATATAAACACGACCATTATTGCTCCAACTAGTTTATTCACCTACACTTATATATACATATATAGAACAAATGCAGTCATTGAATGCTCTATACATAAACAATGCACTTGGAAACCTAAGCATCTAGTGGATAAGACCATCTGATTCCAAACTTGTAAAAACCAAGCCAATTATGAACTATGAACTAAATGTCTATATTAGAGCTAAGACATCCCCCAAAATCCCTTCTTCAGACATCATCCATATATCTCAACCCCTAACCTGTTCTAATATGAACATATGGGAGATGGACTTTTTGAAGCCATCAAATTACACAGTTTTTGTATAAAAATAGACATTAATATCTATTATTACCTGCAGTGACTACAACCCCATTATGTAATAGGACTTGCTCCACCCTCTCTCTTATACTCTTGACTTTAACCCTTTAGCATTCACATTACTCTATATTTATTATTATATTTTCATGGTAAAGGTTTTACCTCACATAATATTGAATCTACAAGATTTTGATGTGATTTATTTTGAGAACAATACTTTTAACATCAGTATGGGTGGCTGGTTACAGCCAGTTTGAACAGAAAGAGGTGAGAGAATTCTGGCTGGATATGGCCGGTTTAAATGCTAAAGGGTTAAACCCTCAAGTGATTCGCCCAAGATGATGTGATAGCTAAAACTGACAGTATTTTTTGCCTATTACAACAAAATTACCTGTTATGATATAAATTACAGGCGCTGTGATATACCTATTGTGAAACCTATTCAAAAATTGTTTCACCTTGGGCCCATTAAGTATAGACTGCCCTTGTGTCAACATGTCCAATTCTCTTTACCAAGCTAATAACTCTTTCTTTCCATTTCTGGAACAACACAAGCAAAACCAAATTTCAGGCCTAATTTAACCACAAAATCATCGATTCCAACACTAACTTACCTACCATGGACCCGTTTCTCTTTACAGATTCTCTAAATTTAGTACCCTTTATCATAAGCTATCTCAGATCCTTGTTCTCGACTATATTCAGATCACCAATAATTACATGCCCTACTTCCCGGTAGCAGAATCTAGAACTTACACAATCGCAAGCGTTCCTGAATTCCTTGGCGCTAATACTCACTAAATACTTATTGTAGTTAAATAAAATCCTCCCGATCTTAGGTCAATATGAATAACTCATGCAAAATATAGTTCATAATATCAAAACTTTTGTGAGGCATCATCATCATCATTTCACGTCCACTTTTCCCTGCTTGCAAGGGTGGGACGGGTCCTATTCAGCACAGCATCTCTCCATTCGTCACAGTCCTTCGTCATCTCCTCCATGAGATTCAGCGATCTGAGGTCAGCTCTCACCTGGTATTAGTTGATAGGGAGTAATTAACCCTTTTGATGCTAAACTTCCTGATACAAACTCATTTGTTTCAAAGCGTTCATATCTTGAGATTGCACCTTGTTGTATGATATAAAACTGCTTGTTTTAAAGTGTCTATATCTACCTAAAAACCTTCCATCCTAATTTTATGTAAGAAAATTTTAAGTTATATATTAAACACCAGCTTAAAAATGAAAAAGTTATTTTACTAAATCTCTCAAAATGTATACTTTCAAAATCATAGGTAGTATCTTTCATGAGAAATATGGTAATAAAAGAGTTAACAATAGTGGTTGTTTCATAAATAGTAAACAGATTTCTAAAATAATATAACATTATTTTGAAAGTATGATTCATTTACTTAATGTAATATTATAATAATATAAAAATGGTAATATATGAAAACAATGCAAATATATTCCAGTAACAAATAGAAAAAAAACAGGTTAGTTTAGAATATATACTAAACATCATTTTTTTCCTTTTTTACAAAATTGAACCTGCTTCCATAATACAAATCATTGCTCTCCTATACCTATGTTTCTGGCAACACTTTTATAAGAATTTTTTCAGGTTCATTAGTATTGAGCGCTACAAATCCTGTATCCTCCAGGATGAACTTAAATTATGGAAAACTATGATTTGTATTAGGCATGCTTTCATCTCATTAGCTTGCTAACAGTCTTCTGTATATATATGTACATTTCATAGTGTTTTAATGCCATACTGCGGCTACATGGAATAGACCTTCATCTGTTTCAACAATGAATGTTACAGTTGTTCAATAAACAGAACAGGCTCCCCATGAAATTGATGTGCAAGTGGCTGAGCATTCCACAGACAAGTGTACTATTAACGTAATTCTAAGGGAAATTCAGCATGACACAATATATGACATGGTTGGCCTATTAAATTACAGGTGCAGTCTATCTGATGGGCCTCCAAACAGTTTCTGTTTACCCAATTTCACAACATGACGCTATGGTAAATGACACTTGCCTAAGATGCCATTAGTGGGATAGAACCCAGAACCTAATGATTGCAAATTGAACCCCTTAACCATATGCCATATATTTATATAATAGTATATTTTATAATTGGTACAGAAAATGTAATATAGATGAAATAGTTTTATAATTTAAAAAACAATGCAATTTTATTTTATCTGAAAAGGAGAAAATATATTCCTAAACTGTGAAAGGTTTCTGTTTCAAAGTAACAAGGTGAGGATGGTTAATCTTAAAGTACTATATTTGGGAGAACTAAGCAAAAGCTCATTAGTGATATAAGGATACCCTGACAAGGATATACATGTGTCAGCCTCCAGCCAAAACGTTTATCAAGCAGCTCTGATGGACATGGCATATTGCCATGCTGACTTTCCAAACACTATGCAAAATTGAGATAGATGATATGATCAAGTTGAACAAATCCAAACAAGCTTGATCAAATGATGTTGAGGGCATTGTCAAATCTAGGGCTGGATATTAAGATTTTCCATTTTGGGCATGGTATCCATGGCTGGATGCCTTTCCTAATACCAAGCACTTTTCAGAATATATTTCGTTAAGATTTGTAATATCTACTATCTGATGAAAAGAAGTTTATGAAAAGCACTGTGCACTTCACAACAGAGAACATTTCATTTAAAAACTACTCACCAATCAATCTTACATTTTATTTCAGTGAGACTTTTGAATTAAAATATAATATTTCAACTGAGATGTTTTAGCCAGCTGTTACATATTCTGATTAAATAAATTGTAAAGCATAAAATTAGTATAATTTTTAATGTGAAATAAAGTAATATGAATGAAGCCAGACTATTACCAATTCACCAGTGAACAGTTAGTTGACAATTGGTTACATGATACTCTAATTTTAATTTCACCATTCTTTTTTCTATTTAAAGATATAAAATGTTGATGTAGGAAATTCTCTAAAGACTAGAGTACAACCTCTATAGTGTAGGTGACACAATGGAATGCACTTAGTACTCACTGTAAAATGGTTTGACAAACAAACCAAAATAACATATGCTAGAGAGGACACTTGTGGAGGTCTTGTGGAGGATGTGACAACCTCTCTAGTGTAAAGTGGTTGGCAATTGATTGGAAACAATATAAAGTGGAGAGGGCTCTTCTGTCTTGCGAAGTTGATGACAACTTCTCTAAAAAGCACACAGTACACTCTTTAAACTGTTTTGTTTTGTATAAACAGCTTTTCGAAATAAAATTTTGAAATTTCATGGTTATCAATGGCTGCCACAATATTGATAATGTAGTACATGTCCCTAGATAATTTGTAAAATAAGATATAATAAAAAGCTATTTACTATTTATAATGCTTATTGTTGTTAATAGTATTCGTATTAGTAACGTACAATATCGTTTGATAATCCTTTGGCTCATATTTTCTTTAATTTCGATTGAAAATGAACTCCAAAAGTCTGTGGCCTGGCCTTCACCTCTAAGAAAAATGGAAATTTTTGAAATTCATATTCAATTACAGTGTAACTAAAAAAAAAAATTCTGAGATTTCGTACTGCTCCTAATCTTTCTCGTAGCCCCCACACAATTTCTATTGGCTGGGTATTCAAATGTTCAGTACTGTGATAAATTTTCCACGTATCAGTAATTATGCTGCTATGGTTGAGTTAATCTACTACTATCAAAAAGGTTCCAGCTGTGATAATTCGCCCCCCCCCCCCCAACCCCTGTCAGATCCAATGTGTTCTGCTTTGTTTAATACTTTTGCAGTAGATTTTACTGCTCTTTTTAGCAGATCGAGCGACTACTGAGACACCCCTCCCCTCCTCGCTTGTAGAAATTATCCATATACTAATATTATTGGCTATTCCAGTGGCTTAGCTTCGCTATCATTTATGGTAATGCCATAAGTGTCCTGGCATTTTGAAGAGACAGCGCCAGCATTCACAATTGTAACGCGGAATTGAGTGTGCATGTTTTCTCCCGTTTATTTTTTGGGAGGTACAGAGTTCAATCTCTGTAGCGGCTGTTGGCCACTTTTTCCGTCTATTGAGGTGCCACCGAGAATGGCCAAAGACACCCGCTGCAACAGTCACCCCACTTCACGGACGAACTTCTGTCTTTCCGATTTTATATGTGTGTACAGCCACCGGAAATAACATCTGTGAAATATACAGCGCCATCTACCTGTTAGCTAGCTACCTCAACGGGAAACAAAAGAACCCTTAAAAGCTACCAGAATAAACGCCTACTCAGCAGCTAAACATCAAACGATTGTTTCTGTATAAATAGAGTGGTTCCAAACACTTCAGCAGTCGACTTTTGGCAGAGTGAGCTAGCGTATCGTTGTTCCTTTACTCTGCCACACTTTGTCACTCACACACGCCTTGTACCTCGTATCGTCGCTTCATGTGAAAATAAGTAGCTGATCGAATTTACATCTCGCCTTGCTTCGTCCTTTCAACTTGTGCTTTCGTCTGTCCATCCGCAACAGTCCTTTTATGGGCTATATGCGACAACAGTTCTTTTAAGGGCTATCTTCAGATCTGATCAGACCGTATGCGATAACAGTCCTTCTAAGGGCTATTCTCGGATCTGATCAGAAGTAGTGACCAGACTGACTAACCACGTCGCTACAATTGGTGACCCCGACGTGATTCGAACGCGCAACCAGGCAGCACCTAACAAAATACCAACATGGACATGTCGCAACCAACGACAGAGGCCGAGATTTCAGAGCTGCGGGCTATGATCAGAGAGCGGGCTGGTCAAATTAAAGCCCTCTCGAATCAAGTAGAGAACTTGACCTTTCAAACACACCGGCGATGCAGCAACAGTCGATCCAGGCCTTTTCATAGTCGAAGATCCAGAGGTCCCAGTCAAAATCGCGTGCCTGGCAACCTCTGCTGGTATCACTCAAATTTCGGCGCACAGGCGTCTAAGTGCAAAGCCCCGTGCTCTTTCCGGAATACCACCCAGGGCCTAGCGACGACGTTCACCCCTGGTACTGAAAAGAAAAGTTGTCTATTTTTTATTAACGACCAGGCGACAGGCATCCGTTACCTCGTGGATACAGGAGCCCAGGTTAGTGTTATTCCTGTTTCACTAATCTCGGGCAAAAGACACCCAACACCGTCCTTTCTGCAGGCAGTGAACCAATCGTCAATTCGGACTTTCGGGGAAAAATTCCTGACCCTCAATTTAGGCCTGAGGCGGCGTTTTCAATGGGTGTTCGTCGTGGCAGACCTGCCGACCCTTATCCTAGCAGCCGATTTTCTCCACCACTTCAACCTTCTGGTGGACATGAAGAACCGGAGGCTTATCGACACCACCACAAACCTCACTGTGAGAGGTATATTTACCACGCAATCCACAGTGAGCCCTGTAATTTGCCAGTCAGAGCCTTCGCAGTACAACAGCATTCTCCAGAATACCCAGACATCACTCGCCCGGTATTTAAGGATGGACCTATTAAGCATAGTGTCACACACCACATCGAGACAAGAGGACCACCCACAGCTGCCCGACCAAGGAGACTGCCTCCAGACCGATTGAGAATCGCCAAGCAGGAGTTCCAACACATGCTGGACCTCGGAAACATTCGCCTTTCCTCCAGCAACTGGTCTGCACCCCTACACCTTGCTCCTAAAAAAACCAACAATGATTGGCAACCATGTGGGGATTATCGTGCACTTAACAATTCTACAGTGCCCGATAATTACCCTGTACCTCACCTGCACGATTTTTCTGCCTCTCTGCAAGGCGCACGCACCTTTTCCAAGATAGATTTGGTACGTGCATACAACCAGATACCTATGGAGCCTGCAGATATTCTGAAGACCGCAATCACAACGCCGTTCGGTTTATTCGAATTCCTGCGAATGCCGTTCGGTCTGCGCAACGCTGCACAAACTTTTCAGCGGTTTATTGACACCGTGTTACGCGATCTACCCTTCGTATACGCGTATATTGACGACGTGCTGGTAGCAAGTACTTCCTCGCAAGAGCACGAGAATCACTTAGATCTCCTTTTCCAACGTTTGGCTGAGTACGGTATCATCATCAACCCCAGAAAGTGCCTTCTCGGCGTTCCTTCACTGTCCTTTCTCGGGCACATCATCGATAAAGACCGCATCCGTCCACTTCCCGAGAAAGTAGAAGCTATCCGCAGTTTTCCTGCACCTACATCACTTCGGAAACTGCGTGAATTCCTCGGTCTGGTGAATTTTTATAGGCGTTTTATCCCTCATTGTTCCGACGCAGCCAGACTCCTCACGGACCTTCTTCGCAACCGGACTCGCAAAAACGAAGAGATCACTCTAAACGAGGAAGAATTAACATCTTTTAACCGCCTGAAGAAAATGTTGGCAAACTCTTCCATGCTCGTTTTCCCCAGATCTGGCGCTCCTCTTTCGCTGCTAGTGGACGCATCAGACACGGGGGTTGGAGGCGTGTTACAACAACATGTCGACGGCGTGTGGCAACCCTTATCCTTCTTTTCTAAGCGGTTGCAACCGGCAGAAACGAAATACAGTACCTTTGGCCGAGAAATCTTGGAAACCTATCTTTCAGTTAAGCATTTTCGGCACATGCTCGAAGGATCAGATTTCGTGATCTACACGGACCATAAACCACTAGTTTATGCATTCTGTACCAAACCTGATCGACATTCACCGAGAGAACTCCGACACCTGGATTTTGTCTCCCAATATTCAACTGATATTCGGCATATCAAGGGATCAGACAACGTAGCAGCCGACGCCCTGTCCCGAATCCAGCTGAACGCAATACATGTGCATTCAGGCATCGACTTTCAACAGATCGCAGCTGACCAAGAGAATGACGAAGAGTTTATCAAGCTCCGAGATTCGCCATCCCTCAAGTTTCAGCAAGTACCCATTCCTTCTTCTCCAGGACAAATTTGGTGCGACTTTTCTACCAGTCATGAACGACCGTACATACCACAGATGCATCGTCGACAAGTTTTCTCTGCGTTACACTGCTTGTCTCACCCGGGAATCCGGGCTACACAGAAACTCATCTCTGCTCGTTTTGTGTGGACTAACATTAACAAGGACGTGCGCGACTGGTCCAGGAACTGCATTTCCTGCCAGAAAGCCAAAGTCCACAGACACATTAAAACTCCACTCGGCACATTCGCGCAACCTGATGCACGTTTTCATCATGTGCATATCGACATCGTCGGACTTCCATCACAGAACTACACACACTTGCTCAAAGATCGATTTACTCGTTGGCATGAGGCTTTTCCCATAAATGTTACCTCAGCGGAAACAGTCGCTAAAACTTTGGTTTTACACTGGGTATCACGTTATGGCGCCCCAGCGAAGATAACAATGGACAGAGGACGCCAGTTTGACTCCCACCTCTTCAGGGAACTGACTCGCCTGTTAGGATGTAAACACATCCGCACGACAGCTTATCACCCACAAGCTAATGGTCTCGTGGAAAGAGTCCATTGCCAATTGAAAGCTGCAATAAAAGCATATCCAGACAAGACCCACTGGTTTGAATACCTACCACTCATCCTTCTGGGCATTCGATCCACCGTTAAGGAGGAATTCGGACACACACCTGCAGAATTAGTGTACGGCACCATCCTGGTTCTACCTGGTCAGATGTTTGCTCCCATCTCTCCTCAGGATGTTCCAGACCCAGGATCATACGTACACCGTCTTCGACAATATATGTCTCACCTTGCTCCTGCAAGCACCCGTCAACAGAACACGGCCACACACGTACCTTCAGACATTAAAGATTGGACACACGTTTTCTTTCGAAACGACACCATCTCAGCTCATCTTCGACCTCCATATTCTGGCCCTTATCGTGTTCTAAAAAAATATCCGAAATATTTTATTCTCGATCTAGATGGTAAACAGAATTCTGTCAGCGTGGACAGATTAAAAAAAGCCATCATGGATACTGTTACAGTCTCCACCAGAAACTCCAACAGATTGCTGTCCCAGCGAGCCACCTGTTTCATCTCCAGTCACGAGAAGTGGACGACGCGTCCATTGGCCCGCCAAGTTGGCACAATATATGAATTACCGTTAACCTCAAGTGAGTTTCTTAATCATTCTTCGTGCAAAACATTTCCATTTTTCTGGTGTTTACTATTTCCAGTTTCAAATACAATGAACTTTCTGCTTGAACAATTGCAATTTTTAGTGACCATGTGCTCATGTCACGAAGAACATTATTGATAATGAACATTATTTATTACAAACACTATTTAAAAACAAACATTGTGTATATCATTGTGTATAACATTTTTTTTTTCTCTCTCTTGTTTTGCAAATTTTTTTTATTTTTCTTGTTCTGTAACATTGATTGTGTAATTGCCATAATTTTTATATACATACAAGGCGTGTACATATTCTGTTTTTCATGCACACTACAAAAACCACGTTTGTTTCACCTTTTGGTTCATACACTGAGCAATAGATATTTGTGTCCCTCTAACTCTTACACTACAAAATGTTTTCTCTTTGATCACGCATTTCACAAATCGCATCCTCAAAACACTGGCCTTCTTTTTTCACATACACATTGACTCAATAGCTCGAGAATGCCTCGCTATTTTTTTTACCACATGCATTCGCTAAAGTCATATGTGGTGGAGCAAACTGCTACCTTTAGGCAGCATGCTTACGGCCATTCAGTTCACACATTACGGTTATCTTCACTGCCCAGTTAGACTTTTTGTCACGCAATTCACAGGCAGCTCAACCCAAATTGCAACAGGCTCATTCATCACGCCTGCATAAATCTGGTCAAAGTCATTTTATAGTTTATTTCTTTTTTCTCTTCCTGACACACACATCTTGCCATATCATCTCTACATCGACTCTGTCCTGTACTTGATGACAACGTGCTGGACACTCCTGGGGCTATTGTCATGACAAATGCACCACTGGCCCATTACTATACGGTATTTCGCTCTTTTGTTGTACAAAAGATCTGGCAGGGGGATAATATACAGCCACCGGAAATAACATCTGTGAAATATACAGCGCCATCTACCTGTTAGCTAGCTACCTCAACGGGAAACAAAAGAACCCTTAAAAACTATCAGAATAAACGCCTACACAGCGGCTAAACATCAAACGATTATTTCTGTATAAATAGAGTGGTTCCAAACACTTCAACAGTCGACTTTTGGCAGAGTGAGCTAGCGTATCGTTGTTCCTTTACTCTGCCACGCTTTGTCACTCACACACGCCTTGTACCTCGTATCGTCGCTTCATGTGAAAATAAATAGCTGATCGAATTTACATCTCGCCTTGCTTCGTCCTTTCAACTTGTGCTTTCGTCTGTCCATCCTCAACAGTCCTTTTAAGGGCTATATGCGACAACAGTTCTTTTAAGGGCTATCTTCAGATCTGATCAGACCGTATGTGATAACAGTCCTTCTAACGGCTATTCTCGGATTTGATCAGAAGTAGTGACCAGACAGACTAACCACTTCGCTACATTTGTGTGGTGAACTTCTGTCTTTCCGATTTTATATGTGTGTGTGCTTTTAATTTACTATCAAAATAAAACATTCGTTAATAAATTGCTTTTTAATATAATCCACTACCTTTTTAAAGAAATTGATCTGATGAAATTGATCTGGCAACACTGTTTAAGAGACCACACACATTGGGCACTTTTTAGTCAGAACAATTCAAAGAAAACAACAATAACAACAACATCAAATGAATTCATGTACATTATTTGTTGTAAATTTATTTCACTACTTATTTATTTTCAATGTATTTTAGTTAAACTTTTATATTGTATTAAACAATTTTAAAAATGTAATTATTCCTAATCTTTTTGTTATATTTAACAATGGCGGTGTCGTCTTACTGAAGTACCAGGCGATGCTCGCGAGGATGCTTGGCTATTTCAGAGCCTTGTCTTTGCTATCACCTGCAATAATGCTGTGAGTGTTTTTTTGGTGGTCTCGTATTATTTTTAGGGAAACACCAGCATTCCCTGTTTTGATATGTATCTGGGGTATGGGCATGTCTTCACATTTTTTTCTGTCGTTTGGGGGAGTTGGGCCGCTAACTGTGAGGTTCTTGTCTTCACGCGGCTGAAAAAAATATTTAATACAATACAAAATTTTACGTATATTTTTCAAAAATTACATGCAACAAATTTAAGTGACTAACATAAAAATAAAATTATGCGAGGTTCCTCTCTTCACTGGCGAATCTCGCGAGAGCGCTTGGTTGTTCCAGCGCATTAACCTCGCCATCACCCGAGGCAACGCTGCGAGTGTGTTGGCTTGCCTAAAAAAATCACCAGAGAGGTTGCCCAGTACTCGCGACGTTGCTGTCTTTTGCTCTGGTGTTGGCTCAGTTGTTCGCCCCTTCCTTTACATTTTCTTTAATATTGCAACATTAAAAGAATATATCCTTCTGAAAGAATCGCGAGCAATTTATAATGTTATCTAAGCATTTGTAATGTTATTTATGTATATATTTAAAACATTTGTTATGTTATTCTACTGTAAATTTATTTATATGCTTTGTATAATGTGGTTAGAAAAAGCTACTTCACTTATCGCTTATTGCTGGCAGCGGTAATCCAATGGCTGGTTTCTGCTCTCCCATGTGCGTACAATCCAACTCGTTAACCGGGAGCTCCAAAACTGACGTCCACCACCTTCGCTGACCACCCCCCGAGAGAGGCAGACCTGCTGGCCCTTCCGGTCAAGCACTCTTCCGGTCGAACATTCCCCAGCCTCCGCACACCACACCATACCCACACGTCCCCCTGATCTCAAGGATAAATTTTCCCCTCGTCCTGCTGCATATGAAAGTCTGCTGTCCAGGTTGGTGGTTTGCGACTTCTTTGCGATCTCTGCAGTGTTGGGGCGGCACTTTGGGTTTCCTCTTCCTCGGAGTCCGTTGACACAGTAATTCTACGAACATCCAGGACATGACGTGGTACTTCGTCCACGGACACATTGTTCTGGGAATTTACGTCCGTCATCTTCCCCATTGAGATGTGCAATGTGCATCTGGGGGCTTAACCCAGACTTCTTCGCCCACCTGCACGAATGCATTCTCTCTCTCCACTGGCCGTTGTGGTGGCGTGCACGGGTGCCGCCACTCGTATCTGAATACTGCTCTGTGTGGCACCGATTCCTCAACCTGTCCCACCCGAGGAGACATGTTGTACCAGAACACTGCCTCCATTGGTGAGATGTGGCCCCGCTCCGCCATTGCTTTGATCGTCCGGTGGTCTCGCTCCACGATTCCATTTCCGCTCGGCCTGTACGCTGCTCTGAAGAAACGGTCCACCTTCCATTCATCAAGCATCTCTCTGAGCGCCTCCGAGCAGAAGGCTGCGCTGTTGTCCATCAGCAGTTCGTCCACAGGGCCTCGCTCCAAGAACACCTCTCTCAACGTCCGCGTGATTTCCTCGGCCGTTCCAGTCTTCATCTCCCTCCATATCGCCATCCGTCCTGGTCCACAGTCGACTATTGAGAGGTATGTTCCGCCAATCGCTTCCAGTCGCGATCCACCGGGAGGCTTCCCGTTTCGTGCACACCCAGGGCGGTATCAATGGACTGACATCGGACGCAGCCTCTAACCACTATTTGAACACTGTGTCTGCTAACGTCCGAGTCGATTCTCCTGGCTAGGAACAGAATCCTATCCACTCCCATGTGGTGCATGTCATGCAACCCTTTCAGATCCGACTCGGTCAGCTATCTCCTCTTCTACATCTTCCGGTGCTTCCATCCAGGCTTTCTTCACCCTGGTTAAAACGTCCGCCCTATTTTTCTCTGAGGGCACGAAAACTACGCTCAGCCTCAAGTCGAACTCGGTGGCCAGCTCTCCTAAAGTTCCCAGGTGGCGCTTTATCAGCATCTCCGCCGCCCCTCTCGTTCGCACTCTCTTCTCACTGGTGAGCACTGATCTCACCCATCCGAGTACAGTAGCCGAGTCGGTGCGAATCTCGATGGTGCACAGTCCCCACCTCGGGGCGTGGTTCACCCCTCTCAACACCGCGTCCAGTTCGGCCACATTGATGTGGTTGCAATCGTCCTTCTTCCTAAACCAGGCTGCATCCTCAACCTCAACACCTCCTATCTCCAACGTGACACCTAGCGCTATGCTGCTGGCATCGCACCATATGGTCCCGCTCTGCGATTAGGGAACATACCAGCATCCCCGCACTGGGTCGTCGGCCTTCACCCTCTCCACGATCTCCTGCATCATAGCCACCGTCCTCTCTCCCACTCTGTCACTCCAAGTCACCTCACCCGCTCGTCTCTTGACATAGCTGCATGCCGTCCGGAGCCACCCAACAATCGGGTAGTGACCCACCAACTTTTCACACGCTGAGAAAAGCTCCCGCCTACTCTTACTTGGGCCCAGTTCTGGAACTTCATTTCCCCTCTGGAATACTAACACCCCCGTCCTGTCTCGCCGTAGCCCAAGTCCCAGCGCGGATCCTCCCTCCAACGCTTCTGACGGCTTCGCAGCCAGTCCATACCCCTGTAAATGGCTCGTGACATCCGCCGCCGACACTACAGACTCGTCCACTAGGATGTTGTCAATGTAGGAATTAGTGGCCCTCTTCATCTTGTCGGCTTTTCCCAGAATGGTCTTGAGGACCGCCGCCATGATCTACGGTGCAGAGCTCAGCTCGAAACCGAGCCTGGTCAGGCAATATGTCCGGCCCTTATACCTGACCAGCTGATACTGCCAGAGCTTCTCATCTATGAGTAATTGTAAGTATGCCAACTTTAGATCTACGATTGCGGTGGCCCCCGTCATGCGCCTCCACTCACGCAGGGTTTCCCCACAGACATCCGTGATCTCGCCACCCGTGTAGCATGACACGTGCTCGTTCAGCTCCCGAAAGTCCAGTACGACCCTCACCTTGTTCTTCGTGGGTTGCGCCGCCACCATTAACGGCAATACTCCACACTTCACCTCCTCTTTCCAGGGAAGCAGTATGCCCTCTTCAATCCATCTCTCTACCTCTCGCTCAAACTCTATCCTAATGTCTCCCTTCAATGTGTGTTGATAGCAGCCTACTTTGGTCTTCAGTGTTGGTGGTTCTCCCTTCCAGTACCACTCAACAGCCCATCGAACACGGCCTTGAAGTCTTTGTCCTGTACAGCGGAATATTTCTCCTCGTGGGCCTTCTGGTTCTCCTGTCGCATACGCACTGTGCATACCGATGCGGCGCCGCCAAACGACACACCGACATTGTTCACTGTGACACCTCCTAGACGGCCAATTGCGTCCATGCCCATAAATACGCCGATCCCATCCACCACGTTGTCGACTACGATGGCAAAAAGCCTTATTTTCTTTCCCCGTACCGCCATCTCCACCTCGCTGCGACCTCGGCATTCAATTTTCCTACCGTCAACTGCCCTTACGCTGCTCTTCCCTCTCCACCTCCGCGGTCACCAGTGTCGTCGTACAGCCCGTGTCCACGAGGGCTCGCTGTGGCTTTCCCCTCACGAAGACTTTCACCACGAGCAGCGCCTCTACTCGTAAGGGGCAGCTACCGGCGCAGTAGTTCCCCTTGGATCGTTTCCCTGGTCGCAGCTAGTAGCGATGTGGCCTCGTCGCTTACACCGGTAGCATATTTTGTCCAGCCTTGACTCTCTACAGTCTCTCGCCCTGTGCGGGCCCTGGCACCTAAAACAACGACCTCTAAACGTTCGCGGGTGACCGCGTGCCGTGGTTGCCTCCCTTTCACCATTTCGCTGCTGGCTGCCTTGGGCTTCTGTCATTGCTATCGCCGCGACACTCTTCTTGGTATCTTCTGCTATGATGCGGTCTTGTTCCACCAGTGCATGCATCTCCATTTCCTTGTAACCCGGGTCTTGCTGCAGTTTCGTGCGTTCGCATTCAACCTGATATCCAGCCAACATGGCCAATCGCCGTATTTCCGCTGCGAAAATGTCAATGCGTTCACCGTTCCATCTAATCCTTGCCAGCTTAGCAAAAATGGCTAACGGTCCTTCCGCGAACGCTTCCATCATACGCCTCTCAATCTTTTGCGCATCCCTTTGGCTATGTTCATCCATCTCTAGGAAGAGTGCCAACGCTTCCCCTTCGAGGTACAGTACCACGAGGCCAGCCACATCTATCTTCTGTAAGCTTGCGACCAGCCGGACTTTTCGCAACCAGGCGACAACGTCGCCTTCACCAGTAAATGCTCTAATCGCTTCTCCGCTCATTCGTAATCTCGTCGCCATATCCTAATTTTGTCCTGTGGTAAGTAATAAAAAACAACAGACTCGTCTCTGTTCTTCAGTAGCTTTGTTTTCGAGAAAGTTTTTTTTTTTTTAATCGTCTTCCAGTGCCGAAATAGTTTGTGGTTAGAAAAAGCTACTTCACTTACCGCTTATTGCTGGCAGCGGTAATCCAATGGCTGGTTTCTGCTCTCCCACGTGCGTACAATCCAACTCGTTAACCGGGAGCTCCAAAACTGACGTTCACCACCTTCGCTGACCACCCTCGAGAGAGGCAGACATGCTGGCTCTTCCGGTCGAGCACCCTTCCAGTCGAACATTCCCCAGCCTCCGACCACCGCACACCACACCATACCCACATATAATAAATGTGAAGACTAAAAAAAGACGACACAACTGTTGAATACTGATCCCATCGATTCACAGTCATTAAACTTTAGTATGAAAAAGTAGCTAAGGCATAATCGAAAACGTTCCCTTGGACAACCTGGACAGATCATTTCTGAATGCCAGAGATCAAGTGTGTTTAAAAAGTTGAGCAAGTGTTTTTATTGTATCGTGGTACTTTCTATCGAAATATTCCGTATTATCGAGGATTGGCAGTATGTGCGGCATTGAGTTACGACCCTTTACGTTCTGAATTCAAATTCCGCCAATGTTAGCTTTTCTTTTCATCCTTACGGGGGTCGATAAAATAAAGTACCAGTAATGCACTGGAGTCGATTTAATCGACTTTTCCCTTCTCTAAAATTGTTGACCTTGTGCCTAAATCAGAAACCATTATCGATTATATCTTTCATCCTTACGGGGTCGATAAAATAAAGTACCAGTAATGTACTGGAGTCGATTTAATCGACTTTTCCCTTCTCTAAAATTGTTGACCTTGTGCCTAAATCAGAAACCATTATCGATTATATCTTTCATCCTTACGGGGTCGATAAAATAAAGTACCAGTAATGTACTGGGTAATTGCTGGCCTTGTGCCTAAAATAGAAACAATTATCGGTTATATCTTTGATATCCTTCCACAATTATGTTTAATAATAAGCCAGTTGGTGGAACCAGTGTTACTTCAAATAATGTTTTTTTTAGTTCAGTATTGTCTAATAATAAACTTCATGTTTAATAATTATTTCCTGGTTGCAGTTATCTACTATTTCAAATATGAGCCTTATGCCTATTTAAGAAACCACTAGCATACATTTTTAACTATAGTATTTAGATACAGCCCTTTATGTTCTGATTTCAAATCCCGCCGAGGCCAACTTTGTTTTACATTCTTCACGGGTCGATCAAATAAAGTAGCAGGTTAGTACAGGGTGGTCCGAAAGTCTTGTCACCCCCTACATATTGTTTTAACTTTCATTATGTTTTGTTTTGATAATATAATATATAATATCATTAATTATAATATATAATAATTTTAATCGTTTAAGCCAACGAACTAAGCGATAACGACATGGACAAAGACATGGTAGCGGGTGACAAGACTTTCGAACCACCCTGTACAAGGTCGATTTAAAGCATCCTAGAATTATATTAGTAGACTATGTCTTACATTGCAAGTTCAATTCGCAGTTGAGCTATTTTACTTCATTTATTTGTATAAGCGATTCCCTATCAGGTTGGACTACACATAAGATTAACTTTGGCAGTGCACCGGTAGCTCTTTAAGGGTTAGATCTTTAGATCTCAGATAACTAAATTGATGTTACTGCGCAACCAGTTGATCGGTCGGCACTTGGAATTTCAACAGCATTACATTCGGGGCCAATATATTAAACTTTCAAATACTTTTGCCCGAGAGTTTTAAAATGTAAAGTACAGTAAGTATGAAGCTCCTTTTAATCAACTGACACCTCATCCCACAAAAAAGTATGACTTCATTCCTATAACAGTATTTCTTTTATTACTTTTCAAGAAAAATATTTTGTAAAAATATAAAACATCTTTGAAAAATTACTTTCTCGAAGAAATTTTAACCAAGGCAGCCTTATACTTTGCACTTTAATTGAGGAGGTTTTTGTTCCATGGAATTTGTTCTTGTCCATACAGCTTGACCTGTGTAGTTAGTATGAAGATGGATTCCGCCTAGTTAACACATTTTAAGACTATAAAGTTTCCTTTATAGTCTCGTAGACCTTAGCGTTTCGTACTAGTTCCTAAAACCCATTTTCATTACTGTTGGTGTTCCTTCGATACAACAGACGGAAGAGTGTGATTTAATATCAGCACTTGAATTTATTTTTTGTTTATTTTTGCATCTTTCTTATTATATTTTTCGTTCATTTTTAAAACTTCATCAGCACAACATGTTATTTCAATAATATCCTGGTATATCTCTAACTGTCACTGAGACGATGTGAATGAAATGCTGTTGAAGTATTTTATTAGCTACACATTTAACATGGTTAAATCTTCAATCTTTAGATTGTTAAACGTAAGAGCGGTAATCTGAATTGTTTCAAGTTCTATTAAATTTGCTGGATTTATACAATATTTTGTTCTTTTATTAAATATGTTATCTAGGGTTGAATTATATCCATTACTCCAAATAAGTTCAGATATTCCCGCCATTGCATGTCTATCTTGTTAGACACTGCTATCGAATTCAAATCCCACAGAGGTTAGCTTTGCCTTTCATCCATACAGGGTCGATAAAATAAAGCACCAGTAACGCACTGGGTCGATTTAAACGAATTTCCCCTTCCCTTCAAATTGCTGGCCTCGTGCCAAAAGTAGAAACAATTATTAACATGCTTGTTGCTTGAACTCTTCTCACGCTATTTTGTAGCAGACGACATTAAAAGTGTTTATTTTATTCTCTTTATCCTTTTAAATATTACTATAATGAATTATCTCGAAAGAATTTCAGGAATACGTCGATACAAAGTAAAAAAACTAATTAAGTTAATTAAGTTTGGTCGTCATTTTCCCGCCACAGAAAATGTTTTGTAGGAAAAAAGAAAAAATAGAAAACAAAGACGCCATGACAGTTTATCATAACAAACTAAACAAAACAGGTCGGTTGTTTATTGGCATGTATTATTTATACATTTATGTCAGTGACGTCTCTTCCTTTAGATTATTTTCAATTCAGTTAAAAAATACAAACTAAAAATAAACAACAGAAATATATAATCTTTATCGTCTGCTCAACCAGTCGGAAACTTCATTCATACTGCAGTGTATTCTCGACAAACATTTCAAGAAATGCGACATATTTGGGGAACCCAGGTGAGTTACTATGATCTTATATCATCATTATTATTACTGCTTCACAGTATTTTTTAAATTTAATTTTAGCATACTTTATCCATTTCAAATCAAAATTACATTTTGATGTAGATCTTACGAACCAGCTCATATTACATTTATCTTGAATTCCGTATTCAATTATATGGGAATATAGTCTTGAAACTTGTGTGTTTTAAGAAGTTAAAAAGCGAGAGAGGAACATTCACGCATTTTCCAGTTGCATTAGCAAATGGTTATTGATTGAAATTATCTTAAACAATGTGGTGGTTAAATCTTTTTTTTTTTTTTTAGATTTAGCCATCACAGATAAAACCTAATTGGAGCACAGCCCGTTTTTTCTGTGCGTTTATTAATTCTATTTGTTTAAATAATTATTACTGTACACCAATTGATTTTATTTGGTAGTAGTAGCAGTAGGGCCTCCAAGAGAAATTTTACAAGACGGTACAAGACATCTTAGGGGCCCGAAGCAGGCAAAGATTTTTCTGAAAATAGATGTTGCATGGTTGCTGTGGGGCCTTCTGAGCTCTTGGAACAAAATACCGGCTGCCCCCCCATGATCTGAATAGCAGTACTACTAATATTATTTTGAGACAAACCATTACTTAAAAGAACAAGTGAAACGGAAGTAAAATTGGTACATATTGCAGTGACTAACAACTTACATGCTAAGTTAATTCTGACATAATTTAATTTCATAATCGTGAAATATCAAATAAAAATGCCGTAAACATTCAAATTGTTTTAACTCAAAGTCAGCTTTGATCGAACACACTAAGGAATCGATTCCCTTTAAAGAATTCAATTAATTAATTACGACAATAAATTAGTAGAAAATAAAATATTTATGGTCGAGTGTCCGAGGCCAAGTCAAAGATTGACATCAAGGCATCAGGGATCGTTTGTGATTGACATTACTGAAACAATATAAGTATAGTTTAGTGTCCCGACGATGTTGTTTCTTAACTCACTTAAAAATACATATTTTTCAATGAAATATTACTGAGAAACATTTTCCCTTGTGTAGATTGTGGGTGATAAAATAAAAAATGATGAAAAATTTCAATACTTTTATTATCGTATATTGTATTTACATATACAATGATGTTTTCAGATTTATAGGAAGGATTACGGTAGGTTGATTTGACTTAATCAAGATCTTCAGCAATATAAGTGAAACTGTTTCAATACGAAATTCAAAGACGAACATGAGCTCTGTTAAACCATTGGTTCACCAACACATTCAGAGAGAAAATATGCAATAGTAATAGAGAATTTACATGATATAGTCATAGACTGTGTGTGTCATTGACATTAGATCACGAAATAAGAAAATGAAAATATCTCGTCGCATTCAGCAGATTCACTTCGCACGCTCCGCCCTCTCACACGAGCCGATTTGGGAACGTTAACCTCAATGAACTTTAATGTGTATATCTGCAATTAATCCGGTAAATCAGACGAGATATTTTCGTTTTCTTATTTCGAGATCTGTTATTGAGAATTCTCTTATATACTAAGGTTTATTGTCTACCATATTTTAGCGGTGCAGAATCTTCCAGGTTTTTTTTTCTTCTCTCTTGGTTTGGAGTATATTAAAAAGGACTTGTTTTTATTGTTCTTCTTCTTGAGAGAGAGAGGGTCGTAGGGGAAGAGTTTTCAAACACTCCTTGCGGCGGGTTCTGTCAGACGATCGTCTCCAATTGATCCGGCTGGATCCCCAAGCGAGACCAGCCGAGCTCATGGATGACAAGGACAGTTTATGTTATTTCGTTATTTGGATATATTCCTTTTACATATATAAAAATGGGCCGTGGTTCTGACTGTAACAAAAGCAAAAAAAAAGCCAAAACTAAAAAGGTGACAATGAAGGTTTTCTTACGTCACTGGGATTTGACTGATTGCCGTCGATACCTCGGTGTTCTCGGACTGCCGTTTTCTCTTACTAAATTCAGGAAGTCATCCTGTTCGAGGAAAGAACTCTGTGAGTTGAAGTGGCTCATGTAGTGATATTTTTGCCATCTAGTGCCGCCTCTTTTTCTTATTGGCAGTATCAGTAGAGAGTCGGACGCCATGCTTTCCAGCATAGTTACGTCCCTTTACGGTCTGAGTTCAAATCCCGCCAAGGTTAACTTTGCCTTTCATCCTTGCGGGGTCGATAAAATAAAGTACCAGTAATGTACTGGGTAATTGCTGGCCTTGTGCCAAAAGTAGAAACAATTATTTAATTTTTTCTTTCTTCCTATTTATTATGTGAAATATTTATTGTAGTGAATTTTTACAATTACACTCCATTCATGTTCGAGGTATAATTTATGTTTTTCATATGCTTTAAACAAATTTCACCTTCAAATCCATGGGAAATTATTAATTTGTCAGTTAATGAATGATTTCCGACGGATTTGAAGGTCATATTCATTCAAAACATATTAAAAAAAAACATAGGATAAACATAAATTTCTCCTCCAATGCAAGACGTATGTAATTATAAAAAATTGCCGTTGTTTCTTGTTTTTCTTAAATGAATGAAGACTTAGAAAAGGAGCAAAGTACAATTGGCAACGTAATGTAAGCGTGATGCAAAACTCTGGCCTGTCCGAGCACTCGGCAGAGTGTGTGGATAAATATAAACAAGATGCCGGTGTCCGATCCTTCGGTTTGCGATGTCCCGTCTAACCCTTGTTAGCTGGAAGGATGACGGTCCCATCGTTTGACAAATATTTACAATCTTGATTATGTCTCTGATATCCTTCCATACTTAAAATTGAAGGTAGTGGGATCAATTTTCTCCATTTGTGCTGTAAAGACCCTTCTAAGGTATCCCTGTCTTTACAGGGTGAAATAGGAATATTTCAAAATAGATAGTTGACGATCTCATTCATTTTAGTTTCTGTATATGTGAATAAAATTCAGTACACTTTATAATACGGATTTGTTTGATTAGAGGTTGGGTTAAAGGTTGTTAATGGTTGGAAAGGTGCAACTGTTGAAATTTCCCTAAACATGCACAAAAATCAAAATGAACCGAACTAAATTTTTTGTTTTGAAGAATTACAGTTTTAGACCATAAAGTCTGGTATACACACCTCAGCTTACTACTGATTTAATATTCAATGAAAAACAATTCTGTCATGATCTTCCCGTCTTTTTTTTTCTTTGGCCGGAAAGTATTTTGGACATTATTTATTTGGACATTTCTTTTTAGATGGTAGGATGTGATTTGATAACTATTTAATTGCTCTTTCTAGCAGGCTGGACTTACATGTAGAGGCTTCCTCATTAGCTAAAAAATAATTGCTGTTACAAAAATAATCATTTTAACATAGAAAATTGTGTGTAATATAGAAAAATGGAAATTAAAAATATCTTAGAATGAAAGACCTCTCATAGATGAAAAGATACAAACTCACCAATGGCATAATTAAAGTTTGTACTACTCAGGGCTGACCTTGAGTTTATGCTCTGAAAGTACTGTCATGCTTCACTTCCTGTTAGCTATATTCTGGGGCTGAGTACACAATAAAATGACCCTGCATGTTCATTTAATTAATAGCTGGATGAAGAAACATTGATCAAGTCCTTTTTTACTTTTATTTGTACCACCAAAAACTTATATTCATCAACACTCTTTAAAGCCACAGAAACAATTGATTTGTTTCATTGTCATCATCCTATAACCAGTGCAGTTAGTCATTTGGAGTGCCACTCAACATGTTCTGGCAATCAGCAATTACCACTGGTCTCTGCTATCCTCTGATATATGAAGAAGGATTAGTGTTGAAACCTGTCTAGTCATTGATGTTGTTGGGCCAGTATTTTTTTTGCTTCTTCTTTACTCCCTTTCATTTGTACCCTGCAGAATAGTTTTGGGCAGGGAATTGTTGTGGGATGTATGTTCATACTAGGTGAACTTTCGTCTTTGCACTGATGCAAGGAGTGGTTTTTGCCAGGCAGCATATTTGGTGACAAAGCTGTTTGTCTTGTACTTTGTGTACGATGAGATGTATAGCAGTCATTTTTAGCATTTATGCTCAAACGTCTAGATTCTTTGATTACCAAGAGGTAAAACTGCTAGTATTACACACTTTTGATAAACTACAGAGCTAACTGAGTTTACTATATGTGCAAATATTGTTTAAGAATATAAGAGAAACATCAACAACTCCAAAGAATAAAGAAATCAAAACTAGTAACTGATAGAAATTATACTGTATATTAATTTGTGTTAAATTATTTTATGACATAGCATTCTTATTGGGAGGATAGGAATTATTTAGAGGAGGCAGGAGATTAATTTTGTTCAGCAAAGCAGGTACAACCAGCCAATGATAAACGATTTGGCTCCTATTTCTCCCAAGAGAATTAATAAGATGTAGATCTTATCTAAGAGCTGTTGTTGCTTTGAATAAAAACAACAGATTTATCTCTGGTCGAATGAAACCTCAATTTGAATAACATGTTTTTGTTTCAGGACAAGAGATATGTAATACTTAGCTGGTTAAATTATGTTCAAACCTAATTAGCTCTGATATCTTTACCCTACATGAAGCATACAATGTATATAAACAGATTCTAGTAGATTCTAATCTGTTCACATCAATTTAATTGTGACCAAATTTTCTCATTTTCTGGTTTTTATTTTCATATACAGTTTATCTAATAAAGCTTGACTTACATCAAAAGTTTGATTTTAGGTCATATCTCTGAAGTTTGGGTGTTTAAAAACCTATATATCTGTGTCGGAAGTATTTTCTTAAAGTTCATTAAATCTGGGTGTATGACTAAATGGTTTAGTCATCATTTGTCCAAAAACAGTTTTATTTTCTTATACCTGACTTTTGTTATATATTTTACACATAAACACAATTAAATACTAAACACAAAACTTACTCTTCTTACCTTTCCAATCATTTATTAACTTACACACTCAATCTTTTCATTCACTCACATGATTGCTTAAACATTTTTGCTTTTTTTACATTCTCCTACTCATTTTGCTTGGTCACTCTGCTTAACATGTTCACTCATTCACTTCCAATCATTATGCTCAATGATTCACTCACCATGCTCACTTATTCACTCACACTTACCATGCTCACTCATTTATTTCCACTCACCATGCTTGCTCATTCACTTCCACTTACCCAACCACTTACATTCGCCATACTTATAATCAACATGTTCACCAATTTGTTTCCTGTCACTCTAGTTACATATGATCACTTATTTATTCATCTCATTCATTAATTGTATAAACTCTACTATATCCAATAAACTCCATATATACTAATTCCACTCATATATACTAATTCTATCATATTGTATAATGGACTCTGACATCTTATAATGTTTGTCATTACATTTTATCTTTAAATTTTTATTTACTGGACTATCCATTGCTATACTTTCATACATACTTAACCATGTCTATTCAATTTCTTCTTTATTCACAACCCCCCTCTCCTTTTCTCTCTCACACATTCTCTCTTGCTCCCTTTCTAACCCTTATTCATTTCCTGTCACAATTTCTCTCATATTCCTTCTAATCCTCACATATTCATATTCTTATTACATATACACTCACATCCATTCTTACATATAAGTATTTTGTAGTTTCACACGAATATTCATTCTGCTCGGTTCTTCTCACTCATGTAATTCATCATTCACATACAAGAAGGAAATGATGGCTTACTTTATTTTAGCCTCTAGAGGTTATTTAAAAAAATGTAATTAAACATTGAATTAACTCCTTCACCCAGTTTATTTTGTATGTCAGTTTTTGATTCACGGATTAAGAATCTTAATATTTCTTAGTTTAGAAAAAAAATTTATTTGCTTAAATAACCTTCTTAGGTTGTAGGTAATGAAAATGGGTTGAAGACAAGGAAAATCCTATAAAAAGTAAGGAGGCAGCCAATTGACAGAGTCATTAGACAATAGATATGTTTCTTTATTAGCCACAGGGGCACAAAAAAAGAGGACAAATACAAAGGGGGAAGTTTACATACAATAAAAACATGTAAAATATTATCACAAATGCAATTTAAAAAATTAGTCGATTTTCCCCAATAGGGGGAGACAGTTCATATGGGTAACACATATCCCCGAAAAAATGTGCAACCCTCATCTCCAGGAGTACGAAGAGTTTGTACTCCTTTCCTCTCCTCCGCCTTTTCCTCAACCTACAGGCTGATATAGAGAGAAGGCCCATTCACTCGGGCCATTCTCGCCACTTTCACCCACCTTTCATAAAACTTGCTGGGGTACAGCACCTCTCTCTCCATCCTGGTTCTTCTTCCAAAGTGGTATTTGAAAAAAAGAATCAGTTGTTGGCCGGAGAGAAAGGTGTCTGACCTCAGCCCTTTCAACCTTGTCCACCATACAACCTCTTTCGCCATAGCTATCACACAAAGGAAAACCGCCTCTCCTTCGTTTTTGAAGGAGGGTGGCGGTTTGATCATGACAATGGACTCAGTGGTCAACCGGATTGGTCCCACCCGCGACAATAGTCGTTCTACATAGCTCCACAGGTCAGTGACGCCCGGGCAGTGTATGAATGCGTGCGCGACGGTTTCTTCGTCTCGCATGCACCTCGGACAGATCTTTTTTGCAGGGTCCCTGCTCGGGCGCCCATGTCTGCAAAGCTTGTCTCGAACTGGTAGAGCTCCTCGGTAGCATTGCCAGGCCAGGGACTTTTGGAAGTTGTCCATCGGTCCCGGGCGGAAGGTCCTACCGAACAGACTGGCCAGTTCATCTTCCTCTACGCCTAGAGTTTCACCGAGCGCGTCGTCGCACTTACTGCGGATCAACCTTCTATAGAATGACGAAGTGGAATCTCCACTGATCGCCGGGTCCGCCTCTCAGAGGGCTGTGAGAGCCTGAGCACATTCGATGTGCCAGTCGCCCATTTTCCTCGGTCTTTGCTTGACCCAGGACTGCAGCTCGGTCAGCGAGACGAGTCGTGAGAAGGCTCGCCTCACGAACGGGGCCCACACCGGTTGTCCGGTGAGGAATACGTAGAGATGCCGCAGCCTGAGCGCGTGTTTGCGCATCGTCAGCCACGGCATCCCCAGCCCTCCGTTAGAAGGGTGTTGGCAGCAGATGGATCTTCTTACCAAAGGAGCCCGCCTCTTCCAAAGGAATTGGAAGAGCGCGCGATCCATTTTTGTGAGCGTTTTGGCTGGACAAGGCACGACGGTCAAGCGGTAGTAGATGGCAGACGCTATAAAAGTGTTCGCCACCTCCGCTCGACCTTTCAAGGATAGTTTGCACTCGGCCCACTTCTGGGTAAGTGCAAACACCTTGGCCGTCACTTCGTTCCAGTTCTTCTCCACCTGGAGGTCCGGACCAAACCAGACCCCGAGCAGCTTTACCGGTCCTTCCGTCCAGCATCCGACGACGACATCGGAAAGCATTGGTCTGCCTCTCCACGATCCGAGTTGCAAACCGATGGACTTGTTCCGGTTCAGCTTCGCTCCTGTGAAACTTTTGTATTCCTTCAGTAAGGTGCCGACTTCCTCGATTTGCGAGGCGCTCGACACCAATATTGTCACGTCGTCGGCGTAGGCCGACGCTGCTTTCTCCTGTCCCGGTTCCAGAAGGATGCCCTGCAATAGCTCCAACTTCTGCAGTAGTGGCTCGAGAGTCAGTACGTACAGAAGGGAGGAGAGAGGGCATCCCTGTCGAATGGATCGCGTAATATGGAACGGCTCCTAGAGGTAGCCGTTCACCTTGACCCTTGAACAGATGTTGTTGTTGTGCATTGCAGCAATCCAGCCCCTGAACACGGGTTCGAAGCCTGCCACCTCGAGCACCGCATCCAGGTAACGATGGTCAACCCTATCGAAAGCCTTAGACTGATCCAAGTTGATCAGGGCCCCACCGAAGCCGGGTTTAGACCCTACCCTCTCTATCATGTATCGCATGAGGTGGAGGTTGTCGTGTATGGACCTAGTCGGGATTGCGCATGTCTGCGCTTCTCCCACCAGGTTCTCGACGACAAGTGCCAGCCTCTTTGCCAACACCTTGGCCAAAATCTGTAACTCTGTGTTTAGCAGAGTTATGGGCCGGAAGTTGCCTATGTCATCCCGCTTATTCTCGTTCTTCCTGACTAGTGTGACTATGCCCCCGGTCACAGAACTGGGAATCCTCCCGTTCTGTTGCCAGTTGCAGTAGACCACTTCCAGGAGACCGGAGAATAAGTCCGGCATTGCTACGTAAAATTCGTAGGGTAGACCGTCGAGACCTGGAGATTTGCGTTTGCCGCATTGGCTCAGCGCGTCCGCTATCTCAGCGGCTGAAATCGGCGTTTCGCAGAACTTTGCCTCGCTGTCCGAGAGTCGCGGTAGGCTGTCGAGGTATGGACCAAAATCCATAGCCCCTCCCGGCGCGCCGCCCAGCCTGAACAGTTGAACAAAGTGCCACTGAAAGGCCGCACACATCTGCTTCGGCTCACGTATCACGCGTCCGTTTTGGTCCTTCAAAGACCGAATCATGGACTTGTTGCCACTTTTTGCCTCCGTCACTCAGCCCCAGCTAACAGCTTTGGCTCCCTCGTTTCCCAGAGCACATATTTTGCTTCTGACAACGCAGCCCTCGTGCTTTGTGTCGAAGAACTGGTCCAAGGCCGTTCTCGTTGCTAGCACGCTGGCTACGTTGCCACTTCTAATTGCCTCTTCTACTTTATCTACCAGTTCCTTCTCGGTTCTATTTCTATCTAACGCTAATTCTTTACTAAAAACTAATGCCCTCTTGAGAGAGTACCACCATCTGTTGTTGACAATGGCCCCTGTCAAGTGCTGTTTAACTAAAGTGCTAATCCGTCTACTGTAGGCTTTGCTTGTCGGTAACGACAAGTTCAGCTTCCAGTAGCCGGGTCCTTGTCTATGGGTTCTATCAAGGTTGACCATGCAGGTCACTAGTTTGTGATCTGAATAGGCAACCATGAACATTTGTGGACAGCTTAATATGTCCCTATCCTTATTTCTAACTAGAACCCTATCTAGGTACGATCTAGATGTTCCGCTGTGATTAGTCAATGTCCACAGTGGCACAGTCGGAAAATCTAGTCGATATCTATCGGCCAGGTCAAATCGGTCGATTAACTGTTTGAGGCTGTTACACCCCCCCCCCCCCCCCCCCTTTATCGGGACATGCTCCCACATAGTCCCAACGTACATCTAGGATTCCATTCCAGTCCCCCACTAAAAGCAAGGAGCGGGACGTTCCCAGAAAAGAGTCATTAGACAATAGATAGAATGCTTTGCAGTATTCGTTCCAGCTCCTTGCGCTCAGAGTTCAAAGACTGCTGAGGTCAACAAAGACTTTTATCCTTTTGAGGTCGATAAAAAAGTACCTGTCTAGTAATGGGGGATTTTTCCTCTATATCTCTTTTTCACTTCCCCTCTATCATTCTCTCTTTTTTTGTTTTGGCTGTGTTCAGACTTGGTGAGGGACGGGATCTGAGTGTCTTTAATAAACATGCTATACATACAGCACTCCCTACATATATAAAAAGTAAAAATAGGCAATTTTAAAAATTCTTTTATTTTATGAAAATTTCGAAATGGTGGTGAGATTAATGTTTTTGTTATTTTAAAAGAATGTTTAAAAGAAAATGGACTTAAAATGATGATGATATTCTATCATAAGTTGTTTCACTTCAAATCAACCCTGATTGAAATGACTAATGGTCCGAGGCATCCCAATCATAATTGTTTTATTTAAGATTTATCTACTTTGGACTACATAATTCAGTATATACCCTTTTGAGACAATGAAGTGGGATTTGAGAAATATTTAGCTACTATTTCTAGCAGGCTGTGACCTTGTAGATGCTCCCTTGTTGGCTTAGTTCTACAGTCATGCATAGCAGCCATTGAAACAAGGACTTGTGTACTGGAGCATTGTCCGGATGAAACAACACCCCTTTCATCAGTTTTCTTGGGCATTTGGTCTTGATAGCCTTTCATAACTGCCTCAACAAGCTGGCATAGTATTGATGGTGTGGCCCTTTTGAAGATAGTCAATAAACACAATGCCTTTTGCATCCCAAAAAACTGAGGCCACCACCTTCCCTGCAGATGAAAAAACCTTGGTCTTTTTTGAAGCAAGTGAGGAGGGGTGTTTCCACTGCATGGATCATCTCTTTGTTTCTGGCTCAAAGTGATGAACCCAACACTCATCCTGGATAAGAATGGGCACCCACTGAGCAAAAACCTTTGTCATGCCAAGTTCATTGTGTAGAATATTCTCAACTCTCTCAAGGAATATGCTAATACCACTGACTATTTGATTTATAGTCAATCGCCTGTCATCCATCACCAATGTTTTCCTTGGTGGTGGTAGTTGCAAGATGTCCAGACTCTGAGTTATGTTCAAAACTCTCCCTTCTCCACCTAAATTCAGCTGCCCCCTTTTGCACTGTTAATAAAGCTGAAGCATCATCTCCTAATGTAGCAACCATGTCAGTATGAATGTCCTTGGGGGCTAAACCCATTTTGTGCTGGTGATAACACTGTGATGCCAAATTTTGTCCATTTTCAAAAGAAGTTGCTACCAGTTAATTTTGGAGTCTTCTTTGAACAGTCAGATGTTAGTTTACCTGGAAGAAAACAATGCAGTTATTAATAAGAAGAGTTGAAATTAATGCTTGTAAGATTTCACAGCTCTAGCATCACTCCTTCATAGTCAGCCTTATCCCCCCCCCCCCCCCCCCCCCCCTCATAAAAGCAAATTTAGGATATTCAGAATAATCCCTTTTGAAAAAACAGATTGAAACATTAAGAATCTAGTGTAATACTCACGATATCCTAACATTGCCTGCAAAATACAGGACTCATTTGGTCACAAATATATTGAAAGAGAACGATGACAATTCTGCTTCAATTTAATTTTTCAAGCACAGTATTTTGTATTCTTTGTAACAGAGATGCATGGTTCATTTTATTTATTTAAATTTTTCTTGCTTTTCAATAACCTTCTGTAATAAGAGGTAGCATAAAACATATTTCAGCTATAACAATCCAGTCAAATTTCAAATTTTCAATACATCTTTAATATAACTCTATGTTATGTATAAAATGTATTCTCTCTTCTATCATTCTCTCACATCAATCACTTTCTCCCATCATACTCTCACTTCTTTCACTTTCTCAGTTCATCTGCTGTCATCACCCTCTCTTCTATCTACCACTTAGATAATATTTTTGTCTTTAGCTTTTAACTTGTATATGTCATATTCTACTTTTTGTAAATAATATTTGCAACTTTGTGTGCAGTTGTGTATAAATAAAAAAAAATCCATTTAACTAAAATAATCACAATTATTGCCATTATAGTCTAGCAAAGTCACTGATGCATAGGTATAGTAATGTGTTTTTATGTCTGAAGCAGTGCTTTTAAATCACCACTCCTAAATGACAGACAATTATTACAACTGGCCAATAGAAAACTATGCATATAAATATTTCACACACAGATAAAGTGACCAAACTGAAACTTCAAATTCACTGCCATTTTTCTACTTAGAAAATAAAATTTGCACTCTGCCTAGAAATATTGAGTGCGCAACCAGTTAATATTTGAATGTTTTAAAAATTGTGAAATTTTAAACACACATTTTAATATTTCACACACAAGGCAGTCATATTTATTTTTGTATGAAATGTTCTCAACGTATGTTTGTTTACAATGCTGACATTTTTATAGATAGCATAGTGACATAACCAACCCACCCTACATAATCATTGGCTGGTGTGTCTATAGATTATTTGCACCCAGTTTCTCATGCCTGTATTTTTGAGTAAAAAAACTGACTTTACGTGTATTACAATTATTCTGTTAATTATAGGAGACAACTCCAGAAATTTTTTAGTCTTGTTACATCTCAGCTATTTGAACTTGGAAAACACAGGTACACAACTGAATAATGTATGGCATTAAAACAACACTGATAATATTGATTTCTCGTATTTGATTGATGTGACCTCAGTAATTATTTTATCACTTTAGAATAGGGGTCAGGAGCCTGTGACCCCAGAGCAGCATGTAGGTCCTTAGTTTATCTTAAATAGCTTTTAGGAGCTCTGAAAATTGTTTTCATTTTATTCAATCTACAATCAAAATAAAAACAAGTGTGTGTATATATATATATATATATATAATTAGAAATATAAGCTTTCACCATATTTTTGACTAAAGAAATTTTTAGCCTGATAGTGGGGTTTAGAACCCTCAGAGAAATGGAAAAAGATGAGTATTGACTTACATACGTCAATACTCATCTTTTTCTATTATATTTCTAATTTCAAACTCGCTCACTGTTTCAAAACATACTTACATATATATGTATGTGTGTGTATATATATGGATGGTAAAAATCGATCTTATAACATCTTTTTTCACAGATCTTCGTAACCCATTGCACCTGTATAATTTTTACAAACACACATGTGGATACATGTGTCTAGATAGTACCTTACCTTTGCATTTTATGTTTCTGCTCCTAATGAAATAATAACAAAAAATGTTTTTATTTATATTGGTGAGCTGGATTTTAGGTTCCAATAGTGACTATCTGTAGCACTTTGATCAAGCTATACTTTTATCAGACAACTTGATTAATTACTTCATGTATTAATCAATATTTTAAGACATATATTTCTGCTCCTAACAGTAAATGTTTGTAGAGCTGATTCTTTGTAGACCAAATGCACTGCTATTTCTGATTATTTTAAAGTATTTATATTTATTTAAAACCCTGTTATAATTTTTTGTAAGAGCCTTTACATTATGCTTCAAACGCCATCTTAATGAGAAAGTTATGTTGATAAATCCTAGCAAATCTTTGAATAGGCCTTAGAACTCTGTAATGAAATGGTTAAATACTGCATTGAAATACACATTTTAAATGAAATAACATTCATGAGATGTTAATCATATCAGCAATACACATGGGTAGTCTGTTTTACCTTACATAGATTCATTGTATTTAATCTTCTCACATACAAATATGACTGCCTTTTATCTTTCAGTTAATGTTTTGTTTCATATTTCATTGATTCCAATCTAATTCCATTATCTATCTGAAATAGTTGAGTAAATAAAGCTTGAAAGTGTAAAGTTAAGAGTTTTGACATACATAGTCATAATTACATGTCTGTTATCCTATTATGACAGGAAGATGTTCAAACAATTTTGGTTTCTCTAATAGTGGTAGGGTTAATTGTAATAATAATAAAAAAGAGGAATTTCATATAAATGCTGTTTTGATAGCTCATTCAATTCTATTTATGTATGCTCATTGTTCAGATGTAACCAGTTAAGTGCTGTTGGAGTAAAATACATTCAGAACAGCTAATAAAATCAGGACATTTACAACTTATCACAGTTTTCCTTGATATAAAGGTAAGTTGAAATCAGTATGGTAACATCATCATCATTTAACATCTATTTTCCGCGCTTGCATGGGGGTTAAAAAGGCTGTGACATACTGATGTTGGACTGGTTAGGTGACCACGTTTTGTTTGTACATTTTTGACTTGATTTCTAGAGCAGGATGCCCTTCATAATGTCAACAACCTCACAGTATGTACCATTATCATGACTTTGGCATTACCATCTTTAGAGTAGACTGGATGCTGCCCATCGTCACACCAGCACTACCACCCTACTGGATCTTCTCTCCCCTTTTTGGTTTGGATAATATGGTTGAATGCCCTCCCTAATGCCAACCAATTTAGAGAGTGTATAAAATAACATATATTTCATTTTACATTATTCATTCTATTTATAGAGTAGGAGGTTTGCCAATGTTCTGCGGAGGGAAGATCAGAGACGTGCGGTGTTCCGCATTGCAAGGCAGTGTGTCAGTGTAAATCAGGATGTCGTTGGAAATAAGTGTGTCCGGAATGATTCCAGTGTACTTAGTGTCACGAATTATCAAAAAAAGGAGGACTGGAAATGTCACTATGAGAGACTGATGAATGTGGAGAACGAATAGGACAGAGAAATTACCCCCAGTAGATCCAACAGAGGGACCAGCTATTGAGATTGATGAATATAGGGTACAAGAGGCAATTAAGGAAATGAAGAATGGTAAGGCTGCTGGACCGTCGGGGATAGTTGCTGAGATGCTGAAAATATCAGGAGAAGTAGGCACTAAACTGGTTGCACGCATCATCAATCAAGCTATATATGGTGGTGTCATACCCAAAGACTGGTGCAGCAGTATTCTCATAAATTGCTACAAAGGTAAAGGGGATGCTCTAGAGAGGAGCAATTATAGGGGCTTAAAGCTGATGGATCAGGTTATGAAAGTGGCAGAGAGAATATTAGCGCAACTGATTAGAGGAAGGGTCAAATTAGATGAGATGCAGTTTGGTTTTGTGCCCCGGAAAAGTACAACAGATGCTCTCTTCTTAGTGAGGCAACTACAAGAGAAGTTCTTAGAGAAGAATAAGCCACTTTTGTTGAACTAGAGAAGGCCTTTGATAGGGTACTCCGATCTGTCATCTGGTGGTCCCTAAGGAAACTAGGTGTAGAGGAATGGCTTGTGAGGACAGTGCAAGCTATGTACAGGAGTGCTGTCAGTAAAGTGAGAGTAGGCATGGAATTTAGTGAGGAATTCCAGATACAAGTAGGTGTACATCAGGGTTCGGTCCTCAGCCCGCTGTTGTTCATTATAGTCCTCCAAGCCATAACAGAGGAGTTTAAGACTGGATTCTCATGGGAACTTCTCTATGCTGATGATCTGGTTCTTATAGCAGAATCAGTAGAGGAGCTAGAGAATAAATTCTGGCTATAGAAACAACAGTTGGAATCAAGAGGTCTGAGAGTGAACATAGCTAAGACAAAAGTGTTGGTAAGTAGAAGAGAGGACAATACTCTGATTCCATCAGGGAAATGGCCATGTTCGATATGTAGGAAAGGAACTGGCATAAATTCTATAAAATGTACGCAATGCAGATCTTGGGTACACAACAGATGTAGTGGGATAGCAGGCAAACTAACAGGTAGGGAAAACTACGTATGCAGTAGATGTAGAGGGAAAGTTGGCAGTAGTAATCACAGTGATACATTTTTCCAATGCAGGTGGGTTCTATAGAAGTGGTTGATAGCTTCCGGTACCTAGGTCATCAGATTAGCATGAGAGGGGGAGGGTGTTCCGAGGCCATAATATCTAGAATAAGGACGGGTTGGAAGAAGTTTAGGGAGCTGCTTCCTCTGTTGACAAAGAAGGGTTTCTCCTTGCGTACGAAAGGACGGTTATATGATGCCTGTGTGAGATGCGTGATGCTGCATGGTAGTGAGACATGGGCAGCAACTGCAGAGGATATGCGATGGCTGGAGAGAAATGAAGAAAGTATGTTCCGTTGGATGTGCAATGTCAATGTGCGTGAATGACCAAGCATAGACACGTTGAGAAAGAAACTGGGTATAAGAAGGAGAAGGCTGAGATGGTATGGACATGTGATGCGCATGGAAGATGACTGCTGGGTAAAGAAGTGCCAAGAAATCCCAGTAGAAGGAAGATGCAGTAGAGGTAGACCACGGAAAACATAGGCGGAGGTGGTGAGAGCAGACCTCAGATCGCTGAAACTCACTGAGGAGATGACAAAGGACCGTGAAAAGTGGAGAGATGCTGTGCTGAATAGGACCCGTCCAACACTTGCAAGCAGCGAAAAACGGACGTAAAATGATGATGATAGTTTACTTTGCAACTACAGTTGATAAAATGAGTACCTGATAAGTACAGCATTCAAATCAACCAATTATACTCCTCTCCTATGAATTTTTGGCCATTATTCCATTTATTATTCCAACTATTCTTTTAATTTTAATTTTCTTAAAAGTTTTTTTCCTTTTACGAATAATTACAGTAAACCCAAAAGGAAAGGACAACCACATTGTTTAACGTGCTTGATGCTAAAGTGTTTTGACTGCCACTGTAAAATATGAGGTTTATACCATGAATTGATTCAAACAAAATATAGCTATTTGATTTTTCTTTCTTAAAACGAAGATGACCTAATTTTTATATAAAGCTCATGTACTTGCCATTTTTCTATGACCTTGTGTAAACTTTATTAGATTACAATAATCTCTGTAATTTTTTTTTCAGGCTAGTCCAAGTATAATAACCAAACCACAGTAAATTCTATAAATATATACTATTTAGGTTTTAGTAACATCTGTCTGTTTTCTTTTTTACACCAATTAAATGACATTAATTTAGTTAAAATTGCTAATATTACGACTACAAGTGGCTGTAATGGGGTTCCTCCGAAGGATCTTTGGAACAACGTTACTTAATAGGGTGTTTCTTATATTTGCTATATCCATCCTTTCCTCTGCAACATCAAAATGATTTAGTCATTGAGACATGATTTAAAATTTTTAGAAGTTGTGACATTGGCTCATTTTCATAGATGTGTATATTATAGAAAGGAAATAGGAAATTGCAATGTTGATGCTTTAATCCTTTCACCACCATAATTCTAATAAAAGATACTACCTATGATTTTCAAATCATTTGGACAAATAAACAAGAATGTGAAGGGGTTTAACAATATAACTAACTTTCTCATTATTAAGCTGGTGTTTAGAGTATAACTTAATGAATGTTCTTGCATAAAATTATGATGGAAAATTAAAAAATAAGTAGAAGTTTTGTATTGTAGAACCAGGAGTGATTCCAGGCAGTTTGGTATCAAAAAGATTAATGAAACAAATCATTGAAATATATGAGGTAGTACTATTTGAAAATCAAGAATAGGCCACTAATTTAATTGAATGAAATTTTACCATAAATTAACACATATCTGACATTTCTCTGTTGAACTGCATTGCTAAATGAATATTTGGCTACAATTAATTTAAAAAATAAGGATTTATGTTAATTCTGTCATTGAATTGACAATTGATCTGAAATCAACATTGAAACATTGTAGGTTTAATATTGAATCTTTTCCCATTAAAAGGTCAAAGTTTGTGTCATCTTCCTCCTCTCCATCATCATCAATACTAACACACTACTGTTATCCTCATCATGCCCATTTTTTCATATTTGCATGAGTTAGACAAATCTTACTTGTCTCTTTCCTTGTCTTCTCTTAATCACAAGATCAACCTTTGCCACCTTTTCCCAAGTCTTGCTTGTTCTTCCTCTTTCACAATTTCTTTCTACTTAGAAATCATGAGACTTTGTTCAACGCTTATCATCCAAATACAACTTTTTGCCTTTTATATTTAGTTTCTATGGAAAATATGATGCAACTATTAGTTATTTTCAATTAAATTTAGACAGCCATTTAATTGTGTGAAATAATACTGGCTCTGTTTGAAGGAATGTTTTAAGAATTTTTGACATGTCCTCGAATATTTTGGTTTCTGTGAAAGTTAATTTAATGCTCTGATAATCATCTATATTTTTATTCAATGATTAAGAGTCATAGAATGTCATTTAATGCACCATATTTGCTAAAGAGCATGTGAACATTGTAAGCTGGTTGTCAGCATTTTATAACTGAAATTATAGACAAACTATCATTGTTTAAGAGGATTTAAAGTGAATTCATCATAATCATCATCATTTTGCATTTGCTTTCTATGCATGCATTGGACAGGTCATTGTGATCTAAGATTAGACAGGTCAGATAACCATGTTGTGCACATGTTCCATTTTTGGTATAGTTTCTATTGCTGGATGCCCTACCCGACACCAACCACTTTACAAAGTGGACTGGATGCATTTTATCATGGTACCAGCACGAGAGGTTGATATGTCCTCAGCAGATCTAAAGAATACTCTCAACTCTACATTGTTTCTGTTTACTCATCAATCACCTCAGAGTGTACTTGGTGTATTTTATCATGACATCAGCATTTGTAATTTGCTTTGAATCTCACAAGACTGAAGGGTGCTCACTACCCTACATTGTATCTTTTCATTCAACATATTGTGACCAAGAATGTGACTACAAAGAAAGAGCATTGGCAGAAGGAGGACTAGAATGAGTGGGAAAAGAGTACCAGAGTAGGTAGAGAGATGAGATGTGAATTGAAGATTGGCAGAGGGAGGAGTAATGCAAAAGAGAAGGGAGTGAGATTATAAATGGAGAGGCAGTGTAGAGGAAGGCATATTAGAATAGAAATAGTATTGGCAAGAGTGATTGTAGCTATATGTTTGCTTGAAATAAATGTGCATTTGATTTATTAAGATATTTCTCTACAATATTACACATATAAATGGATTTGAATATTGAGCTGATAAGGGACATAGTTGCACAATCTGCTAGAAACAGCAGTCACATCACTCTCAAGTCACACCCTACAGCCTTAAAAATGAAAGAACACATTAGACAATGTAGTCCCTGAAATATAAAATAAGATAGTCACTGCTCGTATACCTTTGACCATAGATCAACTTAATGCTGGCAACATAGTGAACCCTGCTAAAGGCAACTAAGGGCCAGCGGTGGTGCAAATGAAGGAGGTAAATTAAGTCTACCATCTAAAAATTGAAACAATGTAAAATATTCTCATAAACATAATCAGTTAGGTCAACTGATAAATACAATGCCAATCTCCAACTCACAATCTACAACCAGCAAATTGCTCAAGTTATGGAGTTTGTATATCTCGGTCACAAACTATCATCAAACAACAATGGAATGGTTGCTGCGCAATATCGAATCACTCTAGGTTGGGCAGCTTTCAACAAGAACAAGGAAGTACTAACATCAAAACAAGTTTCCTATTGTTTGAAGGCTAAGATCTTTGATACTTACATCCTACCAGTTGTGTTATATGGTCTTGACTGTGTTAATTGGACGACAAGGTCACTTGAGAAGCTCTACATTCCAGAACCACACCATGAGACTTATGACTGGCAAGCTGCTCAGCGAGCGTATCTGTATCAGTGAGCTGCTCAACATTACCAGACTTAGACCAATTACATCAATTGTCAAGTCAAGAATACTCAAACTATACAGTCATATAAAAAGATCAACTTGTGGTGTGAGTAGGTTATGCCTGGAAGGAAGGTCGGCTGGTAAGAGAAGCAGAGGCTGGCAGCCAAAACGATGGCTTGACAATGTCAACTTATGGACTGTACTTGATCTTTGCTCTTTGAACCCTGCTGCTGGTGATTGAACTTTGTGGAGAGAGATATCACATGTTAATGCGGAGTCTGAAACTGGCAGAGTTTAGCGTCACAAGAAGAAGGTCTTATTACCACTTATTTTACATCTGCTTTTCATCTAGCATGTTGGATGAGTTATCACTATCTGAATCAGTTTCTATTTGGAGTTACTGCCATCTTAGATGGTTCAGGGATGCTGTCTACTCAGTAACAAGCTATTAGATTAAGGTCTATTTTATCTACAAATCATAAACATAATTCAAGAGTTGAATTACTGACTGGATACTTAAAGGCAATTATAATTTCTAAAATTAATTTGTTTATAAACAGAATCTGTAATCCTTTATGTAAATAAACAGTAAAAGGATTGCTTAAATATTTCTATCTGTTTGTAAACAGAGTTTTCTTTATTTATGAATGTTGTCTGTTTTGTAAAGTTAGAATTTGTTTTTCTATTTACCCCATTTTCGTTATCTTAAATCATCATCATCATCATCATCATCTTCGTTTAACGTCCATTTTCCACGCTAGCATGGGTTAGACGGGAGTTGTCCCACTTGAGGCAAGGTTGGTCAGGTGACCGTGTCTCGCTCATATAGGTCTATCTGGCAGGTTTTCTATGGCTGGATGCCCTTCCTAACACCAACCACATTTACAGTGTGGAACTGGGAACTTTTTACTGTGTTACCTACACGACCACATTACAGCGTGGACTGTGTTTTTTCTCGTGACACCTACAAGATCTCGATCTCATTATCTCATTTATTTGGACTGGATATTCTGGTACCAACTTTACAGAGAGAGGGTGGTGTTTGTGGGAGTGGGAGGATAGGGTAGGTGTAGTGGATTGGGGTGTATATTTGGTTAAGAGGTGCCTACTGACTGTAGGTTTCGCTTTGTACATAGGCAAGGCGGGTTTTCTGTATTACTGCGTAGTGCCAAAGATCTCGGTCCAGTGACATTGTCTTAGAGAGGTGCAAGTGTATGAGGTTGGAATTTATCAGATCGTCCCAGGTTTTTCTGGGTCTACCTACTTCTTAACTACCATCAATTTTGATCGCCCTGCACATTTTTATACAGCTGTCGTCTTTCATGCGCATCACGTGGCCATACCAACATAGTCTTCTCTCAAGTAAACAGCATCTGATCCCTCTTATTCCTAATTTGTCACTTAGTTCATTTATGCTTTGCCGTTCACGTATATTACTATTACACATCCAACGGAGCATGCATGCTTCATTCCTTTCCAGTCTGCGCAGGTCCTCTGCACGTAATGCCCATGTCTCACTGCCATGTAGCATTGCTGTTCGTATACAAGCATCATACAATCTGCCTTTCATTTTTAGAGAGAAACCTTTTGTGGCCAACAGCGGTATAAGCTCTCTCTTTTTCCATCCCGTTCTGACTCTGGCTACTGTACTTTCAGAACACCCTCCCTCACTGCTGATTTCGTCACCAGGTAATGGAAAGTGTCTACTATTTCTATAGACCCATCTGGGCAATAGAAGGAGATAGTATCCTGTGGACACCTGCTACCTATTGCACCTGAGCATCGGCCACATATAAAGTCTACGTTCTTAGATAGTTTACCTGTGATTCCACTACATCTTTTATGTACCCATACTTTGCATTTGGGACATAAAATTGAATTTCTGCCTACTCCTTTCCTACACACTGAGCATGGCCATTTCCATGAGGGTACCTGTGCCTTATTTTCCTTTCTACAAACTAGGACTTTAGTCTTAGACAAGTTAACTTTAAGGCATTTTGATTCTAGGCCATGCTTCCATGTTTGGAATTTCTTCTCTAGTTCAGCCATTGTTTCAGCTATGAATGTTAGATCATCTGCGTATAGGAGTTCCCATGGGCAGCCGGTCTTGAACTCCTCTGTTATAGCCTGAAGGGCAATAATAAATAGGAGGGGGCTAAGGACAGAGCCTTGGTGAACATCAACTTTTACACTAAATTCTTCACAATATTCATCGTTAATTCTAACCTTACTGACTGTTTCATTATACATAGTTTGTATAGCTCTCACAAGCCATTCATCTACACCTAGTTTTCTAAGAGCCCACCAGATAATGGAGCGGGGGACTCTGTCAAAGGCTTTCTCCAGGTCTACAAAAGCTAAGTAGAGGGGTTTACTTTTAGCTAGGTACTTCTCTTGTAGTTGTCGTACAAGGTAAAGAGCGTCTGTGATACTTTTACCTGACACAAACCCAAACTGCATTTCATCTAGATCAATTCGCTCTCTGATTAGTTGCGCTATAACTCTTTCTGTGACCTTTATGACCTGGTCAACTAACTTGTTTTACAAATTTATAGTTTATGTATTTATTTATTTTTTTACTGTATAGTTAAGGACAATATTTTCAGGGCTTCGAAAACTGGTGGGAGGTTGGGAGGAAAGTATGCTCAAACCAGAGGCCTCTCCTGAGTGCTTGCAAAAAAGTGATATCTGCTAAAGCACCCAAAGAGCCAAATAATGGTGTTAAACTGTGCAATGGGTTAAGTGTATTGCCTGAGTAGGATTTGAACTCGGACTACAAAGAGCCGGAATAAACACCACAAAACATCTTGTCCAACCCTCTAACAATTTTGTGAATCCATCACTCTGGACTGGTCTTTGGAAATTGATTATAATTATAATTTTAAAAATATTTTTCATCTATTTTATTTTTAAAAAGTTACTATGACTGTAAATAGGTATTCCAGATAGGTATTCCAACTTGACCCAATGAAGAGCGAGACTACTGATAATTCTTTCATCTCTGGCTTCCTGTTACATCCTTATCAATAAGATTCTCCACAACACATTAATGCTTACTACGATCAGGGAACTCAAGATGGCCTATGTGACTTGGAGCCAACTTGACCTTTATTCTTTGGATGTCCAATCTCCCTAACACAAATGGAACACTATCCAGTATGACAAAGTTTCAGACAGCCTTACACACCTGTTTCATTGGCACTGGTATGTTTCCATTCTGCCTCACCACCTCTTAGCACAAAATTTAGCTTATATCAAGATTAACTACCAATAAGATTACTAATAAGATTATTAATAATATGCAAATTAGTACATCCATTTCAGGATAGTACTATAAATGATAGAGTATGTAAATCCGTTGGTTACATATATCTTTGTGGTTGTTTAAATCAGTGGTCCTGAGAAATTAAAAAAATGGGCCTGGAGTTTGCCCAAGGAAAATAGGAGGGCTTTGAAATTCTTTTTTTTTTTTTTCAACTATCGTAAAATTATGAAAACAAACTGCTTTACTTTATTTTTAAAGGCAAATATATTCTCTACTACATTTTGCTTTTGTAAATAAAATATATTTCTTGTTACATGGAATTTCTGTTTGTATTTATGTGAACCTGAAAAAATGGGCCACAAGGGAGAAAAGGTTGAGAAACACTGGTTTAAATAACATATTTTCTGATCAGAATCCAACTAGGTTCGAAAATCAATCACAGATATTTATGATTTTTTCAATTTATAGGGAAATATATATATTTGACATGTTTACAAGTTTATAAACACGGTCTCAGTTACCTCTATATGGTATATATACAGATATAAATTTATTGTATACTATGGCCACTTAGTGCACAACTTTACATATATCAAAATTAACTACTAACATCCTCCCTCACCACGTCCAACCAAAAAATCTTAAATACAACACACACACACACACCCCCACACTCACATGGCCGCTCTCTTTTTATCTTCAAATTGGGAACCTTTTCTTTGTTTTTTCCTCTATTTCTATTCTCTAAACCTTATCTCATATTTCCTCAACTCGTGATGAAGGACTAATGTCTAATACATTGAACTTTTCTTCTCTTTTGCGTGTGAAACCAATATGAGTATTGTTATTGTATTTCTGTGTTTGTCCTTTTTTAAAACTACTAGCAGAAAAACCACCCATCGGGTGGTTTTCTGCTAGCATGTGTAGTGTGTATATTGATTGATATTATATGCAAGTATATATGCATGTAGATATGATACATCAAATAAAATCGTAATTGACAATATCCACAGAAATTGAACGAAGACTTCATTACACTGTCTTATGTAATCAGCAGTAACGTAATCCATGATACATTTAAAAAAAGACGATATTATATATAAATTGCATTAGGAGAAAATTAGTAACAGACAATTAATGTTTATTTAAGCGATCGCCACCAGAAGTGTTGACATTTTAAAAATTTAAAGAAGTGAATCTTTAAATAATAAAATATATTTAATGAACAGCCACGAAATTTAGTAGATAAATTATGTAATATTCATTCATTATTTATTCAAAGTAATCCAACTTATTTTACTAATGGGATAAAAAATTATAAACCGTACGCAGTCCCGCGCTTCTTACTTTATTATAGTTTAGATATATATATGTATATTGTCCAACCCTTGCAAGCAGGGAAAAGTGGACGTAAAATGATGATGATGATGATATATATTATACTTTGGCAGGGTCATGCTGCCAATAAAAAAACATGCAATAGTTGAGTTCCACTTAGTTGAGTAACTAATCCATTCATCTGTTAGTTTAATAACCGGATAATTTTTTAATTGTTAATTATCATGTTAATTATTATACCTCTTTTGTCACACAACCTGTCACCTATTCAATGGCTCTACTTGTTACTCTGTGTCTTCTCTTTGTTCTATTTTACTCCAGCTTGTCTTTTTAAGATGTGTTTCTTGTCTGTGTATGCATGTACATTTGTGTCTATCTGTGTAGCTACTTCTTTGAACTTCAGTGTTTAAAATGTGTGTATGTGTGTCTGCATGTATGTGTCTTTATATGTGTCTGTGTGTTTATATTTATATATATATATATATAAAATAGTCCTTTTTGGAAGCCTCTACAATGCAGAGGGATAAATCTCCAGGTAACAAAATCAATAGGAAGAAAGTGGGTAAGGAGGAAGAGAAATGTAGACAGAAACGTAAAAAGAAAACCAGAGATGAAGTTACCTTGGAATAGATTTATTCGTCCCTATATTTTGGATTTCACCTCCATCGTTGGGGGTTCCGAAGGGAAATAAATTAGTTGGAAAAGGAAACTACGTGGCCATTTGTAGCTAGCGTCAGTGTCAGACTGATTGCAATACGTCAAAGATTATTCCCCATCAGGCATGCATACGCAAAATTAGTGCGGTTATTCAGAGGTCATTAAAGTTAGTAGTTGCCACTAAAGCATGGGATGGATGTGGTATGGCATATTTGCACATATGCCAGTGTTGATGTTTCCTTGTGTTCTGGTAGTGGTTCAGATTGATGTGGTAGGTGGGTGGGTGAAATATTGGTGAGAGATACAGCATAGTAGTAGTAGCAGAGCCTTTCCGTCTATTTGTTTGTTAGTATGCCGATGGGCAGGTGAAATGTACAATAGCATTCATTAGCTTATTTGTTGTGTGTGTCGTCGTTCGGGTTACACTAGCCACCGCGTTTCATTTGTTCCGGATCTGTTGTTGATTGGCGGTTCCAGTTGTTTTATCTAAAGTGCTTCCTTGATCCTTAGAGTTCCAAACTTGTATTCTGTTGCTAGCACTGTGATAGTGAGTCTTCCGTCTTTATTTCTACATTTGGTGATTTATTTTCAAAAAGATGCCCTAGTGCTGACGCGCTCCTTGATTCATATGTGCAGCAGTCGAGTGGTGCTGCCAATCCTTAGAGCATGTATATATATATATATCATAATCATATATACATACATATATATATATATACAGGTAAAATTCCTTTATAACGAATGTTTCAGTATAATAAAATTTTTCTCAATCCCCAGCCACAAACTCAATGTGTTAGGTCAATCTCGTTATAAAGAATTTTTCGTTGCAATGAATTTTTTTTAACCCCGTGAATTTCAATATAACGGAATTTCACTGTATATATATATATATATATATATATATATATATATATATATATATATATATATATATATATATATATATGGACCAAAATATGTGACCCCCCCCCCCCCCCCCCAAAAAAAAAAATAGATGGTAGAATGTGGAGTGGCTTATGTTTGAGGTTGATATTTTGACGATTTTCAACAACTTTGAATTCTATGTAAATAAGGTGCTAAAATATCTGGAGTGATTATTTTGCAATGAAAACTGCTTTTCATTCACAACTTCATGAGTGTTTCTTATGTATTACCTTGAAAACTTTTCCAACAAATTTTTATAATTTGAACTTTTTAATACATAAATATCACCTACACAAACATGCACACACATGCACCAACTCTTTATATGTCTTAATTATACTTTTACTTTCAATCTTACTTCAGTCTTTTATTGCTCTTGCACTCTATCCCTTCTCTTGCTTTCATCTTTTCTCTTTCTCCCTCTTCTCCTCCTTCTACTTAATCTTTATACAATGTTCTCTAAGTTAATCTCTTTCTTTCAACTATTCCCTATTCATTATGTCCCTTTGCACATAGTTTCGATCTCCCCTGAGTAGCCAGAAGTAAATAAAATTCAAGAAACTTGTTGAAACTTTATAAAATGAATGAAATGGTAAAAAAATCATTATGTAATGGAGTTGTGAAACAAAAAATACACACTAAATGATACTTAAAACATTTTAAATATCAAAATATTAAAACGTCATGAATATATTCTCGACTCATGAGAATTTTAAAACTGCACCATCTAAACATACGCTGATTAACTGACTCAGCTTTTACACAGGGTTTAGATTTTTGCTCATTTCTCAGACATAGAATAGGGGTTCGGTTTATATTCAAGTATAAACAGTATATACATAGATATGTATAAATATATAATATACATATATTGAAAATTTGTTGTGTCAACATATGATTTTTTAAGTAGTTGGATTCGATTTGATTTGATTGAAATAGTCAAATATTAGCGATCCTAGACTGATATGTTATACATCAATGAAACACGTGTCAGTGTTATGCAATAAATGTTATTTCTACTCTTCTGGATTATGATGTTTTAAATAATAATTTTGTAAATTTTATATACTCGGCAAATTGTTTCACTTGGAAGCTTTAGTGGAACTACCACAGAATTTACCAAATGAAATGATTCGACTGTTGAGTAAAACACAACTGTAAGCAGCCCCTGATTCTTGTTACATAATCAAATTAATTGATTACTCTGACGTAAAGTGAATAATGCTATAATATTCTGTATATGTATATGTACATACATACATAAATACATACATACAGTCATTATATCATTATTTTTCATCTGCTTTCCAGGCTGGCTTGGCTTGGATGTGTTGTTACTCTCCTCGACTAGGCGTGTTGGAGAGACCTCATCTTGCTGGTACATTTCATATTTGGCATGATTAATATGGCTAGATGTCTTTCCTAATGTTAACCACTTTACAGCATGTAGTGGGTGCATTTTATTTGGGCATCAGCACTACCACTTCACAGAATGTACTGGCCGTATTTTGTCAGCACACCACATCAGTACTTGAGGGGTTGTCACATGCTTGGATAGACTGAAGTGTCATCTATCTCTTTTCTCCATTTAGCTATCTTGCTCTCTTCTTTATATGTAGGTTTTATATATATACACATGTATATGACGAGCTTTATACAATTTCCATCTACTAAATTTGCTCATATGCATTGGTTGGCTTAAGGTTGAGGACACTTGCCCAAAATGCCACACTGGGATAGAACCCAAGTCTATGTGGTTGTGAAGGCATCTTCTTAACCACACAGCCACACCTTTGCCAACTTGCAATATCATTTGATAGTAACATTTGTTCAATGAAAATTAACTATTAACTCTTAATGTCTTGTACTGCCAGTCATTATTACCACATCATTCTTGAAAATTATAAAACAGCACTATGACTGCATCACATTAAAGATTAAATCTTTACTCTAATACTGCAAATTTTCACAATAATCCATTTGCCAGTAAAGCTATAAACATTTGATATAATTACAATATAGTTTCTACTTTTGGCACAAGGCCAGCGATTACCCAGTGCACCACTGGTACTTTATTTTATCGACCTTGTAAGGATGAAAGGCAAAGTTAACCTCGGCGGATTCAGAACGCAAAGGGCCATAACTATGCTGCAAAACATGGTGTCTAACGCTCTACCGATACTGCCAAACCACTGCCCTGATATAATTACAATATAGTTTCCTAATTATATTTAGAAGCGATTTTGTACGTCACTATTTTATTTTATTCTTTTCTCTCATTCATTTTTCTTTCTCTTTTTGTCTTTATCTTAATTTGTTTGACTATTTCTTATTGCCTTTCTATTCAACCCACCCTTTCCCCCCTTTTCTATTCCTTGTTTTTTCATGTGTTGCTTTCTTCTCTTCCATATTTACATTTATTGCTTTAAGAAAAAAAAAATAATATACCCTTAAGGTTATAAGTGATTTCTTTAACAAAGGATTAAACAATATTTACTAATCCAACAGCTGTTGAAGATGATACACTGTTGTCAAATCAGTGTAAAAAAATTAAGCATACTTGATAACAGTTTATTCAAGATTTTTGCTTCTAGTCAGAATCTATCCTACTTTTTGATTTCCTTTTTCACCTGGACTTATCATCAGCTTTTGAACATGCTTACTCTTTTATTATCATTTCTTTTTCTCAACTCAAAAGAAAAGTTGAAAAATTTATGAATGTGAAATATTCTTTCAACACATTCAACTATTTTAAAACCATGATCCCTGTTAAAGCAGGTGTTAGTCTTACAGAGGCTCCTATGGGTTTCTTTCTGAGGCAACATTTTCTGGCTGAATTCCCTTCCTATAACCAACACTTCTAGTCACTTTTTATGACATACAGGTACATGTTGTATCTATTCTAAGTGGGACATAGACAGCAGTTTTCAACAAATTTCAATATATAATTGGTATTTTAATGTTCAGCAAATTACAATACAAATGATTACAAAAATTATGGTAGAAAGAGAGTGAAACAATAACAAAACAAATAACAAATATGAATAGATTCTGGATTATATATTTATTATTTATTGGTGTTGGTCACAGTCTATTGCTGTGTGTAGCTATATAATCTCATAAGTACCAATTAGTAAGAATTTCTGTAAAGGAAGACAACATTAAAAAATTGGCTACACTTGTTCATATAAGTGGCAGTAGTGATCCAACAAGTGGTGAAGACTGCTACCCTTCTTCCTACTTACTTTACTGGTCAGTTGTAGCTATTCTCTCTCTCTCTCTCTCTCTCTCTCTCTCTCTCTCTCTCTCTCTCTCTCTCTCTCTCTCTCTCTTTATATACACACACACACACACACACACACACACACACATGCATATATATAATGCTGTATATTCAGCTTAGAACTTCCTGCTAACTAAATGATGTTCCCCTACCCTAGCACAGTAGTCACTTTGTTTCACCCATACCTACTCCAGGCTCATCTAAGTCCCCCACTCTCCTCTTCCTTATCCTCCTCTCTAACCTCTTGTAGTTAAAAACACATGTTCCCACCAACTAACCAAAATTTGAGTATCTCCTCATACATATAGTCATTGTTCATAGGCTCTTTATTCAGGGAACAAGGAGAAACTAGGGATCTTCGTCCAGAGCTCATTACTAAATTCTGCCAAACAAACCAGTTCCTTCATCTGAGCCCTTAAAATCATGTGAGATGCTAATTAGAATTTTTTTGACCTGTTTCTATGATACTTCCATCTTCATTTCATTTCTGTCATTGTATCATTTCGACAAATGTTTTAAGTTTAATTTTCAAAAAGAAAAAGTTATATTTTATAAATAAAACAACAACAACAACAAAACATTTGGATTTTTTTGATTACCCTGTACATTTGGGATTACATAAAATTAGAAGATGTGGTTGTATCAGGTAAGATTCTAAACATATTGCTTGTTACAACATATTGATACTTTTATTCTGCACTTGTGCTGCTTGAACATTTAATTCAACAGGGCATTTTATTTTACTTTATTTTGTTTAGATTCAGCAGGACCTCATGTTAGCTTTAACTTAAGACATTTAATACCTCTGGTTAGTATTAATTTACTTGTAGTCTGCATTGCAAAACATGTTTGTTCATAGTTGTGTTAATATTTTAAAATTTAACTCCAAAAATGTCATCTTAAATTTTTGGGATACTTTTTTCTTTTCTCCTACCATTCTTTTTTGAAAAGTAAAGAATTGCTTTTATTATTCATATTGTGTGGTATCTTTAAAGAATTTGTTTTCTTTATAGCTTACAGTTTGAAATAGTATTCTTATATTTTTTAATATAAAAATTGGAAATTTTATACTTGTAAAGTTTAAACCTAAAAAATTATTATCTTTCCCTCATTCTATCTGTTTATTTCTCTGTGCCTGTTTTTTTTTTCATTCTCTCTCTTTCTCTTTCAATCTCATTCTTCCTACATTGCTATCTGTCTCTCTCTTCTATATATATCTCTCAGATTGCACATTTTAATTTTTAAATGTTCAATACCTCTCAACCAAATCAGAATTTAAAGTAAGCAACAACAATCTCTGACTTATTTTTTTTAAAAGATACACAAAGATGCTACTGTTTTTACTGTCGACTAAAAATATAGTCGGTGCCAAGTCACACACTCTCTCTCTCGCACACACACACACGTATTCCTGAAGAATACAAGATCACACTATATGTAGTATATATGTGTGATATAATGCTGTCATTGTTGAAAGAGGAAACTGATAATGTTTAAATACATTTTTTCTCAAGAGAACTAGTTTATATAGGTTTTCTTTCTTTTTTTCCCCTCTCTCTTTTTTATATTAACTCGGAATGTCATTTTACTGCATATACACATCTTTTGGGGTTTGCTTTTTTTTAAATATTACCTCAACATGTATATTATGTAGTTGTGAAAAATTGTATAGAAATATACTATGTACTACCATACATGTTTGGATGTGTTTGAATTAATTTAATTTTTCTCTAACATCATGTTATAAGTATGGAAAAACATACATGTGTGTGTGTTCGCATGCATACACACATATACATATGTATGTATCATCATCATCATCATCAGATATATATATGTATATATATATATATATATACAGTAATAATTTTAGCTATGAATTCCCACCATAACCTGTCCCATTTTTATTCAACTAAAAGATTAAATTGCTAGTTGGAGGGGTGGAGGTGTGTAGACACCATAAAGAATGGTAAAACCATACAGACTTGTTGATTCAGCTTTCTTCCTCTGCCCTAAATTATTGTTACTTTGATTGCTATTACAGTTATACTGTTTCTCTTCCTTCTTTCACTTTTTCATTACTTCTTAGGTGAAGTGTCACATAAACAGACTTTAAGGAACAGAATAATATAATATAGTGGTAGCAGTAATGGTGTTAGTATGTACTTATGACTGTAAGGATTATTGTGTTTGTGTGCGTGTTATGAGTGTATGCATGTGAGTCATGACATTTGTGTGTATGTGTGTGTGTGTATTCACTTATTGTGTATCTATACACTAATTTTTGTTGTTTGTATAATGTACTGATTATTATGTGAGGATTATTGTGCACGTGTGTGTGTATGTGTGTGTGTATACACATCCTATTTATTATGTGTATGTATACATGATATAGTTATTCTGTGTGATTATTGCTCTGTGTGCTTGTGCCATGATCGTTGTATGTGATTATTGTGTGTGTTCGTGTACATGCCATGATTGTCATGTGTGTATGTGTATATCTGATTAGTGAATAGGCGTGCATGTATATGCCATGATTATTGAATGCCTATGTACAGTGATTTTATGTGAGGGGTTAAGGGATGGGGGCATGCATTGATTATTGTAGGTGTTAGTGTCAATGCCTATTATTTAGTTTGAGATATTAGGGGCTGCTTGCCGGCATAGCTTTAGACTGGAAGTAGGGATAACTATGAGGTTAATGATATTAGTGTATTGGTTCAGCTCCAGCAGGTTTCTTGTAGTTTTAGTGAAGACATGGCTAAGAAAATATTTTCAGGGGAAAGAATGATTAGGTAGTGTTCAGCTGTTATTGTTGTTTAAATCCAGTGTAGCTCGATGGTGAATTGACACAGTTGTTAAGGTGTCAGATTAAATGCCTCAGTATTTGTCCCATCTCACTGCACTCCAAGGTCAAATCCTGCAGAGGTTAATTTTGTCATTCATCCTTCCACGGTCAATGAATAAAGTTCCATTTCAGTAGTGTCGGATTAACAGAAGTGTGTGTGTGTGTGTGTGTAAATATATATAAAAATAAAATCATCATCATCGTCATTTAACATCCACTTTCTCTGTTAGCAAGTGTTGGATGGATCTTCACAAACCCAGTCTGTATCAAAGTGGGCCTACTGACCTCCCAGACAGGCCAGGTCTTCACATCTCGCTTACATACTGTTCCATGTTCTACCAAATGTATTTTATCATAGAGTGTTGTCATGTCCTTGACACAGTTTGGCAAACATTTTATGGCTGGACGCCCTTCATATCACCAACCACTTAACACCATGTACTGGGTGCATGTATCACACTTTCAGTGCAACCTCCCCAACTGCTAATTAGATCACCTTAGTAACAAAAGCTGTTAACAACTTCTAAGGAGTCTCTTAGTGCTTACTTCTCCTATGTATCTGTCACAAACAAAGCGTATCTTTTCTGCTAGTCTGCCTACAATCCCACTTTATTGTGTGGACTGGGGACTTGGGTATGTAGAAATATCCAAAGTGGTGGAAAGGGTCATACAATATTATGATTTGGTGTGGGTGAGTATGGACTGTGTAGTTAAAAATACAGGTTTAGTAATTTTCTTTGTATGGTCAGAGCAAGATGTATAAAAAATTATATTTTTCAGTTTGCCAAACTGTAAGTTGAAGTTATTTTATTTGGGAAACTGTGCATAACTGGGAGAGAAGTTGGGATAAAAAGAAGAGAAAGAAAAATGGGAAGGTGATCAAGGAGAGGGGTGGCTTATTATATATGTATCTAGTTTGGAATATGTACACCATATTGCTGCATGGTTGATACATTTCTCTCCATCCTTTGCAGAGTCTCTAATATTGCTGACTGTACTGTTAATATTTTTCAACAATACAGCATCACATATTTGATGCACATTTATGATTAATTTACTCTGAAGCAGTAGTGTTCTTTCTCTAGACATTTTCTTACAACTATTCTAACCACTGTCCAATGACTAACTCAACAAACACTAATTACATTACTAAAGGAAGCATGAAGATTTACTTGCTTCCAGCACCAGCACAACATCAAAGGGATATTAATATTAAACTCAATATGGATCTTGTCAGTAAAGGACAATTTTGCCTTTCATTCCTTCTAGTGTTAATAAAATAAAGACTAAATCTATATTAGTTTTGATGCAATCGACTTTGTTAGATGACTAAATGTGGAACATTTAAATTATTGTACCCTATCCATTTTCATGAGATTCACCATATTTTTTTCATGTACTCTTTTATTTTACCAACTGATCAACAAACAACAGCAATGAATCCTAATAATAATAATTTTTGTAAGTTTGGCACTAGGCCATACATTTTGCAAGGAAGAGGTATAGTTATTCTAATCAACTTTCAGTTAGATATTTCATTGATCTTGGGGGATGCTGGGCAAAGTTGACCTTAAATGGAATGTTGCTCTTGCTAATGTTGATCATGATGATAATAATGATATAATAATAATTTATATGTATGCATTATTAAATTATGTTAAAACATATTTATATAAACTAGACTTTCTTGTTTCTCAGATCTGTTTCTCTTCTCTTTAGTTTTCCCTCTCTCTCTGTCTCAGCTCTTTCTCTCTCTCAGCTCCCTTCAGCTATTTCTATCTCTCCTCTTATATGGAATACATATCTTTTTATTTTGTTTTTCTAATCATACTAATATGTCATTAAGTTATGTATTTCTATAAAAATAGTCATTCCAATGTACCACTTTCATTTGAGGTGAAACTTAGCAAGCACTTGACTCAGAAGTAGTTGTGTTAGATTCATTTAAATATAAAGCATCACATGTATATTTATATCTTATTGCATATAAGGATGTCCTTAGTATAAGAAAAATTGTACTGGACATTTAAGCTGTAACAGTAAGATATGAAATTAAGAAAATACATCTCAAATAATTGTTGTAAATAGCTCCATGCATCTTAATCTTGTTTTTATCTGTTCTGTTTTCAACTATCTCCTTTAGAGAACTGGGATATTTTTTTTCTACTTATTTATTATATCAGTATCATAGTTTTTATTCCAAATATTGGCAAGTGTGTTTGATAAGAAGTAATTTTCTGCAAGAAGTATTTTTCTGCGATATACATATGACCGTGTCAACACTGCTACTTGGAGTCGTTTACCATCCTCCAAATTACCATCAGGACACTCAACTTTGTGATATCCTCAGAACTGCTGTCAGGAAAACAGCCACTTATGTTTTTATTGCAGGGATCTTCAAGCACCCTGAGATTGACTGGGAAACCTTTCGTTGGCTGCAAAGTGCAAATGAACTAGTGCTGGACTTGAACTGGTCCCAAGTAGTCACCTCCCCAACAAGAGGTGACAACACTTTGGATCTACTCTTCACCACTACTCCTGAAACGGTTATTAGTGATACTACTGAGGAACCTTTAGGTGACTCTGATCATGCTATGATCATTGCCAATCTGTCATGGGCAGTAACAAAAACCACAACTATCTCCAAACTGCTTACTTTGACTGGAATAAATTGGACTGGAACTGTTACTGCACTGAGCTGCAGCGTCCAAACTAGCTTGAGTTTTATGACTCTGGAGATGTCAACAGTGTACTCCAGAACATCCTGAGCTCAATATGGACAGCATGTGCAGCATCGGTGCTACGTAAGCAGAAAAAACATCCCAAGAGTGCAATTTGGGAGACTGTAGCATTGCCAGGAAAGAACGTTGTAATGCTGAATGCAAGTACAGACTGCATAAATCAGATATCAATAGGAAAAAGCGAAGTAAATCATCCAACCATCTCGAGCAGGTGAAAAAAAAGGCAGTGCTTGAATTTGAGCAGCGCATAGCAACCCAACCCTGACAGTAAGGTGTTCTGGAAGTATGTTCACTCAAAGCAGAGGCCTCACTCTCCAGTTGGTCCTCTTCGCAATCCCCACACAAGCCAGGTTACTGACGACCCCAAGGAATGCGCAGAACTCATTGCTGAATGCTATGCAGGCATTTTCACTGTTGAAGATCAGAGTGTACCATCTCCACCACCTCTGACATCAGGTTCTATTACAACTATGGAATTTATACCTGCAATGCTGCGACGTCACCTTAAACATAAAGGCAACCATGCCTCTCCTGGTCTTGATGGTGTTACATATCTGCTTCGCAAACGTGGTGGGTACTTCCTTCTGCACCAGCTATCACTCTTCTTTCAATTCTGTCTTAACAACGGGGCTACTCTGGAGCAGTGAAAAACTGCCAGTGTCATTCCTCTGTTCAAAAAGGGTGACCACACATCACCTGTGAGCTATCATCCAGTCAGTCTTACTAGCTGCATTGCCAAACTGATGGAATCCTGTGTCAGAGAAACACTTTGGAACTTCTGGAACTCTCACAGTCTTATCTGGCCCTCACAATTTGGATTTACCCTAACTCCAGCTGCTGTGATCAACTTATCAAGTTTCTTGAAGACATCACCCGGATCACTGATGGCGGCTCATGGGTGGATGTTGTTTACCTTGACTTTCCTAAAGCTTTCAATTCTGTGCCACACAAAAGACTTATGGCAAAACTCTCTGCAATGGGTGTGAAGGATGATCTTTTTAACTGGTTGAAAGAAAGTCCTTCATTCTCAGTCGAAGAGAGGTAGTCATGGTTGTAGGACGGCATTCCTCACCGTATGAGATGTCATCTGGTGTACCACAGGGATCTGTTCTTGGCCTCCTTTTGTTTGTGGCATATATTAATGACATTGATGCCAACTTAAAGAATGCCACAGTTCTGAAATATGCAGATGACACCAAGCTGTACCTTGAGATAAAAAGGACAGATCCTGAACACTATAGATCTTGCCTGCAATCTGACCAGGACACAATGCAACAATGGATCATGGACTGGCAACTCAAGCTGGCTGTGGACAAGTGTACCACCATGCATTTTGGGAGTAAAAACCCAGCGTCCACATACTCCCTCCACAACACTAATATCAAGAAGTCTTCTTGTGAACATGACCTGGGCATTACTGTCAGCAGCGATTTGCGTTGGACGAAGCATGTTTCTAAAATTGTCAAGAAGGCCGAGGGTATCTTAGCATCACTCAGCAAGACCTTTGTCAGCCGCTCTCCAGCTATCTATTTAAAGCTGTATATAGCTATAGCGCGGCCACACTTAGAATTTGCATCACCAGTCTGGAACCCCTATCTTGCTCAGAACATTGACCGCCTGGAAACTGTTCAGATACGTGCAACCAAACCTAATATTCCCCCTCCATACACATGCACACATGTATATTATGACTCATACACTATTCACTTCCCTGACATTTGTATATTATTCTATGTACTATACATGCACCTTTGACGAGTTGTAGTGCACCTGAGCACTTTACACAATAATTTCATTATTATTATTATAATAAATTATTGTTTAAATTAGTGATTCCCAACCCTTTTCTCTCACAAAAATCCCTTTTATTTAAATGAGTTTTCCTATAGACTCCCTTCTAAAATTACTCCACTCTCAGATTTGTTATACATGGGCATTAAATGCAAAGATTGGAAATAAAAATAAATTGAGCATGCTTCACTGGATATGTAATGTTAATGTGCATAAATGATAAAGTGTTGAGGAGTTAAGAAATAAACTGAACATAAAAAGAATCAGTTGTAATGTGCTGAAGAGAAGGTTGTACTTGTACAGATGTGTTATCTATACAGATGATGATTTTTGAGTGAAGAAATGTTGTGGAAAGAAAAACCTATGTGGACAGAAGAACTAAATGCTAACCTTTGTATTGAGTATTCTCTAAAGTGGCATGTTGCAGCAGCGGCAGTGACTCCTCCACCTTCTCTCCACCCTCCTCCTCCCCGTCCAGATTTTTCTGTAGATCTTCACCTGCTGAACCTCAGTCACATCGATCTCAGTGTGATGGGAATCTAATCTTTAGCAATAAGGTGACAACTTCTGGCATGATCTGTCTTATTGGAGCTCCTCAGCAGAGCATAGTTTAACTGTTACTACAGATTCTAGGACATGTCAAGAACCATTTTGTACTTTCAAAAATCTATCTATACTGAGATTCATGACAAACTCCATGTGGTTTTTCTAAAAAATTTCATTTTTAATGCATGCATTTCTATTCTAAGTTTTGTTAATATTGCAGTATTCTAAAGCCTAATATTAGAATTAATTAATTAATCAAATGTAAATGTACTTCCAGTAACTTTTACAAATAGTTACAAATGTTATTTATACTTTGGAAGTGTTTCAAAATACAAAGGCTAGTCATTTTGTAAGTTGTTTTTTTTTCCCCTAAAAATACAATGGAAAAAATGCAGGTGTTAATTTTCACGTAATTTGTGAAGTTAATTGCTACAGCTCCAGTCATTTATTTTATTTTATTTTTTCTTCCTCATTACTTCAAAGTAAAATTAGAGAAGCATATGTCAACTTGTATTACACAAGGAAAAAGAGTTTGTGCCTTTATACTTAATGGAGACGAAAATGTAATAAGTCAAAATAAAACATGGAATAATATAAATAATTCCTGAGGTTAAAAAACATAGTCAAAGTTTGACTTTCCAGCAGGATTAGGATCAATCAGGTAAGTGAACACATTTAAATAAATATAAGCACTTTAACCCTTTAGCATTTAAACTGGCTGTATCCAGCCAGAATTCTCTCACCCCTTTCTCTTTAAACTGGCCATAACTGGCTACTCATACTGATGTTAAGGTATTGTTCTCAAAATGAATAATATAGATTCAATATTATGTGAGATAAAGCCTTTACCACAAAAAATACAATAGTAAATATAGAGTATTGTAAATGCTAAAGGTTTAAAATAAACAACTTTGTATCAAAGAACCAGAGTCAGATCCAGATGGTTTGGTATCAAAAGGGTAAAAATAACTTAGTTTAGCTTGATTCATGTTTATAAACACTATTTTAATTTGAGTTGTATATTCAGTAGTTATATTTTACAGTGGTTATATTTTACAGACAATAAATAGTCCGATTTTTGGTGACACATTTTATGTTTCATTTGAATGATTTTCTCACTAGGTGAGAAAAATTATCTATTGAAGTAAAGTGTGGTAATTTGTCACATTTTACTCAGAAATTTCCCTACCTACCCATTACTGATGAGAGAGAGATATTTTATGGCAGTTTTCTTAGGCTTGCACAGTTGGACCGGTTCTGCAATTTTTAACATTTGGTACAGGTATTTTATAGCTGTATGCCTTATGAAAGAGTGAATGTGTGTTAGTAGAATGCATTCAAGGACAGCGGATTGCCAAAATGTTAGATAGAACTCTCTGCACCCTGAGTTCAAATACTGCTAAGGTTAACTTTGCCTTTCATCCTTTTAAGGCCAATCAATAAAGTGCCTGTTCAGTACTAGGATCAGCCCCCCCCCCCCTCTCTCAGAAATCGGCTGTGTTTAGATTTGGAGAAGGATGGTGTCCCAAGTTTTAAAAATTCCCAAGACATGGTGTATGTTATTATTGTGCTCCCATGACTCCATCAGGAGTTCAGGGCCCATGTATGCAGAACATGATATCTTAACTCTCTTGGTTCTGTATCTCTTTTTCTCTCATGTGAGTTTGAAAGTGTTTGGTATATACAAAGACTTCAACATGGTGTAATTAAAAAGACTTTAAGTTCCTATAGTTTCTCCTGTTGCTTTTGTTTATATAATATGGATAAAATACCAGCCTGAAGGTTGTTGGTATATCTCTTGAGCAAGAAATACCTAATTTTTTTCAAGGAATAGAAAATACCAATCCATTCATATAAAGACAAAACATGATATGACAAGAAAAGAATAGAGAAAAATAGTGCATTCTAGAAAATGTACTGTTTACCATTTGAAAGCTATCTCTGCAATTTTTCAGCTACTTGACCTAAAAGTTAGTTTAATAATTCATTTATAGACAAGTGGCTCACATTTATAGAGAAGAAGAAATAAGAATACCTAACTTGGTCATAAATTTTATTTACCATTATGCTTTTGAATCTTTCTACCCTCCTCCTCCTCCTCATCACCATCCCCACCACCACCACCACCACCACCACCTTTTCATCGCTGCTACTGCTGCCACTTTTTAAAGTCTGTTTCCCATGCTGGCATGGGTTAGACAGATCATTTGAATTCTTATTTGGGGGTTATGTATTCTACTTTTGGCATGGTTTCTACTGCTGAGTGTCCTTTCTAACACCAACCACTTAACAAAGAGTACTGAATGCATTTTATCATGGCACCAACACTAAGAAGTTTACCATGCCATTAGAAATGCCAAAGGGTCCTCTCAACTCTGTATTCTATTCGTTCATGCTTCAACCATTTTATTGAATGTGTTTTATTATAGTGCCAGCACTAGTAAGACTTGCACTCTGCAAGACTAAAGAGTTTTTTCTTCATTTATCTAAATCAATATAGCCATCTAAATGTCTGTCTGTCTAAGGAGTGTATCTATTTTTCTCCCCACTTGCACTAACCTTTGTCCTGTTTCCTCCCTCTCTCTCTTAGCAACATCTCTTCATAGTAACTCTCTCCTTCGACTGTCAAGTGAAGTTATAAAATAGCCCAAATAACTTAATTAGCAGTGGAGTCGGGTGCTTCAAAGTCATAGCAGGCAGAGAAAAAGGGTGGAAAAAGTTCAAGGAGCTATTATCAGTGGTGACCAAACTACCTAAGGAGTTAGGTTATTACATCAGCGAGGTGGTTGCTGTTAGTGACAGTGTGTGTAATGATTTACTTATGGAAGATAATGAAAGGGGAGGTTTTTTCCAGTTATATATATTTTTTATTGATGCATAAAAATTGTTATAAGATTTCAATTACATTTCTACATGATGTGTTTTTTCATTGTTTTATTAAAGGTGGCAGTGAGGTTGGAGCAGCTCTTGTATAGGTTGATACTTATGGGGAAAAACCAGAACAGAAAGGAAATTTTAGAGGATTGAAGTTTTAAAGAGATGGCATTGAGCAAAGGTGCAGGATTTGAGGGTTAGAGACTTAAGGGAAGATAAGAAGTGGACAGATGGGAATAATGGATAGGCTTGGCTGGAATTGCTGCTAAATAGAAGGAGTAGAGGATATTATAGAGTGGTAGTAAAAGCAGAGAAATGTTACAGCTTGCCTGTGGGTTAGTGGTTAGTAAATTTTTGATGACCTTTTTGGGATGTATTCTGTTTTTGTTTCCTTTTTTTAAAAATATCTAACAGCCATACAGTTCCATTGTAGGTTGCACTTATGCAACTGACTAGACTGAGGTATTTTCAGGCTTTGTGGAGGAAACTTAGCATTTAGGAGAAAATTTTTGGCAAGGTTATAGATATGTGGTTGTCAGATATTTTCAGGCCTAGCATATGCAGGAAATTTAACCCTTTTGACATCAAACTTCTTGAAACTGCCCCATGTTCTGTGATAGAAAAGTTTTTGTTTTAAGGTGCTTTTATTTATCTAAACACCTTCTGTGATAATTCTAAGAGCCTTTGTTAATGAGAAAGTTAGTTATATTACTAAATCCATCCAAATTTTTGATTATTTTCAAAATTATTTGAAAATCAAAGGCAGTAGTTTTCATTAGAAATATGATAGCGAAAGGGCTGAAGGTTTTAACCATGTGTTGTTCATGAGTAGGGAGGGTGTAGTGTTTGGCATTAAGAAGGTTTATAAACTTACAAGATATGCTGCATCAAGGTTTTGTAAATAAATCTTGTGGATGCTATAATAAGAATACAATTATTTTCAAATATAGTGGTGAGAAATTGGCCAAATTTAAAGTTTGAAAATTAAATAGTTAAATCAATTTCTAAATTAGAATATAAAATAGCAACTTACCTCAATGATTCAATTCATTCAATTTTTTAAGTAACTACAATGGGAATGGTTAAGTATTTATAAATAAAACATTGCCTAAAAAAAACTCCATGATGATTATGGTTAAGCTTGTCATAGGGACGGCAAGGCTAACCAGTGCTTTAGCAATGCTAAAAAACGTTTGTATATATATATATGACGTGAGGTATATGATTTTTAATGCAATGAAATATCTATGATCGTCGGCAAATCACTGATGAGGGACTTATTTAATTACATGTTATCCATGTGCTACCAGCAGTATTTTTCTCCCCATTTTATCATATATATATATATATATATATATATAGTTGGGTTCTAGCCATGCAGAAGGCTATAGTATAATATGGCAATAAAAAATATGACAGGTGAGGAAAGGAGGAAAGAGTGAAGAAAGAAAATATAGTGACAAGCAATGACATCCTGAAGCCAGGAAAGAAGTGAAATGATATATTGATAACTAGATTTGATTTGCAGAGATTAAAAAATCCAGTAGCATTTGAATAATAGCTTTGCTCATAATGCAGGAACTGAGTAGGTAGAAACTTAACCCTTTCAATTACCATATTTCTGCTCATGATTTTCAAATAATTTCGAAAATAATCAAGAATTTGGAGGTTTTAGTAATATAAATAACTTTCTTACAAGTTGGTATTCTGGAATTATGATGGAAGGTTTTTAGATATACATAAACACTTTAAAATAAGCTGTTTTTAATCATAGAACCAAGTGTGGTTTCAGGCAGTTTAGCATTAAAAGGGTTAATACAAATGCTTCAAACAGAAATTTATATACAATAGTGCTGATGCCAGTAATGTTGGTACCATGATAAAATGGTTGGCGTTAGGAAGCTCATTCAACTATAGAAACTAATCAAATATGGAATATTTAATCAAGACATAGTTCTTTGACCAGTCTTGTCTCTGACTGTGATGATCTGCCTAAACCATATCGTCTTTTTTAATGTATCATGGATTACGTTACTGATTAAAGACATATTATATATATATATGCAAAGACAAAACCACGTTTATGGTATAAAACAATGGGATTGATGAGTTAATACCTGTATACAGCAACTACAACGGTATGCGATGGGGCCCACCCACAGCCCCGGCGGACAGAATGAAGAAGGCGTTTCCCCGGAGGACGGCAAGAGAGACGCGCTGGAAAAACCACTCCAACTCGCGGGGCTCACACCTGCGGCTGGCCAGCTCAGCGCCTATGGTGGTGAGTAAGGAGGTAGCCCTGGGGCCGAGGACACCAGAAGTCTCCACTGCCAGGGGTACGACCGCAAACTTCGGAGAGCGACCGGTATTTGAGGAGTTTGGCCCCCTCAGCCCGACGTGCAGCAGATGTAAAATGATTGTGATACATTTGATGTACAAGAGTAGCTGATAGAACCATGGTTAGGTCAGCTATAAAGCTGGAAATAGTAGATTCATTCATCATCACCAGCAACACCAGCATTTTATATCTGCTTTCCATGCTCGCATGGACTGGAAGGGTTGTTATGATCTGAGACTAGACAGGTTGGAGTGACATTATCTTGTTCATATGTTCTATATCTGGCTTAGTTTCCATGGCTGGATGCTTTTCTTAATGCCAACTACCATTCTGGATGCATATTTTTGTGGCACCAGCACTACCACTTTACAAAATTGACTTGGTGCATTTTGTGGAACCAATACTACCACTTTACAGAGTGTACTGAGTATATTTTATCATGGTACCAGCACTAGAGAGGTTGTCATATGCTTAGCCAGACTGAAGAGTTCTCTCAAACCCTATATTGTCTCTGTTCAATTGCCATACACTGTGACCTCTGTTCTCTCACCACATTTACTTTAAAGTATCATAGTGTGTATACTGGTCGGTGGGTCTTTTGTATTTTGGCATATCATGAGTCAGCTTGGTCCTCTCATCCTCTTTGTGAGGTACAGTGTCTTGAGGTCATTCTTCACAACTTTGTTCCATGTCTTCCTTGGTCTCTCATTCATTCTGCTATTTCATGTGTTGGATGTAATTATAGTCATCATCATTATCATTATTTTATGTCCACTTTCGGTGGATTGGCAGTATCGGTAGTGGATCGGATGCCATGCTTTGAAGCATAGAATTACCTCCCTGTATGATCTGAGTTCAAATCCCGCCGAGGTTAACTTTGCCTTTCACCCTTCTGGGGTCGATAGAATAAAGTACCAGTAATGCATTGGTTAATTGCTGGCCTTGTGCCAAAAGTAGAAACAATTATTTTATGTCCACTTTCCATGCTGTCACGAGTTAGACCAATCATCATGGCTATAGAACCACACCTTGCTCATACGTTCCACATTTTGGTATAGATTTTACGACTGGTTGCTCTTTCTAACAACAACTACTTTTCAAAGTGTACTGGATGCATTTTACTGTGGCACCAACACTACCATTTTACAGAGGGAAAGTTCAGAGAATTGTTTTTTTAAATCTCTATAAAAAGAAGGGCTATATGAGGTATTCATAGGAAGTAAATCATATGCTATAAATACAGAAAGGTTGCAGTGATTGGAGAGGCGTAATCTGAGAAAGTATGATTTGATAGATATTTTTTCTTTTTTCTTTTTTTTTTACTGGTTTCACTGCTTCTTCAGATATGTCAAACATTAACGTATATTTTACCATTTTATGACCATATTTCTAATGAAATACACTGCTTTGTAATTAATTAATGAAAAATTTGGAGGTGTTTATTAAAATCATTAATTGTTTCATAATTAAAAAGGTCTTTGTAACAGAACAAAAGTTCTTATGTTAAATTATGATGAAAGATTTTAATTTAAATAAGAACCTTTTAAAATGGGTGGTTTTGTTTCATAGAAACAGAGGAGGTTGTATACAGGCTGGTATAAAATAAAGTTATGTATCAACTTCTGAATTTCTTAAATATTTAAGTCATCTAAACTATTTTCTCACAATTCTTCCCATCTCTAACAAAAGTATTATTATACAGAAACAACTAGTTTTATGGTAGTTACATAACTATTTACTCAGTGCTCCAGTCAACTTAACTGAAAATAGGCACAAATTCTACGAAGGAGCATCTAGCTGTCAAATTGTCAAATACTTATTTCTATTTACGACAAAAACAAAAATGAAACAATTGACATTTTTTAAGCAGCAAACACATTCCATGAATTGGATATTACTTTATTGTGAAATCTAATTAAAACAAAAGACTTTTGTTTTAAAAAACATTGCTTTTCCAAATTAACAACACACTTGCTATCAATTGTTCTTAAGCTTGTGACCTGTTCTATTGTATTCCAGCTTTCATAAATCCAAATTAAAAGTTAAAATATATTTTAACAATTATTCTAGGTAACAATAAAAAAAGAAAATGTGGGTAGAAATAAATTGACTTGAGAGATTTTTATATATTTATTTAATTATATGCTGTTTTATGTAAAACAAAACTAGTTTTCTATATTTTATGTAAATGTCCATTTATTCTCTATATTGCTTTATATATAACATTTTGTTATTTGTGGTAATCTTGATTATGCAGTGCAGATCAGTTCACTTGGAATATCATCAGAAGGAGCCTTTATGTGGCTAGGTTCCCATCACAACTGAAGTCTTAAGGTGTCCAGACTGCTGTTTTCCTCTGCATGAGGAACAATCCCTGTTAGGCGGAATGTCTGATGTTTTCCATGGCAATGCTTTCACCAACCTGTCTGTGGAGTGTCCTTGAGATATACCACCTAGCCACGAGTGTAGAGGTTTCCTTTCCCTTCTTCCTTCTATTTTCATTAATCTTTTCTCTACTGCTTTTTTCTCTCTTTCTGCTTATTATTTGTAGTCCCTTTTCTTTTAATATTTTCACAATTCTATACTTCTGATCAATAATAAATTCCTCATTTATTTTATTATTTTGTTTATTACTACAATTGTTTACTATGTAATAATCAGATGTTCAAAACATGTGGTTCATAATTATTTATTCAACCCACATAGATATATATGTTACCACTCATAAACACATGCCAATGAAGAAGCCTTTTCAGTTGTTTTATCTGTTAGAAATAACAGCCAAGCCTCTCTTAACTTTCATCATACTATATTAAAAAGGAAACACACATTGGACAGTATAGTCACAGATATTCCCCCCAAAATATGAGATAGTCATGGTTGGGACACCTTAGATCATAGGTGTGCTCATTTCGGCTGATACAGAACTAAACAACTTGCTATTACAACACCTTCTTGAAGTCATTTACTCCTATTTCTTTTTCTTTTGATTCATTTTGTATAGTACTTAACCTGTTGTCTGGTTCAACACCTCTTCCTTTGATCCTTGATTTTTTTTAGCAGAGTTCACTCTGTTGTATGCATTCAAACCAGATCTCGGGTTTGAAGATACCTTTCTACTTCCACCTGGTGCTGAAAAGGCTCATAGGCACTGTTCTTCTCTCCATGACTAAACTTTAAAAGAAATATATATATAGTAGTAATAATAAATACAAATACCCAAATCCAGAGAGGACTTGATAAGAATTGTGTATATATACAGTATATATAAACCCATAGAGCAAATATTTATTGTTAGCACAGATTAAAAGTTTAAGCAAACAATTTCTGATTTCACCCTAAAGTGGGATCTTTTGAAACAGATATATCAATCTGTGGAGGCAGATGTGAATATTTCAAAACTATTATGAGCAAATTTTGCCTTTAAAAAATAGAAAAACATAATGGTAACATGTGAAAATGATAACACAAATTATATGCAAAGAAGTGTCACTGTTTTTTTGGTGACTGGAGGTGGGATTTGAACTCAGAATGCACAGAGCCAGAACAGATACCTTCTGATTCTTTAGCAATTCTGCCATTCAACTATCTATGAACTAGTACTTTAATTATTGGCCCTAAAAGGTTGAAAGGCAAAATTGGCCTTAGTAGGATTTCAACCCAGAGTGCAGAGAGCTGGAACAATTACTGAGGCATTTAATTCAATGTTCTAATAACTCTGTCAATTTTCTGTCATTAATATTGTTAGAAATCCTAAAAATGATTTGATGTAAATAAACTTTTTATTGAAATCTTATTTAGTGCAAACTTGATTGATTAGTGTTAATTAGCAATAGAACTAACATGTGATTAAGAATAAAACCCATGTATGAACCCTTATACAATATGTTTATGAATGATAAACATACATATAGTCTTACTGTGAGTATCATATTACAGCTCTCTTAGTATCAGTGGAAGAGTTTTATATACATGTATTTTAGAATAATTATTCATCATTAGCAATGCTTTCTGATGCTGTGATACCGAGGTATGGAAAACTTCAAAGTCTTATCACCATCATTATTATCATCATCATCATCGTTTTATGTGCATTTCCCATGCTGGCAAACTATTTTTGTTGAATGATTTTTTTACATATAGTACAAATTTGACTCGATTGTATTAATTTATATATGTACAAAGTTTGTCAAAAAGTATCTTCATTTTTTCCTGTGAGAAGTAAAGACGAACGTGTGCAGAGTGGAGCTGCATACATTCATGCACATACATGGGTTTTTGGTAAGCTTTTTAGATGTGTCAGTCACTGTCAATTAACCAGCATGTGGGGTGCTGTACTTTTTACTTGTTGCATTTTTGTTTCACTTAATACTGCCAACAAGGATCCTAAGTTCCCGAAGACCATATTAACTAGAGATGAAACATGGGTGTATGAGTATGACCCAGAAACCAAAGTAAACAAGGCTGAAAAAAAAGCACATCAGGTGAGGAGCAAAATCAAGGTGATGCTGATTTCCCTTCAATTACTAAGGTGTTGTGCATCACAAATATGCAGCAGAGGTACAAACAGTTACAAAGGAGTACTATGAGAAAGTATCTTAATATCTTTGTGACGCAGTTCAGTGCAGTAACTGAATCTGTGGACCCTGCAAAACTGCATCAAACACAACACCCGGTTTCATCTCAGTTGATCCAAGGTTTCTTAACAAGGCATTTTGTTCCAATTGCCAGGTTCCCTACTCTCCAGACATGGCTTCTTCTGACTTCTGGCTGTTCCCAAAAGAATGATGCTGCTGAAAGGTTCCTGCTTTGAGAGCCAAATAGACATCATGCTGACTGTGTTGGCAGAGCTGAAAGCCATTCCAGAAGAGGCATTCCAGATGTGCTTCAAACAGTGGAAAGATCGTTGGGCTAAGTGCGTGGAGGCATAAGGGTCCCATTTCATAGGGGATTAGCAATTGAACC
>OZ024742.1:37946621-38089280 GCA_964016885.1 Eledone cirrhosa | reverse complement strand
CAATATAAATTAGTTGATAGGTTCTCTTCTATGACCCCTAAAAGGACTATAGCAGCAATCTATAAATCATTGGAAAATTAAACAAATGCTGTCAGCATTGTACAGTGTGCCCAGAATGCCAATTTGGGAATAAATTCATATCTCTGCAAAAACTTGATGCAGAGAAGTAGTTTATAGCTTATTGGAAGCATTTTGGCAAGCTGCAACTGATGGAGTTAAAACTATTCAAAGAAAGCACCTAATTTTGAAGATATAACTTGATTTCTCTTTTTTTTGGCATTTGCTGCAAAAATTGTATACTTTCCGTGATTTGTGGTTGGCATGAAAATAAATATAATAGATTTATAAATTTTATCAATTACTTCATAGGGATAGATTTGGCATACTTAGAAATGGCACTCTGGGCCCAGCAAACAAGACCTTATTTATGTTGTCATGTTATTACCCATTAGAATTATAGCTCACTAATAACGTTATTTGGACAAACTCTGTTCCAAACAACACTGTGTTTGCTCATCCAGTTTCATTGGTACACGCTATAGAGGATCAAGACGGGCTGTCTGTAGAACTTGATTTCTTTGGATGTTATCAGGGAAAACTTTTGTTCATGTGTCACAGTGAATGACATAAATGTGAATGCCACCTGGAAAACTGTTCAATGATTGATGGCAAGATGGTATCTCTTCTTCAAGGTGACAATGTCATGCCACATGAGCTGATGCAAATGATACTTCATTAATACCAGATAACAAAGGATTATATTTCCTGCAAGGAAGCATGGAAAAAATTGGTTGCTGGTGAGATATTATATCATCATCATCATCATCACCGTTTTACGTCTGTTCTTCCATGCCAGCATGGGTTAGATGGGTTGTCCTGTTGTGGGCAGTGTCCGGTTGGCTGACCTTGTCTTGCTCATACGGGAACTGATTCTGGCTTGATTTCTACAGCTGGATGCCCTTCCTAACACTAACTTCATTTACAGTGAGTGCTGGGTGCTTTTTTGCCGTGGCACTCCACGACCACTTTGCAGTGGAATGATAGGGACTCCAGTCTTATCATCTCATTTATACAGCTGAGTAAACTGGAGCAATGTGAAATAAAGTGTCTTGCTCAAGGAAACAACACATCACCCAGTCCGAGAATTGAACTTACAACCTTTCGATTGCAAGCCCAATGCTCTAACCACTAAGCCATGAAAACAATATAAAAGCAGATTTGCTAAATGTCAATTATTGCTCAACATCAAGTCCCTATCATATGGTGACTATTTTAGATGGAGTTGCCTCTTTAATTTCAGGGTTTTAGACATGTACTGTTTTTTTCAGCCAGCCCAAAGTTTTCTTGATGGCAATGCCAAATGCACCTGACTAGCCTGAATTGAACACTAGGAAAATGAAATGTCTCTAAATATTGATATTAATCATTTCAGTATCATTGTATTGGGTATCATTGTATTGAGTATCATTCTATCACACTAATACTTTTGTGTTAAGCTACACTTTTGCTTGATGGTAATCAAGCAAAAGTGTAGCTTAACACAAAAGTATGCATTATTTTCATGGGGAACTGATCTGTTGCAAGCTCCAACAAAGAACATTCAAGTCAGCATAAAATTTCAGCTTTAATTTCTTTTAACTTAATTTTCGCTCAAAAGTCCACCATAGCCACAGAATTCCAGAAAGTATTAACTCTATAGTGTAGAATGATGTGAAACTTTAAAAATTTTGGTTTTCCGAAGACTATCTTAGAGCAAAAACGGAATAATTTCATTATAACAAACTATTATATTTCTAAAAGTTGCCTGATTTTTGTTAGACTTGTTTAGAAAATTACACTTAGCAGAGTAAAATTAAATAAATTATCTTTCAGAAAAATGCCAATTAAATCTCTGGTTTACTAGCTTTGATATTTTACATCCTATTCATTTTGGATGATTTTCCAAGATATTTTGTGGATTTTTGTTAACTAGTTTTTATGCTAAAGAACAGCAAAATTGTAAGTATGCATACATACTTATATCATCATCATCATCATCGTTTAACGTCTATCTTCCATGCTAACATGGGTTTATACATATATATTTATATATACACATATATACATATGTAAGTATGGGTTATTTTGAATAATTATAGATTCATTTGCAAGCAAACGGCCCAACTATGCTATGCTGTGCCCTGATGGCTATCACCATCCATTTGTTCAATAGTAGCATCGAGGAACAATCAGCATGTTTCTGGGTCATTACCCTTCATCAGGACTTTATACCTCTATGCTACTCGATTGAAAAGTTGAAAATATATAGTATTTTTTAAAGTATACATCAGCTAATTAGCCTCATTTGCATACTGAGCGATTTTATGGCTGGCTTGCCGAAAATTAAAAACAAAATTAGAATTTTATTTCTTGTATGCATACTTACATTTTGCAGGAGTATGGGATCAATGGTCAGCTTCTTGCTGCCCTGATGTCTCTGTACGAATGCCCAAGTATTTGTGTTCGGATAAATGGTGCTAAATTGAAACCATTCAGTGTAGGAGTCGAACTTTGCCAAGGGTGAGTACTGTCACCTCTCCTGTTCATTATTTACATGAACAAGATTAACATGTGCAGCTGGGTTGGAAGTGGTATTATGACTGGCAGATGTAAAATCGTATAATCAGTCGGCTTGAATTTGCAGACGACATGGTTTTACTTAACTTGACAGAAGGTGATCTCCGACTTGCACTCGATAGGTTTGTTGCTGAGTGCTGCATGGCCGAAAAGAAAATCAGTGCTGTGAAAACTGAGACACCCATCCTCGCATGGAAGCCTGCACAGTGCATGCTACATGTAAATGTAGTTCCACTGAAGCAGGTAGAGAAGTTCAAGTATCTTGGGTCATCTTCATGAGTGATGGAAGGCAAGCGGCTGAATTAAGTGCAAGAATTGCAGGAGCTGGTGCAGTAATGCACCGGTTTTAGCATTCAATAATCAGAAGGGAGGTAGGCGTAAAAGCCAAACTTGCTATCTTCAATTTGGTATTTGAACCAACCCTATTGTTGTGAATCTTGGGTAATGACTGAAAGAATATGATCACGAATACAAGCGGCCGAAATGGGGTTCCTCCGAAGGTTCTTTGGAGTAACGTTACTTGATAGAGTGCGTAGCTTGGAGATCAGAAAGTCACTCCAGGTAGAGCTGCTACTTCTCCGAATTGAGGGATCACAGCTCCCGATACTATGGGCATATGGTTAGAATGTCTCCAGAAAGAATGGCTAGACAGATTTTATGGCAAAACCAAACAGCAGGAGACCCTCGTGTAGACCCCGAGCAAGATGGTTGGATAACATCCACAAGCTTGACTGGTCTCACTTGGGGATCCAGCCAGATCAGTTGGAGGCAGTTGCTTTTAACAGGACCTGCTGAAAGGAGCGTTTGAGGACTTTGCTCCCACGACCCTCTCAGGAATAAGTGGGTAAAGAAGAAGACGAATGGATCATTTGAAGATATTGTCTAGGATGTATGTATGGCATCAGCACTATCCCAGACGTGGGAACACTATTCCATTGTGGGTTTTACCTGAACAATGTGAAGTGTCAGAAGTTATTAGGAGTTGAAATGTTTCTTGACTCTGAAAGGCCAGTCTGTTAGATGCAGTTCTATGTATGTTTAGGATATGCCATGAAAGATCCTTGGTGACACCTAGTATTTGGAGCAAACGAGGGCTCTCTAATTGCGTACTGTTCATATTTGAGGGTGTTGAGTACATCAAAAGAGTTAAAATGCTTACTACTTTTGCTGGATTCAGAAGGTTGAGTGACAACATAGAATCTTACACAGCAATTTGAATGTTATTTATAAATTATATAATAGAGAATTATCTTTTGAGTGAACTGTTTACAGAAATAAACCTATCCAAGTACAAACTATTACTTCTTAAGTCCTACTGTTTATCGTTTTTTCGTTATATAATTGCTACAGTTTTGATAACATTTGTTAATATTTAATTTTTAATTTCTAAAAATAAATGAATTGCATTAAAAAATATTTATTTAATACAATGCTATTTCTGAAAATGCTATTATAATAATAAAAAAAAAAATAATGAAAAAATGACTAAAGAATCCTCTACTTGAAAGTTTTTTGCATCATCTACTTGAAACATTTTTTCATTGAATATATCTAATGAAATTTCTCCCTAAAGACAATTTAAGTTTTTGATGCATTCATTGTTTTTCTTTTCTTTCAGTCACTTTTAAGGTTTCTACAATATAAGAATATATTTGATGGTTAACTAACTCATTGACTGTCTTTCTCTCTCTTATGTATATATATATACTAACAAATAAAAATGAGTGTATGGTAGTGGTGGTGGTTGAGCATGTGTGAGAAGAGAGAGAGACATAGTCAATGAGTTAGTTAACCATATATAAATAAAATTTTATATATAGAGAGAAGAATTAAGAGATATTTTATAGGCATTAGTAAACACACACATCAATAAATACATGTATACATAAATTTGCAATATCATGCTATTAAAGGGTAGTATCTTCATGCAACACATTTATCCCATGCCAACCACTTAAGTAAATTCACTTTCCTACATTATTGATAAGTAATAATAGAGATTGATGCCATTCATTTTGGGGTGAATAGTCCAGCATCTTTAACTACTATTATTAACTCATTGCTTCACATTCACTCACTGAGTCTTTTATGCTTATATTTTAAAGAAAGGTGAGACCAAAGTACTGAACCTACTCACTATATGGTCATGAGTTCATGCCTGATTGTGCTCAGCTTTTGGGCAAACAACAAAATTTGCTTATCTATGTTTTCTTGACTGACTAACATGTTTTAGCTCAATTTCATGATAGGAGAGAGGGTTAGCAGTAAGAAAGATATCCAGGTGTAAAAACATTTGCTGTAACAATTGGTGTAAATTTTTATAACCATATTGTTTATACTATTATGGGAATACATATGAATTCACCCCATGCCAGCATGGAAAAAAATGGATGTAAAAACCATGATGATGATGATATATTTGTGAACATAAAATGAAATGAATGCCTAAGCTGGAGAATGTGTCCTGATTTTTACTATCATGCCAAGTTATTCTTATTTATGAAAAATTCAACATAAAATTAGCTAATATCCTAATATCCTATGGTCTTGTGTGTTGCCATATATGTAAAGAACCATTTTTGATTATACATGTAAGTATAACTATATACTAGAGAGATAAACGAATAAAATCTACAGTATCCATATAAACTTGGAGAATGGAGAAGAACAAAGAAATAAAAGCATCTAGCATTGTTTGCAATGAAAAGCATTAAAATGGTATAAACACAATGAAAATTCTGCAGTTTTATTAATGCATGGATTGGGTAGATTTGTGATACAGTATCTTTACTCTGTATATTCAGTCCTTTATCATTTAGATATAATAGGGTATTTTAAGGTTTTATATCATGAAATACATTTAGACTGGATGCTTTGCCACCATTTTGTATTATTAGTTTGTGATAAGCATATTTCTATGTGATTTCTGCTAGCAAGAAGGATTTTATTGTTGAATGTAGTTGAAATAAATTTTCTTCAGCATATTTGATTAAACCTGTTATTTCCATATCAGTGTATAAATGCTGAGGATTCAACCTCTACATAGTTTCCTACCTATTAGAAATATCAGCTGAATCTTCATATCACATTGGCTATTGCAGTCTTAGATTTTGTTTTAGAATGTTATATTATTTTATTGGTGACTAGTTTACAGTTGGTCCTTGGCAATCAGGTTCACAACTAATTACTACATTCAATGTAAATACTGATCATCATAATTTTATGTCTGATTTCTACACTGGCATAGGTTGAAGGAGCTGTCAAGGTCTGAGACCATACAAGTTGGAGCAACCTATCTTGCTTGTTACATTCTATATTTATTTGGCATGGTTTTAATGGCTGGGTGCCCTTCCTAATGCCAAACATCTTACAGAGTGTACTGAATGCATTTTTTGTGATACTAGCATTACCATCTTATAGAATTGATTGGGTGCATTTTATCAGGGCACCACCACTAACACTTTACAAGCCAAACTGGGCACATTTTATCGAAGCACTGGCACTACAGAGGTTGTCACAAGCTAGGCCAAGCTAAAGAACCCTCTCAGAATCCTACATTGTCTCCATTCGATTGTAACTCCTTTTGTTGTGGCAGTAGCCTCTGGTCTCTTACCACTTTTACTTTTAATGTCACAGTGCTTGTGCTAGTGGACAGGTCTTTTGTATTATGGCATATTGCCAGTCAGTTCAGTTCTCTGTTATCTCCTTTGTGAGGTTCAGTTTCTTGAGGTCATTCTTCACAACTTCATCCCATTTTCTCTCTTTCTTTCTCTAGCATTACACATCCAGCAAATCTGCACTCAAGGCCCATGTCTCACTGCCATGCAGCACAACAGTTTGAACACAGGCATCATATAATCTGTTCTTCACTCTGAACTTTTTCCATTGTCAGTTTGTTCAGAGAGTTTTTTGAATTTGTATAGTAACAGCATATCTAGTCCTGACCTCCTTTTCAGCTAGCACTTCCCATTTTATCCTGTAGGTCGAGCTGGACCTGTCAGCTTTGTAGGTTTTCTTGGTTTTAGGTAGTCTCAGGTTGAAGATAACTAGATGGTGATCAGTTGACAGCTTAGACCCATCTTTCAACATGAACATCCAGCTCAGAGACAAAAACAAAATTAATTATTGATCTCTGTCCCTGATTTCCATTATTCCATGTTTATTTATAGATGTCTTTGTGCTGGAAGAAGGTGTTCGTTATAGAGAGGCCATTACTAGAATAGAAGTCTAATAAGGCTTTCCATTATTTAGATTGGGATTGATGTTTCTTCCAATCACTCTTTCTTTGATGTCTCAGTTGTAACTACATTTAATGCTGCAGTGACTTCATCAAGGAAGGATCTGTATTCAGACTCTGGTGCATAAATGTATACCACCCACAATACTTTTCTTTCAGCCTAAGCTTCAAGAGGCAAATCCTCCCTCCTAACAGGATCTATTCCATAACACATTCTGACAGTCAGACAATTGAGAGTATCCCCACTCCCACCTGTGCAGTCATGATATGATGGGATATTATGAAATATATAATATAATGAGATATGATATATGATATGATGAGATATAATACAATGAGATATGATATATGTGATGTGATATGTGATGTGATGCGATATATGGTCCAATTTGATCAAGTTTGAATGCATTTGTCCATAGGTCTATTTGACCAGAGCTGATATGCAGTTAAACAACAGTTTTTGTTTTTGCCTGATAAAGTAACAATTTATCTCTGCAATTATAAACATTGTCTCTTTTACTAATTTTTTTTTTTTTACATATTAAATATTTCTCATGACATTTATTATTAATGATTAACCTTTTGAATTTCTGATTGAAATTGCAATGAGTCATTTGACATTTTATTTATTTTTATTATCTTTTTTTTTTTATATATTCATCTTTATTTACAATAATTCCACATTGGGTTTGCAAATGTGTGTTCTATACTTTTTAACTATTGGTGATTCCAATTTATATAATCTAATATGAGATTTGAATAAACGTTGTTTTCCCATAAAAACCAGCTCAATAATTTAAATACTTTCTTTTTCTCATAATTCATTTTCATATACAGGAACTGACTTTATTTGAGAAATACTTTAATGAATCAGATATGCATATCTCTCCTAACTTGTACTTAAAAAGAAAAGCCTTTGATAAGTAGAATTTCAAGAGATAATCTGTCTTATATAAAACATTCTTTTATGTTTGCAAAGTTACATTCAAAGTAGATATATATAAATATATATATTATATGCAAGCCGACCTTTTGGTTTAAAAATAATCATTAATATATTTAGTGAAAAGAAAGTGGATATAGTTATTGTGAACATAAAAGATAAATAATACTTGCCTCTTCATCTCTCAAACCTCACTTCTACTTGGCTATAAGCTCACATTCAGTGTGATCTACCACTTCAATTGTACCTTCTCTGACCTAATCTTTAATATATAATACTTGATGTGAATGCTTATACAGTTTGTGTGAAGTTTAGGTTTTCTTTTTAGACTTTCTTGTTTTTGATTAATGGTATATATATATATATATATAATGAAAATATATTCCATTTTTTTTTTGTTTTTATCAAATTACTGCTTACTTTAATATTATATGTAGTCTTTGTGTGTGAGCAAAATTATGAATCTTTTAACCAAATATAAGTGTAGTGGATTTAGTTACTAATTTTCCATATATTTATTTGTTTATTTTTAATTATTTTTTATTTACCTACTGTTACTCACAGTGGCAAATATACACAGTGGCAAATATACACTCCCCCAATTCCCTTTCATGTGATGGGTAACACTGTAGTATACTGTTTAACAAGCAACTGACATAGACAAGATGGGGCACTTTTTGGATATTCAGTTCTGTGAACAGTTCACTTTAACTTGCCTGACCACAACACTCACTACCTCTCAATCTATGGCTCATCTAACTCCTGTGGATGCAAAGAAAAGCACCATATCAACAACCTGGAAACCTTACTCTTCAACTTCCGTTGATTTTGTCTTTCAGTTCTTAACCATTGCCAAGTTCACTTCTTTCTTTCTATTCTTTGTCCACTTCCTTTATATTCTACCACTCAGGAAAGAGAGAAGTGTGAAGTAAATCCAAAATAAACTGTATACACACACATATACACACATAAATATATACATAAAGTGGTAGTACTGGTCCCACAAAATGCATTCTGTCCAACCCACGACAACATGGAAAATTGATGTAAAATATTTGGATGTGCATGAACACACACACACACCAAATAGAATGTCTGAGTGAGAAGTCTCTTAAATAATCTAGAACTGTAGCTCCAATTAAGTAGTAACTTGGGTCTGTAACAATCTGTACAACACATGATAGCATAGAAAAATTGATGTAAAATAGTGATGATGATGATAACTTTCAGCTCTGTAGACACTACATTATAGAGTGTATGTGTAAAAATAAATTAATATATATTGAATTTATATTTTCTGAGGACTTATACTTCTATAATACAAGCTTAATGTACAAACCATTCAAATTTCCTTAGAACAATTTCAGTCTCACTGTATGGCACCTTGGGAAAGTGTTTTCTACTATAGATTCGGGTTGACCAATGCCTTGCAATTGAAATTTGAAAGAAGCTCGTTGTGTGTGTGTGCCTTTATGCCTGTATTTATATTGCTGTTTGATTACATGTCTCACAACTTAGTGGCTCAGCAAATTGAAATCAATAAAATAAGATCCAGACTTAAAAAAACAACAAAAATACTAAGGCCAATATGATCGAATAAATCCCTTCAAGGTAGTGCATCTCCTCACTTGGATGACTGAAATCTGTAAAAGAATAAAAGATGAGTCTGATATCTATATTTTACCTTTGAAGTTCTCGCTAAATATCAACAAATAAAATCCTCCACTTGTCAACTGTTTCCTATTTTCTATTTAATGTTGAAAAGATAGAGAAAAGTTCAACAATTTGGAGAACACATTGACCCTTGCAACTCTAGCCTTCTTGCTCTGAACTTTAATTATCACAAGATAATTAGAGATTATTCTTTGTCAAACTATATATTCACTCCTTATTTAAACCTCACATGTTCATTCTCTTTCTAAAAAACCAATGAAATGTGAGACATTCTTAGAAAATACCAAGTTGTTAGTGACATTAACAACACTGTTGGATAAAATTTGGCATTATATCTTGTTATTTAAACTTTGTAGTTTTGGAACGTAACAAATAAAGAAAAATTACTAATAGTCCTAAATTAATCTGCTAGAAAAGATGACAAATATAACTATAATAATAACATATGCCATGCTATTTGCCCTTAACTCTGGATTGAGTCATAGAGGCACCGTAGTGATATATGGTGTGTCTTGGGCATTTTAAACATGGTGGAGCCCATCTCTTTCCAGAAAGAGAATGAGGAAGTGAGAAAGAGAAATAAAGGAAGAATTGACACTAGTACTGGACTGGTATTGTCTTTATCGAGCTCAAAAGGATGAATATCTGATGTTCTAATGATTCAGCCAATTCACTGCCTTAATAACATATAAAGCAGCAGGATGGTTGAGTTCATAAGGTATTGGACAACTAGCTGAGTGGTTTGAAGGTTGCAATCACTATGAAAACAATGATGGATCCTCTGTTGGGTTTCAACAATATTCGTAAATGTTATAAATTACATTTAGTAATTAGAAAGATTTAAAAAGAACATATAGAACCTAGAATATCATCTTAGATCACATTCAAATCAATGCCGCTCAACTGGATGCCAGCTAATAATCATGTCTCTTTCATATGTTTTGACACTAAACATTCAGCTTTTTTTTATCAACTTGTGAATTAATCTGTACCCATAACACAATTCTCAAACCAAATCAGCTTGTAATGACTTGTGACAAAGCCATAACAGGCTTTTTTGAATTACAGGTACAATCCATCTTATGGGCTTCTAAGGCTATGTTAAAGACACTTGTCCATGATGCTGTGGATAGAACAACCCTCAACACCAGGAACACGTTTTGTAGGTGTTCCCGTCTACCCTCTGTTCATCGTCCTCAACCTACAGGTTTATATACAGAGAAGGCCTATTCACTTGGGCCATTTTCGCCACATTCACCCACTTTTCAGCGAATTTACTGGGGTGTAGCACCTCTCTCTCTCCACTCTCACCTTCCTTCTGAAGTGGTACTTAAAGAAGGGGATAAGTTGTCTAGAGAGAAAGGTATTTGCTCTCAGTCCTTTTAACTTCATCCACCAAATTACCTCTTTCGCCATAGCCACCAGACAGAGGAAAACTGCCTCTTCTTCATTCTTAAATGAAGGCGGCAGGTGATCCTCACGATGGACTCGGCTGACAACTGGATGCATTCCACACGTGACAGTAGCTGTTCGACATAATTCCACAGGTCGGTCACCCCTGGGCACTGAACAATTGCGTGCAGAACGGTTTCGATGTCCTGCTCGCATCTTGGACAGGTCTTTTTGGCAGGATCTTTGCCAGGGCGTCTGGTAGAGCTCCTCGGTAGCACTGCCAAGCCAGAGACCTCTGGAAGTTATCCATAGGCCCTGGACGGAAAGTTCTAGTGAACAGACTGGTCAGTTCATCCTCCTCGATGCCTAGAGTTTCCCCGAGAACGTTGACGCACTTATTCTCCACTAATCCCCTATAGAATGTCAAAGTGGAGTCTCCGCTGATTGCCGTTTCCGCTTGGTAGAGGGTTGTGAGCGCCTGAAGGCACTCGAGGTGCCAGGCACCCATTTTCGGTCTTCGCTTGGCCCAAGACTGCAGCTTTGTTAGTGAGACGAGTTATGGAAGAGCTTATCTCACAAACAAGCATATAGATAGAAACTTATACACTCCCCCATATTTCCAATGAAAGATACTGCCTATGATTTTTAAATAGTCTTTGAAAATAATCAAGGAAATGCAGGAATTTAGTAATATGGTTAACTTTCTCATTAAATTATGCTGGAAGGTTTTTAGATAAATATATATATTTTGATATCAAAAGGGTTAGTCTTTGGAAATCATGAATTAACTCCTAAGATTTTAATGCAAATGATATTAGACTTCATAAGCACCAATTTGTTGCTTATTTCTCTCTCAAATTTGTGCTTTTAATGTCTAATATCAGGAAAAAATATTTAGCAAACGGTATTTTAGAAGGTAACAGCAATACAAATAGTAGCTTTAAATATTACGAACATTGTTTAAAAAAAGGTGTGGAAATATTACATAGAAAATATTTAATTGAAGGACCAATTAAATATTTCCAAGGAAAATGGCTTTAAAATACTTATTGTTGCTTTCATATATTTAGATAATGTTGAGAAGACAGGAAATATTCCAGCCATTTTGCTACTTTCTTGAAATGTATTGCTGACCACTTGTCATTTAATATTTCCTCATTTTGATTACAAGCTACTCAGAATAAATTCTCTCAAGGTTATTCAAATGCTAACAGCAATGAAAACATGTTTTATGAGGAAAACTCTACCAACATTTATATGCTTATATATTCATTTACATCATGTACTGATAGAAAGCAGATTCTACTAGGAAATTGTACTTTGTAATATCTACAATTCAAAATACGTAACTACAAAACAATTGCATACATTACATAGGCTTTGTAGCAATGGTAATGTTTTTAATTTTTACTTCATCTAAACATTTATTTCCTCATTAAAATTTAATCTACTGACATATTCAGTATTAATCTGTTATTATCAATACTAATTGTTTTCTTTTCCTTCTTTTTGCAGTTGTACTGACACTATCCAATCTGTAGACCAGTGTTTGTTTTTCCCCGAATAACAACAAAAGTCAAAGATATTGAGCTTGAGGCTAATTGTAGTTTTCTTCTTTCACTCAAACCAACATTGGCACAAGGTTTAGTGTCATTAAGACAGTTCTCAGTAAAGAGCCACAATTTATTTCGCCTTACTGCAATTCATAATTCTGCATCAGAATTATAGATGGAAACTTCCCTTGACTCCCCAGGTGGGGAAACACTTGGTCTCATAGGAGGAAGTATCGCAAAGCCATCTACCAATAGTGGAGGAAATATCAATTTAAACAACAATGGAACTAGTTCAAGAGATGGTAGTGATATGTTGGCTGCTGCTCTGGAACAAATGGACAATATCATTGCCTGTAAGTACATAATATTTTTCATTGATGTTTTTGGATATAGGTGCAGGCATAGCTGCATGGTTTTGAGTTCACTTTTCTGCATGGTACCTTGAATAAGTGTCTTCTTCTATAGCCTTCAGTTGATCAATGCCTTGTCTGTGAAATTTAGTAGATGGAAACTGCAAAGGTCCATTGTGTGTGTGTGTGTTTATTTTTGCATGCGTTTCTGTGTCCTGTAATGAGGAGGGGAACTGATCAAGACCAAGTAACTTAGCAGTTCGGCAAATACATATCGATAAAATAAGAGTCAGACTGAGAAAATAAGTACTGAATTTGGCATGATCAACTAAATCCCTTCACGGCAGTGTCCCAGCATGGTCACAGTCTTATAATTGAAACCAGTAAAATAATATAATGAAAGTATCAACTGTTGCCTTCAATGTTATACACTATCATCATCATCATCACCCATCATCACCATCATCATCATCATCATCAACACCACCACCACCACCACCACCACCACCATCACCACCACCACCATCATTATCATCATTCTATGTCTACTTTTCCATTCTTGCATGGGTTGGGCATGTCCTTTTCAGTACAGCATCTCCCCACTCATCGCAATCCTTTGTCATCTCTACTGTGAGATTCAGCGATTTGAGATCAGCTCTCACAACTTCCTCCTAGATCTTCCTTAGTCTTCTGCTGCTGCAGCTTGCTTCCACTGGGATTTCTTCACCCAGCGATCATCATCCATGCACATCATATGTCCAAACCAGTGCAGTCTTCTTCCCTGCACACAACATCTGAATCCTCTTATACTCAGTTTCTTTCTCAGTTCATTCATGCTTTATTGTTCATGTACATTAACATTGCACGTCCATCGAAGTAGGATCTGTTCATTTCTCTCCAGCCTTTAGATATCCTCTGCAATCACTTGTCAATATTTCACTACCATGCAGAATTGTACATAGGCAAACAACCGACCTTCCCCAGAGTAATAGCTCTCTAAACTTCTATCTCGTTCTTATTCTATTTAGTTCTTGGAGCACCTACCTCCACTACTAATTTTGGTAACCTAGATAGCAGAAGCTATCAACCACTTCTATGGATCCTATCTGAGATTGAAAAAGGTGTATATCACTGACACTCTTATTATCAATTTTCCATGAGCACCTTTTACATACAAAGTCTTCTTTTCCTATTAGTCTGCCTGCTATCCTGTTACACCTCTTGTGTACTCAAGATTTGCATTGTGTACATATAGAGTTTTTACCCACTCCTTTTCTGCAAGGCCATTTTCTGATGGGATCAGGGCCCTATCTTCTTTCCTACTTAACACTTTGGGTTTTTGCTAAGTTTTCTCTCAGCCCTTTTGATTCTAACTTCTTGTTATACAGTCTGAATTTGTTCTCTAGTTCTTCTGTGGATTCAACTCATTTGTTATGGCCTGAAGGACTATAATAATCAGAAGTGAGCTGTGAACTGAGCGCAATGAAACATATGCCTCAAGATCTGAAATTAGTAGTAAATGATACAAATTTTTCCCTATTCAATACCTGTCCACTTTTTACTGTTTTATTATTAGTCCAGGTGAAACTAAGCAACAAATGTTTCATCGTAATTGTTTTCTTATTTTTACTTTTTCATTTTTTCGTCTTGTTTTGATGTTGCTTTTGAAGATGAAGTTGCTGTAGGCTCAAACCTTTAATCAAATTGTTTTGGTTCTGTATCTTAGCACATGATATATTATTGATTTTTAACTCTGTATCCATTGGGAATGTAAGTTAAGAGAGAATTATTAATTAGAGAAAATTATAATTGCCAAAAGCATTTATCTTTACTATTAGAAAATTCAGTAAACTATTTAACATTAATACATTAATTGTCATCTCATATTTGTTGTTGTTTAACCATTTGATAATTGTATTTCTAAATAAAATACACTCTATTTCAATGAATTAATGAACAACTTTGAAGGATTTACTAAAATTATTAATTATTTCTTTTTTAAGATAGTAACTCTGATATGATTCTTGTATAAAACTATGAAAGATTTTAATTTAAAGAGAAACTCTCTAGAATTAGTGATTTTCTTTCATAGAACCAGTAGTAGCTGGCTGAGAGCAAAATATCTTTGCAAAATTTGGCTTAGAAATCAAGATCTATACCTGAAAAAATCTATGAAAAAATTCCAGAATTGATGTCTATTTTGACTAAAACATGACAAATTCAAAACCACTTTGGCATGGGTTTATGATTTTATACCTTCAAGTTCTGCTGGGTAATTTAAGAAATAACCAAATATCCAATATACATTTGACAAATAGTCTATATATTCATAGATATATGTAGTCTTTTGTTAAAAGAAATTTGGGGTGAAAAAATGCATGTAACTTATGGAACCTTGCTTGGACTTGAAATTGACAGTACTCAATAAAATGCATATGCACATACACTTAGAGAAAAATAATTGAATATGTAGGGTAGGTTGATCATGTCAATATTAACTCAATATGAATATTAAGCATTGTAAACAAATATATATTGATGATGTATCATATGACAAATAAAAATGACCACAGATGTGTGAAATGTGTAGTTTTCTATTGGTTGGCTGTAATCCTACTGCTACATATATTGTCTGTCAATTACGAGTGGTGATTTAAAAGCACAAGTTGATTTGTTCATTTCAGACATAAAAACACTTTGCTATATCTATAGTAGACTTTGCTAGACTGTACTGGCAATGATTGTCATTATTTATACTAAATGTTTTCTATTCATTTAAATACAACCGTGAGCAAAGTTTCAAATAGTATTTATGAAAAACAGGTGATTTATGTATGGGTCAAAGACTGAAGACAAACTATAAACACAAAGGGGGTGTAACTTATCTACTGCTGCAACTTATATATGAGTATATATGGTATATCAGATAATATTTTTTAAATTTATTTTTCCTCCATATTTTCATAATTTTTAATCTTCCACTATAATAGCATTAAATATGATATCTCTTTCTCTTTTCTAATCAATAATATTTATTGACAATCCCATGGTTATATTTGACATTTGAAGCTATTGCAAAATGGTCTCTACATTTGAATGTAGAATAGTTGAACTATTCTGCAACATATTTTAAAGAGGCATGTTAAGTTCTTTGTTTTTTTTATTAATAATATATATAAATTACTTTTTTTCCTCATGTTAGCTGAAAGTACTCTGCAACTTATGTTACCTAGGTGTTTAAATTAGTGACAGAAGTGAAGCTAGCTATAGTGCAGGAGCTAGTATTCTAAGTGGATATATATACAAAGAGAGTTTAGAGGAATTTTTGTTGTGCATTTTAGGCAAGTGGATGATTAGGTTGAAAGCTAAGTTGAGAAAATGCCTGTCTTAGTGTGTGTGTGTGTTTATTTATTTTTTTTAATAAATAAGAAGGAGGCTTACAAAGCTTGGCTTGGAAATAAGTCCTTCTTGCACTAGGAGTACAAGCAAGCATGAAGAATCACAGCAGAGATAGTAATAGACTGAGGTCATAAAGCCACTGGGGAAAATGAAATCCAGTTTGAGATATTAAAAGCTTTAAATAGAGAAGGTATTCTCTGGCTGACTTATGTGTGACAGGTGGCCTGGATATCTGGAAAGGCACCTAAGCAATGGCAATTGAGAGTGATAATCCCAATTTTCAAAAAGGGAAACAAGAGAGATTGTTCTAATTACAGAGGGATCTCCTTGTTAAGTATCCCCGGTAAAGTCTATGTAAAGTGACTGGTAGAGGGATGCAGGGAGATTGTGCAGCTTGTTTTTGCAAATGGTTATCTCCATCCCAACTGAACTGAGTATGGTGATTCATAGGCCCATGCACAAAGTGAAAATGACGTGTAGGAAAAAGTAAAAACCTGTGAAGAAATTTAATTCTGAAGTGTAAAAGTTAATTACAACATTCTACAAAGTAGATTAAAAGTGCCTCATGGGGGCTGACAGCCCTCTCACTCCTCTGCTAGCTATGTTGCTGATCATAAATAAACCTTTTGATTACCATCTTAACTATAATAAAGAAAGGAGTGCTGGACTGCATCCAGAAAAATTTTTTTTATCCCGTTTGTAAAATAAGTTGAATTACTTTGAATAAATAAATAATGAATATTACATAATTTATCTGCTAAATTTTGTAGCTTTCGATTAAATATATTTTATTGCTTATTTAAAAATTCACTTCTTTAAAATTTTCAAATGTCAACACTTCCGGTTAGCGATCGCTTAAATAAACATTCATATATTTTCGTCACTAATTTTTTCCTAATGCAGTTTCATCATCATCATCATCATTTCATTTTACGTCCGCTTTTCCCTGCTTGCAAGGGTGGGACGGGAACTGATTCTGGCTTGATTTCTACAGCTGGATGCCCTTCCTAACACCAACCTCATATACAGTGAGTGCTGGGTGCTTTTTTGCCGTGGCACCTCCACGACCACTTTGCAGTGGAATGATATGGACCCCAGTCCTATCATCTCATTTCTACAGCTGAGTAAACTGGAGCAATGTGAAATAAAGTGTCTTGCTCAAGGAAACAACACATCACCCGGTCTGAGAATTGAACTCACAATCTTTCGATTGCAAGCCTAATGCTCTAACCACTAAGCCATGTGCCTTCATTATATATAGTTTATATATATAATATCGTCTTTTTTTAATGTATCGTGGATTACGTTACTGATTACATAAGAGAGTGTAACACAGTCTTTGTTCAATTTTTGTGTTTATTGTCAATTACGATTTTATTTGATGTATCATATCTACATGCATATATCATCATCATCATTGTTTAATGTCTATCTTCTACGCTAGCATGAGTTTAGACGGGAATTGTCCCACTTGAGGCAAGATTGGTTGTCTTGCTCGTATAGGACTGTCTGGCAGGTTTCCTACGGCTGGATGCCCTTCCTAACACCAACCTCATATACAGTGAGTGCTGGGTGCTTTTTTGCTGTTTATAATATGTACTGGGAGGGTTTTACCGTGTTGCCTACACGGCCACATTACAGCGTGGACTGTGTGTTCTTTTGTTGTGACACCTACACGACCTCATTTATTTAGGACTGGATGATGTGGTACCAACATAACTTTACAGAGAAAGGGGTGGGAGTGGGGGAGTTGGGGTAGTGGGATGGGGGTGTATATTTGATTAAGAGGTGCCTACTGACTGTAGGTTTCGCTTTGTGCTTAGGCAAGGCGGGTTTTCTGTATTACTGCGTAGCGTCAAAGATCTCGGTCCAGTGACATTGTCTTGGAGAGGTGTAAGTGTGTAAGGCCGGAATTTATCAAATCGTGCCAGGTTTTTCTGGGTCTGCCTACTCTGTATTTTCCATCAATTTTGATCGCCCTGCATTTTTTTATACAGCTGTCTTTCATGCGCATCACGTGACCATACCAACGTAGTCTTCTCTCGAGTAAACAACATCTGATCCCTCTTATTCCTAATTTCTCACTTAGTTCATTTATGCTTTGCTGTTCACGTATATTACTATTACACATCCAACAGAACATGCAAGCTTCGTTCCTTTCCAGTCTGCGCAGATCCTCTGCACACAATGCCCATGTCTCACTGCCATGTAACATTGTTGTTCGTATGCAGGCATCATACAATCTGCCTTTCATGTTTAGAGAGAAACCTATAGCGGCCAATGAGTGTTAGATCATCTGCATATAGAAGTTCCTATGGGCAGCCGGTCTGTTATAGCCTGAAGGGCAATAATAAATAGGAGGGGGCTAAGGACAGAGCCCTGATGAACGCCAACTTTTACGCTAAATTCTTCACTATATTCGTTGTTAATTCTAACCTTGCTGACTGTTTCTTTATACATGGCTTATATAGCTCTCACTAGCCATTCATCAACACCTAATTTTCTAAGAGCCCACCAGATACTTGCGTATAAAATCAATATGCACACTACACATGTTAACAGAAAACCACTCGAAGGGTGGTTTTTCTACTAGTATTTCTAATGAAGACAGTGCCTATAATTTCCCAATAATTTTGAAAATAATGAAAAAAAAGATTTGGAAGGATTTAGTAAAATAACTTTCTCATTTTTATGCTGGTGTATGAAACATAAAATTATAATGAAACATTAAATTATAATAGATTTTTGGATATTTATAAATATGTTTTTTATTGTAGAACCAAGGGTTGTTTCAAGCAGTTTAATATCAATAGGGTTAAAATCATATAACAGTTCTTTTTTTTTTTATTCCTTACATTGTTCAGGAAGTTTATGTGTAGGAGCAGTAAATATTAGAAATCGGTTATGTACACAATAATCAGGACAGAATATGTTAGGCAATAAATATTGGGCAGTTGCTGGATAAAAATATCAAAGCACATGTACAAAAATTATTTTGCAATATAAAATTCCCACTAGTAATAATGTAGTAAATATGGAAGCTAAATATATGTGGTAGAACAATGTAATGAAAACTGAATTTCTATAATATAAACATATATACATTGAGTTCAAACCTTATTGTTTTTTATTGCAGACTACATAGCTGGAAATATCATTCCTAATTTATAGTTGACGACAGGCAAGGCTAAGTGATTAAGAAGTTTGCTTCACAATCATGATATCCCAGGTTTAATTCCACTCTGTGGTATCTTGGGCAAGTGTCTTTTACCACAGTTTCAGGTTGACTCTAGCCTTGTGAGTGAAATTGGGGAGACTGAAACTGTGTGGAAGCTTGGCAGATGGATTATACCTGTTATTGTGTTTATCTGATTTTGCCTTTAAGAGTTATGTCTTTCATATAATAATAATTATTGTATGAATTAAAAACTTGATACTTAATCAAATAAAGCAAGAAATCCTTGAGATGTTAACCATTATAATTAGAATCTGAATGTGTTGAAATTTGAACAAACAGCACACTAAATTCCCCCGTGGAATAATTTAATTGCATATTAGAATGTTTTCATTTCTCATTTAATTTCAAATTATCAGTGTAAATGCTACTAACTATGATATAGCATCGCTATTCTAACAATAGTAATTAATGTTAATATCTTTCAATGATAATTATATCATTACACTGCTAGGAAAGAAAATATCACCAATAACAGACTTATGAAAGTTGAATTATACAGAGTCTGAGAAAACCTTGATACAACTAAATTGGTTCTATTATATAAACATAGATCTTACTTATTAATTATCAAAAGTCCTTTGTGACATAATAATTATAAATATGAAAGTTAGCACATTATACTGCATACTTTTACTCTAAAGCCAATTGCTGCACCATGAGCTTTTGATATGTGCTGTGTTGTTGTTATCAGCAGAATTAATAGATCACCAGACTAGCAGTAGTTATCTGTGCCCTTTCAGGTTTTTAGTTCAAATCCTGTTATAGTTTACTTTGACTTGCATCCCACCAGCATTGATAAAATGATTGCTAGTTAAAAACTGATGTCGATTTAATCAACTGTACTCTCACCCACATAAACGTTTGCAAATGTTATAAGCTATTTTATTATTATGTTTGTACCGTCCTTAATATTTTTCTTTGTGTAAGCCCTGCATGGCTAATAAAGAAATTATTATTATTATTTGAAAGTTCCTTTGAATTCTGCTTTTTTCCAAAATCATGCCAAGTGTCAACCTGACACCTGAGGCAAAATTTGATAATACACACATTTTACAATCAATTGTCATACAAATGATGCCACAAGGGCACAAACAACAGTAAATATCTTTGCAAGATTTTTAAATTGATAATGCCCTTCTCAGGACATGGACAGTGCCAGTCAGCTCTATTTTTGTTGCAGCTTTGATTGCAGAATCGCCATCATTTTCAAAATGTATTCCCAATTTTTCCATTAACTTCCTACTTTCCTTTGTGATTGAATTTTACCTCTTCTTCCTTTCATGATCTGCAATCATTTTCATCATCCAGTCATCTGTGATTTTGAGTATATTCTTTTCATACAAATTTACATGGCTTTGACCCAGTATGAGAAATAACTATTAGTCATAGTGATTGCAGTAAATCACCAAATTATATATTGATATATAGTTAGTTTGTGGCTCCATCACTAAGTTATTTTGTTTCTTTTAAAGACCGATAAGTGGAGCTGCAGAGACTCTTGATTTGCCTAATATATGGCATTGTGCCTATGATGTGATACAAACTCACAACTCTTCAGCTGTTTCATTCCTTATCCATTCAGCCATTGCAACTTATTCATTACATGCACAAAAACCAAATAATTAATGTACTGACTGACCTATTGACCATAATATATCAAGTTTAGACTAAGATCATCATCATCATCATCATCATCATCATCCATTATCATTTGACATCCGTTTTTACATACTGGCATGGGTTGGATGGATTGCTCCATATCAAGTCAATACTTAATTGAAGCTACTGTCCTTGTAGATGGATTGTAAAACTACATCTCACTCAGATATGTTCTATATATGTCATGGATATAAAAGTGGACCTTTAAGAAAGGTACATTAAGTCATTTGCTTCAGGCAAACTAGCTCTAAAATTGTTTCCACCCCCATTTCATGGCTTGACACCAGACATCATGAAAACTATCTTAGTGACAAAACAGTTGTGAAAGTCCGAAATATGTTGAATTAACCAACTTGTAAGCATGAACAAATTAGAAGTAAAATTTAATTAGCTCATTGGATGAAATTTTGTTATAATAATAAGTTGCAGAAGAGGACTTGTCTAATTTGAACTGTACATTGCTGACTTGGCCCTAAATCATGATAGCAAAGAAAAGTAGTCTTAAATTTGATGAAAAGGTAGATAGCAGTAAAGAATGAAGGTTATAGTGACGAGTTTGATGAGTTGTAGTGCACCTGAGCACTGTATGTAATAATTTTCATTATTATTATTATTATTATAACAATATTTTCTAATATTTTATCTCCATTACCTATTCTGCTACTCTGAGCATCTGGTTTAGAATAAATGCACCATATCTTTGTATATCAAAAGAGGTGACTAAAAAGGTTGGTGCCAGGAAGGGCATCAAGCTGAAAAACATAACTTCAAAAGGATTCCATTAATGAACATGAAGCCTATCTTTGGGCTGCACAAAGATAACACCTGCTTTAGCGGGGAAAATAGCATTAAAATACTTGTTGTGCTGATGTGTCTATTCTGCTATTATTTATCACAGTGGTAGTGTTGGTGCCATGAAAAAAAATTCCCAATCCATAATGTAATGTGGTTGGTATTAGAAAGAGCATCCAGCCTCAAAAGCCCCAAACAGATCATATGAGCAAGATGTGATCATGTGATCTGTTTAGCCTCATAATGTGACAGTCTGTCTAACCTATGCAAGCATGGAAAATAGATGTTAAACAGGGATGATGATGAGTTTTTGTGTGCTATTTCATTGTTAAAAGTATAAGAGATAAAATCCTCTTATCTGTTTTTACCAGGCTGAGGCATCTCTGTCAATTTGTATATTTCTGTATATAGAACCGAGCCAAAATCTTTAAAATGTTAGGACTCTGGAGAAAATAAAATCTATAAATAGATCTATAAATGAAGTCATATGAAACAGATCTATTACTATAGGCAACAATGGTTAGAGATTTCTACTGTTAATACACTAATGGCTTAAAACTTAATGTTCATTTTATTTGATAGTATGAATACTTTTTCGTTATCAAACCTGATGAAGGAAGGAAGAGCCCTTAACTTCTGATGGAGCTGTAGAAGCAATTAAAACCTGATGGAGCCCATTGTGCAGTGAACCAGAACAAATACGAAGGCATTTTTTAAAAATCTAATTCCCTAATGACTCTTCCAATTTGCTGCATTCTAGCTCTGGTATTTTCAGCACATGATTGCATCACTTGTTGCTGTCGTTTGTAATCTCCTTTGTAAGTTTTAGCCTCTTGATGACCCCTTTAATCACTTCCTCCCATGTTTTTATTGGTCAACTTCTTACACGGGTTCCTTCCTCTTGGGGCTTTGGTACTTTATACATCACATATCCATGGTAGCAAGGCCTTCTCTCTTGCACACTACAACTGACTTCTCTAATACCCAATTTCTCTCAGATCCTTTGTGCACCATCATTTATGCACATTAACATTATACTACCAGCAAAGCATGCTCACCATATTTATTTCCTAGCTTTTGTACACGCTCCATATTCAAGGCCAATGTTTTGCTACTATGCAACATCACATTTCATGCACAAGTGTCATGCAATTCCTCCCTTTACTCAGAGAGGGAATCATTTTGTTGCCAGCTGAGGTAATAGTTCCCTTAACTTTTTCCATCCTGCTCTTACTCTGATTACTTTGTTTTCAGAACATCCTCTTCCACTGCTAATTAGGTCACTTAGGTTAAAAGAAGCTATCAACTACTTCTAGGGAGCTTTCCAAGCATTTGAAAACGTTTATTTCATAGGTTTTCTTGCTGCCAACTGCTCTTGTGTATCTGATACATACAAAAACTGTCTTCTCTGTCAATTATATGTGATTCCACTGCAGCTGGGCACCAATAAACTATATTGGGATACATTCTCTGGAATTCCTATACACACATTTTTTTGTATATTGAGCACAAACTCTTTTCATGTGGAACTTGAGTACTTCTGCCATTCCTGCTAAATTGTTTTAATGTAAAAATGATTTTATTTTAAAATGTTTTGGTTATTTCCTTACTGTTAAATTACCATATCATAAAAATGTATTTGTAATTTAATATTTTGACATTTTATTGAATTTAACTTAACGTCAGAAGCTTCAACACACATTTTTTGACTATAAAGGATAGTTTGGAGATGGAAAAACGTTGACAGTGTCACCTGTGGGATGCTGTCCATTTTCCCATCAAACTTTAAGTTAAATTCAATATAATTTATACCTGTTCAACAGTTCTGAAAATAGATCATTTGCTTTTCTTTAATGATTTTCATTCTCTAAATTACTTAAAGTACATTTAGTAGCTAATGATATTTATTATCCTGTATCTCTATTTTTTATTGACTGTCTCCCATTTCTTATGTAATACATGTATTTAAAAAGAAATTTCTTGAGATTGGAAATTTCTTAATCATGATATCTAAAATCTCCGAAGTTTTCATTAGTTGGAATGTTTACTAGTAGTTATTACATTGCATTTTTTCTCATCTTAAATGCATTAATTGTGAGAAAGTATGCATGTATAAACACATTTGTATATGCATATAAAAAAATATATATTTTTCGTTTATGCCTAAAACAAAGTAGTTTTTTTTAACTTCTTGCATAATTTTTGCTTTTTTCTGTTGATATTGACATTTTGTGCAATGCTGATGATACATAAGAGTAAGCTATGTTTGTGGCACACTATTTTTTTTTTTATTGCTATAAGGGAAACAAGAAATTTCATTAAATGCTATTTTCATTTAAAAAGAAATTAAAAAAAATTGAAACAATTTGCAGAATCATATTTGAATTTTCAATCTAAACAAAAGAAAAATAGCATATATTTATTTATTTTTTCCAGAATAAGCATTATAGAGTGCAGCAAAAAGCACCTAGTCCTTTAAGGTGGTTGTACTGGTACAACAAAAAAGCATCCAGTACACCCTGTTAAGTGTTGTCTTGATTCCACAAAGAAAAGCACCCAACCCACCCTGTAAAATGGAAGTGGTGGTGCCACAAAAAGCTCCTTGTACATGCTGTAATGTGGTTTGTGTTAGGAAGGGCATCCATCCATAGAAAATCAAACCTAAAACAGACCTGTATGACCAAGATGTAGTCACCTGATTTGGTTAGCCTCATAACATGACAACTTGTTTAACCTACGCAAGCATAAAAAATACACATTAAATGGTGATGATGATATATGTTGAATATAAAACCTTAAAAATTACATAGAATTTTTCAAATTCCTTTCCAGTGTACTCTCAGATTCCTCCTGAAAAACAAAAACCTTGTGGTAAGGCATTAAATCAATTTCCTTTAGGAGCAGCACACATTCCCACCCCCCTATTTGCTTACTCAGTCACTGTTGGTTCATCACACTCATTTGAAATATGAATAGTCTTAGCACATACAAGCACTACTTTTGCAGTTTCTCATCATAACATCAATAAATTTATTTATATTATGACATATTAATTGATATAAATGTAATGGGAACAGTTTTAAATGGACGATAATTATAATAATAATAATTGTTTCTACTTTTGGCACAAGGCAAGCAATTATCCAGTGTATTACTGGTACTTTATTTTATCGACCCCATAAGGATGAAAGGCAAAGTTAACCTCAGCGGGATTTGAACTCAGAATGGCAAGGGCCGTAACTCTATGCGTCAAAGCATGGCATCCGACCCTCTACCGATACTAATAATAATGATGATGGATCTTTTGTTGGTTACCAACATTCAGTTCTTTGATTAACTGCATGTCTGACTAGTGAATTAACATGTAAGTTGTTGAGTACTCCACAGAAATGAGTGACTTGATGTCATTCTTAAGTCGAACCAGTATGACACAATATGTGATAAGGCTGGACCCACACAATTTCTATCTTTTTAGTTTCACTCACAAGGTTATGGTAAAGGCATTTGCACAAAATGTCATGCAGTGTTATCCAACGTGAGAGCTCATAATTGTGAAATGAACTTCATAACTACTCAACCATGCTTGTGTCCATTGTGATGATAACATGTTAATAAGTAGCTTTGTTGTTATTTAGCACCAATTTAGTCCTGTTCCAGCAATCCTTTGATCAATGATGTTCCACCCACACCCATGACAATATCATCATTTTTGGGGGTATTATATATCTAGAACCACCTAAAGGCTCCTTTGTTAACCCTTTAAATGACAACTTTTAAATATAAGCAATTCAGGATCTAAATTATTTCAATTTCATTTTATGAACCCTTTTGTGACTAAATTTCTAACAAGAATAATGAGAGGTTTAATGAAATAACTTTCAACTTAATAAAAGACAAATATTTAACTACTGAAATCTAATATTATCTCTTATGTAGTAATGAGTTTTCAGTCCAAGTTTTGGATATGAATATGAACATATTTGGGCAGGTTGGTGTTTAAAGGGTTAAAAATATTTTCAGGCTGTTTCTTCAAAGGAAATTGTTTTTCATTTAATCTCCTTTATAATCTCTTTATATTGCAATACAATAATGTGAAGTGGTAAAGTTTTTTTTTTTCTCCTTTTTTTTTTGGCATTTGAAGGTGAGAAGCCAAAAAAATATTATCTTTAATAAAATACTACATGCACACTTTTTTTTTTTTTATACTAACCTGTTTTTAACTAATATGCTTCTTCTAACAATTTGTCTGACAATTCGTTTTTGCACTTATGCTTTCATTTTTTAATCTCAAAAGCATGTTTTTCAAAATTAATTTTCAATTAAATGCAAAACTATATAATTTCATTATATATATTACAGCCTGTTATTAATAGTTTCAGATAGAGACAAATAATAAAATCATTGGCATAATATAACTAATAAAATAACTCACTTATTTTGTCTAAAGGCATCAGAGGTTGCCATCGGCTGCTATGAGGAATTGAACCTCATATCTCCCAGATACTGGCTAGGGGCTTTTAACCATTAAACTAAAGGACCGTCACAACTCTTTACTGTCTTAAATAGATAGCTGAATCACAGCTTTAAGATGGTAAAGAGTTGTCACAGCCCCTTAGCTTAATGGTTAAAAGCGCCTAGCCAGTGTCTGGGAGATATGGGATTCAATTCTTTATAGCGACTGATGGCAACTTTTTTCCCTGTTTTTTAACCATCTTCAGCCTATTTTATAGCATCTCCGCACATGAGCACATCATTCTATATATTAACTTTATATTTTCAGTGCTTAAAGTTTGAGAGATTGGCTACGTATCTTCTTTATATATATATATGTATATATATGTATGTATGTGTGTGCACACGCACACATACATGCACACACACACATACATGCACACGCACACATACACACATACAAATTTGTTTTATGAAGCAGTGAACTTTATAAAACAAATTTGAATTTTGAAAATATGTTAGCTTATAGTAAGTTGCTATAACACAGGTTTAACTATAAAATAATTGAACAAATTAGTTATATTAACTCCGAGAGACTCTCGGCTGGAACAGATAATAGAGTAATAGAGTAATATATGCACGCATACACAGTGTGAGTGCACAGGTGAAACTCCATTGTAACAAGACTCACAGTTTAGTTATAATAAAGAATACACACACATGTATATATAAAACCATTGACTTGAGAATCATGAGGAAATTTCAAATGTAGCTGCTCCACTGCAGAAATGACCTTAATAAAAGTTGATCACTGAAAATTGTTGAGAAAATTGAGTAAAATAACTGTGGAAACAGAAAAAGTGGTCACAGGAGCCTACAAGGAATTAAGTCATGCATCTCTTTGATACTGAGTGCATTAACCACTTCACTGAGGAACCACTGGCTACTGATTCTGTCTTTTTAGAAGATTTTAAACCTGTAGCTAGAAGTGTAAAAAAGTTATTGGGGAAATTTGAAATGTAGTCATTCCAAAATGGCCAAAATAATAGTTGATCACTAAATAATAGTTGAGAAAATCAGGTTAAATACCCTTGAAAATGGAAAAAGTAGACAGAGTTACTGGCTCAAAATCTTCTAAAAAGGCAGAATTAGTGGCCAGCTATTTAGAATAGTGGTTAAAGCATTCAACTAGGATCTAAGAAATGCGCGGATTGATTCCTTATACCTCTGTCGAATTTTCTCCACTATTATTTGTAACAATCAACCATTATTTCTGCAATGGGACGATTACATTTCAAATTTTCCCAAATGCATTTTGAGTCAGAATATTTTCTTATGTTCTAAACACAAAAACAACTAAGAACAAAGTTATTTTACTTAATCTCTCCAAAGTATGTTTTCAAAATAAATTGGAAAATATGGGCAGTATCTCTAACTCATCAGAAAATAATAATGAAATAGTTAAATACAGTTTCTAATTTTGTTATACGAGGGGATAAAAATTAAACAACCCTTCTGATATCAAGCTGACTGAAACCATCTCAATACAAAACTGCTTATTCTAAAGTGTTTATATTTTACTAAAAACCTCCCATCATAGTTTTATGTTAGAGCCTTTTTTAAGTTATGCTCCTAAACACCAACCTAATAAGAAAATTATATTACTAGATTATTTCTCAAAATTACTTAAAAATCATAGACTGTGTCAATTATTTTAAAATATGGTTCTGAAGACATTATCATTGACTCAGTTGGATGTTTTCATAATCTTCATTGCACTAGTTAACACTTAACAGATGTTTTAAGAGATATACTGGCTATGAACTTAGTAGCCTCTTTTATCTTCCCTTGATATTGAATATTCTACTGACAACTATCATATGTTGCATATATAATGAAAAGACAACATATAATATATGAACTTGCTTTTTATTAACTGACAAAATTGAAAAGAAAAAAAATTCATTAAAATTATTTTGATAAAATTCCTTTCATTATATGTTGTAATATTCTATTACAGTGTGTATGTAATGCTTTAACTATATAATTCATACAACAATTGACTGACAAAGTATGGAATGAAATATATTATAGATAAAATATTAATAATATTTATATAATTTGTAAGACAATTAACTTGTAAATATTTAAAAATAAGTATGATATATCATCATCCCTATTTAACATCTATTGATGATGTTATATCATTCTTAATTTAAAATACATAAACAACACTACCACAATGAGTCTTTTAAGGCTATTTTCCCTGTTCGAATGATTGTTAACCTTGCAGGTCTCAGCAAACATGTACAATGTGGCTCAATGTAAAGACTTACTGGTGAAATGCAAAATGTTTGCTCCATGCAAGGGCCTTGTTCCAGGAACGGTGGACAAACCATCTTTTGCCACCCCCCCTACTTTTTCCCCCAAAACAAAGAAAACAAAGAAAATCCCTCTAACAAGTCATACATATGTATAATACATATTTTTACATATTTATTTATGTATAATACATATTTTTACATGTTTATTTATGTGCATATATTTATATGAACATATATCCCCTAAGTTGCAATAGGTATTGAATTTTGTTCGATATTTACATCCATTTGCTAAAAATTTAAAATTTTGTTTATTTGATATAATAAATTCCTTTTAAGCTTATTTTTTTAATATCTGAACTTCATTTGAATATATTTGATTAGCGTGAAATTTTATTTATGTGATAGGGTCCGGGAAAGGCACCATAAGCAATTTATGCTCCTTTAACCCTTTAATGTTCAAACTGGCCAACACTGGCTAGAATTCTCTACCTTTTTCTGTTGAAACTGGCTGTAACTGGTCGCTCAAACTGATGTTAAGGTATTGTTCTCAAAATAAATACTTTCAAAATCTCATAGATTCGATATTATGTGAGATAATTATGCGAGGTAAAGCCTTTACCATGAAAATATAATAGTATATATAGAATAATGTGAATGCTAAAGGGTTAAGAATCAACAAATGTTGGTTTGTTCCCCTCAGATTTTAAAGGCAAACAAGGCCCCTGGCTCCAGGTGTGGGGTTTTGTCTTTGGGCAGAATTCTTAATTGTCATGGCAAGAAGCTATCCTGTTGTAAAATAGGCACCTGAAAACTAGATTTAATTTTCTGTTTCGAACAGTGGTTTCGGACCTTTTTACAACCAAGGATCCCTCTTACTTAAATAAATTTCCCCATGGATCCCCACTACAATAATTACTTTTCTCCCAGATTGTTATATGACAATAACAATCGAAAAAAAAAAAAAGTGTATATTTAGATAAGAATGGATAGCTAAAAGCATGTGTATATTATGTTTTTAACAAAGTACTGGAAATTGTGGGAACTACTAGTCTAGAGATATGGCAGAGTTGTCCTTCATTCATTAACATTAACTGATTTTGAACCACTGAAGTTTGTAACCCTTTAACCTTTCGTTACCATATTTCTAATGAAAAACATTGTTTCAAATAACCAAGAATTTAGATGGATTCAGTAATATAACTGTCTCATTGGAATATAACTGAACAAAAAGGTCTGACATAAAATTATAAAGGAAGATTTGAATTTGAATATAAACAATGTAAAATGAGAGATTTTATATCATGGAATCACGGGCAGTCTCAGATGAGTTGGTATTGAAAGAGTTAAGCATTTATAATATATAATTACTTTTTTAAATTTTGAGCATATCCTTTCTAAAACTACTTTCAGGTACAAAGCGCGAATACCGTAACAGCAATTTAGCTTCAAGACCTACAGTGAAGGGCCGTTTACAAAATGCAAGAGCTATATTCTTATTGGAAGATTTAAAAGGAACTTTAGAGCAATGTGAAAATAAGCAGCAAATACTGGAGCATGCTTCATCTAGTGCATTAAAATTTCTAAGAGAGTGGCTTGAAGATGAGAGTAAGGTGAGATAATTCATTAATTTAAAAAATATTCTGATATCATTAGCTTAATGTTTTTCTTGATATTTTTCTTTTATTTGCTGTGTGTTTATTTGTGAATAGGCATGTACTCATGAAACTTGTATTACCTAATGCTTCTGATACAATTTGAACTCCAGTAATTTGTTTTATATTCTTGCTGATGGACACATTATCCTGCTTTCCATGAGCTAATTTTTATATATAATCCTTACATTACCGTATTTCTAATGAATAATAATAATTGAATTAGTTAATGAACAACTTTGGATGAGGTGTTACTAAAATTATTTCCTTATTAAAATGCTAACTTAAAATATGGTTTCAATATGAAATTATGTTGGAAGATTTTAATTTGTACAATAAACCCTTTAAAAGAGATGGTTTTGTTTCATATAACCAGAAGCAGTTTTGGGTTAAATGTGCTTTGTTACTGGAAGGGCAATGTCAATGATATTTTTCAGGGCCTTTGAGAACTCTGCAAGGAAGGAAAGTATCTTCAAATTGAAGACCTAGTCAAAATGCTTTCAACGCTGTGGACTCTGCTAAAGGAACCCAAGGGCAGCATAGTGGTGTTAAACCGCACAACTAATTAACCCTTTAGCATTTACATTCTTCTATATTTACTATTGTATTTTCATAGTAAAGGCTTTACCACACATAATTATCTCACATAATATTGAATCTATGAGATTTTGATATTATTCATTTTGAGAACAATACCTTAACGTCAGTATGTGTGGCCGGTTACAGTTGGTTTGAACAGAAAGAGGTGAGAGAATTCTAGTTGGATATGGCCGGTTTAAATGCTTAAGGGTTAAGCCTACCACTTATGTAAGCTACAGTGGGATTTAAATACTGTAAGGCATTGTGTCCGGCACTAACAATTCTGCCAATTTAATACCTTGAACTGGTACTTTATTTTGAAGTTACTTTTAGTACCTACTGATATGGCCTGAAAAGCTTGCATGAATCATTCTTCAAAATTCAGATTCTCTATTGCCCACCAGACAACAAGGGGGTAGGTGCTCTGAAATATTTAGGTTAAAAAGTAGGAAAAAATATTTAAGGAGAAGGAGAAAAAAGAAACCACAAAAATTATTTAAATAATAAATCTAGGAAGTCCAAATTGAGGGAGAAAAATAAAGAGTGAGAGAGAGGGAGAGTAAAAGTTGAAAGGAAGTGAGGCAATAAAAAAAACCCAATAAAAACAGGAAGTTTATAGTTAGAGTAAAATATGTAACAGACAATGTGTTTCATGTAGAGCATGTTTACATTTTAATATATAATTAGTGTTAGCTTATGAAGTCACTATAATCTTGATAAGCGACTTTTAGCAGAATTTGAATGTTAAAATTAAGCAATTTTCCATAGTCTGGGTAAAGCATGATAAAAGAAAGAATTAGAGATTATGTAATTCTGTAGTGTTTATTTCAAAGAACATCTAACTGACTAACTTCCACTTAAAAGACAAAATGATTATTATTATTATTGTTATTGTTGCATGAAGTATTTTGGAAAGTTGCATCATCTAAAGAAATTAGCAGCCTTAGAAAATAAGAAGACATCTCTCTCTCTCTCTCTCTCTCTCTCTCTCTCTCTCTCTCTCTCTCTCTCTCTCTCTCTCTCTCTCTCTCTCTCTCTCTCTCTCTCTCTCTCTCATTTTCACACTTTATCTTTGTTGTTTTTCTTACCTCCTCTCCACTAAATCTATTTTTCTCTTTCTCTCTTTAAAACTTTGTTGTCTTTCTTTTTTTTCTCCAAACATGTCCCTCCCTTCAAATTATTTAAACACATAATCTTAGATGATGAAAGACATTTTGAGGAGTTTTTTTACTTGTATACTATCTATCTACATATTTTGTTTATTTTTCCTTTCCAACACGCACGCACACACTTTTAATATATATGTTCACGCACACAAACTCACATTGTTTGTATAAAATGTGCAGGCAAATGTTCACTCAACAATTTGGTAATTTCCTGTTCTTTATATAAAATCCTCCTCCTATCTTCTGTTTTATTGCAGATGTTCTTTTCTAAGCATATTCAAGGAATAGACTTTGTATCACACTGAAACAAATGTTTCATATTGATGTGTTATAATTGCATAGATTAAGAATTGCTGTTTCTCTACAACTGCTTTTCACCTCCCATTCATGAAATGAGGTTAATTCTGTTAAAATGTAAATTTAACCTTCCTGGAGGCAAAATTGCAGCTTTGGTTAGATGTTGTACATGTTTTGGTATGGATACAAATTGTATAGTATGGGTATCTGATTTTGAATAGGTACATCATATCCCTGTGTATTTGTAAAAAGCAACTAAAAGGGTTGGTGCCAGGAAGTGCATCTGGCTGTACAAGATTACCTCAAAAAGTCCTGCCCAACCCATGCCAGCATGGAAAAGTCAATGTAAAAATGATGATAATGACGTCTTCAGCTGCTTAGTGCACAGGTTAATATGTAAAAGTCAATATTCTTATTGTCAACCACATAGTTAAAATAAGCACATTTAATCATGCCAAATTTACCACACTCATCCACTTTACTATAGAGTACAGCACCTCCCCCTCCTTCAACTTTCTCTTCAGGTTGCACTTGAGGAAGTCAAGTGTTTGGTATGAAAGGAAAAGCTCTGCCTTCAAACATTTCAACTACATCTCAACTTCTTTTGCCATAGCCACCAGACAGAGGAAGATTACTTGCCCTTCATCGCCAAAGGATAGCACCGAGTCAGTCTTTATAAGAAACTCAGCTGATAGCCAGATCTGTACTGCATGTGATAACAGATGTTCAACATAAACCCACAGATAATGAATGAATGAATGTATGCTAAATAGATTTGTAACCTTGAGGGCATTTCACACAGATTTGGTTGCTTGTGACTGCAACACTTCCATGGTTCTCAAGATTATTCTGAATAGGCAAAGCTTCTCCATAGCACTGCAAAACGAAGGACTTTTGAAAATTATCCATAATCTTTGATCTAAAAGTCATTCACATGGATTGCTCAGACTACTGCTCTTGTTGATGCCCAGAATCACTCTCAGACCATCAGTGTACATATATTTCTATTATCCTCCTAAATAAAGCATTTAGTTAAAAGGGTTTGTAACATCATTAAAATTCAAGCAGTGATTTGAGAAAAAGGAAAGAAAAAATTGACAAATGTAATATACATTTTTTTATATGTATATTCTGTTCAATAAAAGAAAGGGCAAAACGGAAATGTTACTTGTACAAATGCTATAAGTATTCACATTTCAGTCATAAGTTCCTATATTACAAAATATATATTAGACATTCTATGTCTCCCTCTCCCTCTCTCTTTATAGATATATGAATTAGTAAAATCCAAATGGAGGGTTCTCTGTTGAGTTACTAATTTCTATACTAACTCTGTACCTAATCAAGCATTGAACACTTCATTTTATATATATATATATATATATATGAAAAATAATAATGAAAATATTGTGTACAGTGCTCAGGTGCACTACAACTCATCAAAAGTGTATGTATAGTACATAGGGTTATGTACAAACGTCAGGAAAATGAGCAGTGCATGAGTCATGATATACACGTGTGCATGTGTATGGAAGGGAGACATCCGGTGTAGTTTTGGCGAATTTCGGAAAGCATGAGGGTTTTAAAGGATGCAGTGTCTCGACAGCTAACAACTGACGCAGGTAGTTTGTTCCATGCTTCAGCAACTCTAAGCATGAAAAAATGTTTCCGAAAGTCATGGGAGCTGTGCTGTTTTCTGACTTTGTAGGCATGTCCACGTGTGTTAGACACATGGAGATCAAAAAGGTGCTCAGGGTTGTTATTGGCGAGATGGTTAATAACTTTGTGGGTGTTTACCAAGTCCATTGCCAGACGTCAGAGCTTTAATGAATCCATGCCCAGGGAAGCAAGGCGTTCAGAGTATGGTAGGTGTTTGATGGAGGGTATGCATTTGGTTGCACGTCTCTGAACAGTTTCCAGGAGGTCAATGTTCTGAGCAAGATAGGGGTTCCAGACTGATGATGCAAATTTCAAGTGTGGTCGTACCATAGCTGTATACCGCTTTAAATAGATGGCTGGAGAGCGGCTAACAAAGGTCTTATTGAGTGATGCCAAGACACCCTCGCCCTTCTTGACAATTATGTATGTATATATATATATATATATATATATATATATATATATATATATATATATATATGTGTGTTATATAAAAATGACGTTTACAGGATTAGAACTGTTTCATTTGTTTGAAACCTGATTTCAAATGAATGAAACAGTTTTAGTCCCGTGGAAGTCATTTTTAAATGAAATAAAGATACCTATATTCTACCAACGTATTGAATACCATTTTTAATTGTGGTCACCTCCCAATATCCATTCAAAATTCATGCATAATTATACATATAATTATATAAAACAGCTTATTATATTCAGTGAGAATATTTTAAGTGTTCCAAGGGTGATGTTACATGCTGTAAATTATAATAATAGATGCAATTATTAGAATACATAGTAGAGTTCGTTTACTATTGTTTGTATTGAAAAATGGATAACTAACATAAAAATAGGACCCAACTTGAAATGAGCTTTCTCTCTTTTCTTCATTCTTGTAACAATTATCTAGTATTGGTTTATGAAGCTTTTATGAATCCATCAAAATAACTCATATATATATACAATGTTTTTTTTTACTACATAGTCAGTCATTACTCCTATAAATATTACAGCCTTTAATTTACGCCACTTAAAATACTATCTTCTGAATGAAACCCTGTAAATCATCTATGGGCTTCAGAATGCGATAAATTCATTTTTCCCATATTAACATTACAATAATCCTGCTTGCTTTTACATGCACAAGGCTCTGTGTGTATGTGTGTTTGTAAGAATATAGAAATATTAAAATGTTAATAAATGATCTGTCCTATTCTTTTCATGCCACCAAATGTTTTACTAATATTATTATTTTTTTTCTTCTTATTTTCTCTTCTTACCTATTTTTCATTCTATTCTCTCACTCCCTTGCCACCCACTCCTTTTATCTTCTGTGAAATCATAGACAACAGGAAACCATTCTAAACTGATAATTTTCTGCCAGTAAAAATGTGTCATTACTTAGCATTCATTGAAATTGATTGCATGTTTCTAATATAACAGATGAAAAGCAGTTCACTGTTCTATTTGTTGTTAATAGCATTCAATCAAAACAAAATAAACAAAATAAACAAAGAGATAAAATAAAAAAAAACAAATAAAAACATGTAGGAGGAACAAAAAATTGGTTTTATTGATGTTTCATGCAACTTGACTCCCAATCTAGTATGTAACATATCTTATTCAGAATAGTCTTTGAGATGTTATCCATAACCCCCCCCCCCCCCCCCAAAAAAAAAACCAAACACACTCAGTCTATGTTAGAGAAGAATAATTGATTCCTACCATGTTACATATAAATTTATTCCACTTTGAGTGATTTTTACCTTTAAAAAATTTATGTTGGAATCTTTGTTTTTCGTATATCTGAGAATGAAAAAAATAATATTAAACTCCAACTCTATTCTTTCAATATATACCATTTCTTTTCCCCCTTTCCCTTTTATCTTCCTCTCTCTTTTTCTTTCCTCTCTTTTCTCCTGTCTCCTTCTCCTTGTCCCACCTATCCTTCCCATTATCACTTTATCCTCTCTCCTTCACCTACCCTCTCTGTCTGCTTGCCCCCAGTTTCTGAGAGAGAGAAAGATCGAGAGTCAGAGATGAGAGCAATGTGTTGATATTAGATTTATTCTGCAAAAGGATCAGTTTAGCACTAATTCTTTTAAAATCAGTCTCCCTTTATGGTGATGTTTCATCAAAGCATAGCTACAAAAATATTGATGATGGAAAGAATGACAACAGTAAGAGTTGATAAGGTATTATAGCGTTGACCATATTCCTGCTTTGTCAGCAGGATCCAGCATGCTGGACCTGACTATTTTCTATTTAACCATTTCATTGCCATATTTCTAATGAAATATACTGCCTATGATTTTCAAATAAATTGAAAATAACCAAGAATTTGAAAGAATTTAGTAAATAACTAACTTTTTCAGTGTATAAAATTATGATGGACAGCTTTTAGATAAATATAAAGGAGGCACATGGCTTAGTGGTTAGAGCATTGGCCTTGCAATTGAAAGGTTGTGAGTTCAATTCTCAGATCGGGTGATGTGTTGTTTCCTTGAGCAAGATACCATTGCTCCAGTTTACTCAGCTGTAGAAATGAGATGATAGGACTGGGGACCCTATGATTCCACTGCAAAGTGGTCGTGGCGGTGCCACGGCAAAAAAGCACCCAGCCCACACTGTAAAGTGGACGTGTAGGCGCCACAGAAAAAAAAGCACCCAGCACTGACTGTAAATTAGGTTGGTGTTAGGAAGGGCATCCAGCTGTAGAAATGAGCCAGAATCAGTTCCCGTCCCACCCTTGAAAGCCGGGCAAAGTGGACGTAAAATGAAATGATGATGATGATGATAAACACTTTCAAGCTAATAGTTTTGTATTGTAGAACCAGAAGCAAAAGGGTTAAATATAATTTGGTACTTTATACCAAATTATATTTACTCTATAGATGCTTTCAGCCTATAATTCTACAGTTCATGTCCAACCAGTAATCTAATATGTGAATAGAACTGTATCATAGAACTGGGGATAGTTTTATGCAGATTGGTATCAGAAGAGTTAATGTCATTTTCCCAGCTAGTTCTTTTATTTCTATATCTAGTATTTTCCCCAGTTCTCTGTTCTCTGAGGTCAAATCCTGTCAAAGTCACCTTTCTGATTTGATAAAGTACCTGTCTATGGTGGTGGGTTAGCAGCATTAGAGCCTTGTGACAGTTGTTCGAACTCATGGCATTCTGAGTTCAAATAACGCGATGGTCTGTCTACTTGGATAATAGACTTAATTTGTTGCCTAGTTTAATACTACCACCTGACCCTGGAGTACCCAGAGTGCTCTTAGTTGCAAGCATTTATACCAGGTCTCCTTTCCATTAGTTCGGGAAGCTCTGAAAAGTGTCATGACATAGCACAACTCTTTCTTAATAAGTAGTTATTTGTGTCCCTAGACCTGAAGGAGTTTATATGTTGTGTGAATCTTCCTTTAAAGTCATTCACTGTTAGGATTGTGTAGTTCCTCAAGATACTATCTGGTTGTCATGTACTTAGTATGTTAAATCCTGCTGGGGTAAACTTTATAACCTTATATGATAAAATAAAACTGGTTAAATACTAGGATTAACTAATTGTTCCTTACCATGTGCAAATATTAGAAATTAATGTGGTACTCACACACATTGTTGTATACACTGTACATATTATAGTCAGGTGTCATCATCATCATTGTCATCATTAGTTTCCCATACTTTAGTCCACATAAATTAAAAGTATGCATATCTTTTAGAAAAAATTACTTGTCAGATAAAATACACCCAATGCACTTTGTAAAGTAGTAGAGCTGGTTGGCATTAGGTAAGGCATCCACGTGTAGAAATCACGTCAATTATAGACTATAATGACCCATCCAAACCATAAGATCATGGAAAGTGGAAATAAAATTATCATTATTATTTTGACAGTATCAGTAGCACATTAGACAAAATTCTTTGTGGCATTTAGTTACATCCCTTATGTTCTTAGTATAAATCTTGCACATGTCAATTTTGCCTTTCGTCCTTTTAGGGGTAAATAAAATAAAGTACCTGTGAAGTACTGGGGTTGGTACAATGAACCTCCTCATTTCTCTAAATTGATGGCCCTCTGCCTAAATTAGAAACCATTGCTGTTGCTGCTGCTGTGGTGAATTGGCAGATTAGAACATTGGATAAATGCTTTGCAGAATTTGTTCTGTCTCTTTACATTTTGAATTCAAATCCCACTGAAGTCAACTTCATTCTGGGGTCGATAAATTAAAGCATCAGTCATGTACTGGGTTTAATCTAATTAAGTCCTCCTCTTAAATTTCTGACCATGAGCCTATCTCAGAAACAATTATTATTTCAGCTTATTTAGAATAAGTCTCTATTACCTTCTTCCTTTAACTGACAAAGAAATCCAAGAAAATGAAGGCAGGACGGAAACAAAATGTCAGGATGTGATTATATTGTCAAACTCTATTTTAAATTGCATGCAATAAAGTAAACCTTAAAGAATCTGCCAAGTTTCGATTTAACCGTTTTCAGTGTTTTTACTGAAAAAAACTCAATATATTCTCCTACAATATGCAAAAGTGTTTTTAAATCCACCTCTTTAGTTAGATTCACTATTCTTTTATTTGATTATTGGTTTCAGTCATTAGAATGACTTCAGTACCTTTCTTTTTTAAAAGTTTGGTACTTATTTTATTGATCTTTTTTTTGTTGAACTTCTGAGTTATAGGGCATAACAGATATAAACACACACACGCACGTGCATGCTCGCACACACACACATACAAATTATAATGATGATATATGAAAAGATTCCTCAGTTTCTGTCTACCGAATTTCACTCCCAAGCATTAGTCAACTACCGGCTATAGTAGAAGACATCTGTCCAAGGTGCCACACAGTGGGATTGAACCTGAAACTACATGGTTGTAATACAAACTACTTAACCAAGGGCAGTTCCAGGTGGTTTGGTTTTAAAAGGTTTAAAATGTCAACTTATAAACCTTCCAATCCACCCAGCCCCCTACATCATGATCATGATCATGGTGACAATATTTGATGATGATTGTTTTTCCATGCTTGAATGAGTCCTATGAGTCTTCTCTGGCGTAGCATCTCACCACATGTTGTGGTCCTTTGTCATTTTCTTTGTGAAGTTAAGCCTCCTGAGATCAGAGCATTTACCACTTCTTCCTATATTTTTCTTGGTCTACTACAGGTTCCTTTAGCTGGGATTGTTTGGCACTTTACTTATCCATCCTCTTCCATACAAGTAATGTGCCTGTAGCAATGCAGTCTTTTCTCTTGTATACTACATCAGATTACCTTTTATTCCCAGTTATTCTTTCAGCTCATTTACAATAAATTAGATTTACAACTTCTTAGAAATCTTATTTAATAAAGAGGTATTGCCAACTTTAATAAAACAGCTAGTAGATTTCTATTTATCTTTTATGTTTTATATTTATTTATATGTTTAATTTTTGGTAACTATATCCTATTCTTTAGAACTACAAACAATCAGCTTTGAATTCTTTAGGAAAAAAAGGAAGATCTTGTATATAAAAGGTGTTTACATTATTCAGCTCTATAGCATTTTTGATTAGAATGTGTTTATGTAAGACATTCTAGATCAAAATACATTCTATTTATTATTTCTCTCTCTCTCTCTCTCTCTCTCTCTCTCTCTCTCTCTCTCTCTCCTTCTTTTTTATCTTTTTCTTTTTCTTTTTCTTTTTCTTTTTCTTTTTCTTTTTCTTTATCTTTTTCTTTTTCTTTTTCTTCTTCTTCTTCTTCTTCTTCCAATAGTCTTGCTATCTATCCAGGTCTATATCAACCATTATTATACCATCATTAATAGTAGTAGTTGTTATAGTATTGTTATCTCTGTCTTTATTATTGAAGCAACTTATCTCTGTAGACTCTTCTTTAAAGTAAATAAACTATAATCTAAGTTTTCTTGGCACCAATATTCCTCAGACACATCTTTGTTGTTTTGCTATATTGATTAATGATAAATTGAGAAACTAGCACTACACAACAATCTCTTTTTAAATCATCATCATCATTTAACATCTATTTTCCATGCTTGCCTGTTAGATTTGTCCACTGAAACAGTTGACATTTAACTAGAGTTGTGCTATGAAAAAAAGAAAAAAAAACCTTTGTATCTCCAACCTTATATATATAACGGCAAAAAAGCACCCAGCCAACGCTGTAAAGTGGTAGTGTAGGCGCCACGGAAAAAAAGCACCCAGCACTCACTGTAAATGAGGTTGGTGTTAGGAAGGGTATCCAGCTGTAGAAATCAAGCCAAAATCAGTTCCTGTATGAACAAGACCAGGTCAGCCGACTGGGCATTGCCCACAACAGGAAAACCTGTCTAACCCATGCTAGCGTGGAAGAATGGACGTAAAATGGTGGTGATGATGATATATATGTATATATACACGTATATATATATATATATATCATCATCATTATCACCATTTAACATTTAGCACCCATTTTCCATGCTAGCATGGTTTAGATGAGTTGTCCCATTATGAGACAAATCAGGTCAGTTGACACACATCTTGCTCATACAGAACTGTTTCTGGTTGGATGTCCTTCCTAACACCAACCACATTTACAGAGTCGACTGGGTGCTTTTTATTGTGGCACCAAAACGATCACTAACAGGTTTGATTGTGTACTTTTTCATCATGTCATCAGCTTGATCAACTTACAGTGTGGACTAAGAGCTTTTCTTGTATCGCCAGCATGATCCCCTTACACAATGGACTAAGAGCTTTTAGCCATTTCAGCAGCATTGTAGGAAAGTGTGTCCAGCTTTCTATGCTTATATGCATGGGTTGGACAAATGAAGTGTATCAGATGTGGAAGGTGGGTGTTACTTATTTTATATAGAAATAACTTCCACACAAATAGAATTGCTTCACTCATTTGGACTTGCTCTGTAGAAGTCATTTCTGTCTCTTCCCTCTTGGCCATTTTTCCATATGTATTTTATTCATGATGCACAGTACCTATTTGATACACCTAGCTGTTAGAGAGAGGGAGATATTTTAAAGCCATCTTCTTTGCTAAAGCAAAGATTAGCCTTGTAGGCCCCATGACAAACTTCTCTATTTGTCTGCTTCACCTCTCACCAACTTTTATTTCTTCCTTATTTACCCCATTCCTCTATTTCCTTTCACATTTATTTCCATTACTTCTATCACTTTCATCCTTTCTCAACACATGACCCAACTACATCATTCCATTTCTCTTCACAATATGCATCACTGGTTCTATTTCCATCATCTATTGCAATTCATTGTTTGTGATACTCCACTCAACCACTAGATCATTTTCACTTCTATTCTTTCTAGCATTCTCTACTGCTCCATGTTCACCACCTATGTCTCACTCCCACAAATCATGGCTCTTCACACACTTGCAGCATACATATTTCCCTTCAGTTTCAGTGATACCTCTCATTAGCACACCTTCAATTTTTCCATGCACATTTCATTCAAGATACTGTCGCAGAGTTTGATCCATCTTCTCCATTCAACATGTCTCCTGGGTAACAAAACGTTTTTACACCTTGCATCTTCACACTATTTACAAGATTCATCTGAATATCTTCTCCATTTCTAGCTCCCTTCATACACACTTTACATGTAAATACAGTTAACACATAATTTAATAATCCTTTTACACCACTATATTTTTAATGTACCCATCCATTGCATATCAAACATTTCAACACCCTCCACACTGTACGCAGTCACTTTCTTGCTCATTCCATTGTTTTTCCGATATTCACTGTTTACCTCCATACTTTTCCTCTACTTATGTATCTTCTCAGTTCACTTAGATATAAATACCAGGTCACCTATGTACAACTCTCATGGTAAACTCTCCTTTACACTTCAGGCCAGTACCTCCATTACACACACGCACACACACACGCACACACATATACACACGTGTGTGTATACATATATGTATATATAAATGAGAGAGAGAGAGAGATGTGTCAAATCCCGACTACACACACACATATATATATATATATATATATATATATATATATATATATATATATATGTGCGCAGGCATTGCTGTGTGAGTTTGCCTATATACATATGGGTGCATGCACACATACACATACATATGATGATTGCTATATAAAGTCGTATAAACTTATTTCTATTAAGTAATAATTATGATATATAAGTTTCAAAATATGTGTGTGTAATATAGAGTAGTGCAGTGTGTGTGTAGTTATTTGTGATTGTTATATGTGCTGATGTATCAGTTTGTGTGCCTGAATGAACAAGCGGGGTATTCACTGCCACTCAGTTCTCAATTAGCTGCTAAAGTTTCCTCTGAAGGCATCAGTTGGCATCTGACAGTAAGCTTATGTATGCTGTTGTAGTGTTTATTGGAATTAAAATGTGGGATAGGAAGGGGGAGAATGTGAGGGAGAAACAGATAGACAGTCAGACAGAGAAAAACACATCTGTTAAACAGAGATTTATAGTAAAGCTCACATAAACAGGCCATTTCAACCATGCCAACTCCCCCCATTGCTGCTAAGGCTGGAGTTCTGAGGACTTGGACAACTACTTTGAATCTTCCGTTTTCTTCATCAAGGATGGATCGCAGTCGTTACAACTACTTGTATTACTACAATCAAACATTACCAAGGCGTAGTTCTAAGAGATTGCAAGCTCTACAGGTAAGAAAGGGAGAGGAGGAGAACAATAATATCTTAAAATGAATTTTTTTCATAATCTTTTCACTCTTCTTCATATAACACGTGTGCGTGTATGCACACACACACACACACGCGCGCACATGCACTTACACACATTCAGACTCACATACATATGTGTGTATGCATTCTTACTCACACATACTCTAACCCACTCTGATGTAGATTTTGGATTGGAAATAACATATATTTATATAATAAATATGCCCTCAAACTTTTGCATTTTGTTTGTAGATGTGTGTGTGTGTGTGTAAATATATTCCTTACATATTGTTCCATATGAAATAACTGAGCTGTAAATATATTTTCTATCTAACTGTAATACTATATTTAATTTAATTTCTTTAAAACACTGTTTTTTTGTAATGTAAAATAGGAAATGGTATACACAAACTGAACTTAAAAAAATCTTTTTTTTAAAATTTCCTTTATCTGATGTATGTAATAATAGGATTAAATAATCTAACCAAAATTATAACTAGTTTAGATTACAGGGCTCCTTAGCACCAGTTAAAATTAGGGAGTCTATATGCTAGACTTTCTATTCAATTATTTTTATAGATGGAAATTAACTCACCAGTTTATTTCTGATGCAAAATTTACTCTGTGTATCCTGATTATCCTGATTTTAGAATAGGCACACTGTATCCCCGTGTGTCATCCATAAGATATAACTAAAAGGGTTAGTGACAGGAAGGGCATAAAAATTAGACCTGTTTAACTCATGCCAGCATAGAAAGGAGAGATAAAATGATGATGAATTTCTACCACTACTATATACCTGTAAATGTCCCACTCACTAGCTCAATAAATAAATTGAGTTATATATCCATTAATGATGTTGTATCAAATTCAGCAGAAAGAAAAATAGATGTATGATGTATTTATTCTTTTCTTAACTATTTCACAACAATCTTTCTAATGAAATATTAATTAATGAAACATTTTGAGGGATTTACAAAAATAATTATTTCATTAAGATAGTAAGTTAATATATGGTTCTTATATACAATTTGGTTTGGATTTTTATTTATTTATATAGGAACTTTTTAAAATAAGGAGTTTTATTATATAGAACCAGAACCAATTTTGGCCTGGTATCAAAAGGGTTAAATACATGAGACTGGAATTTAAAAAAAATAGATAAAAACATACTTAGAAATTTAAACTAAGAAGTAGTTCTCTATACATCTTCTTTACAATATATTTCCTCATGATGTTATTATTCTTTTTAATTAGATAGTCAACCTGCGGGTAATGATATATATTTTTCATATTACTCTCTCTTTTTCTCCCCCTGCTGCTGTTCTGTCCATCCTTTTGTCTGATTTTTTTTCATTTAACCAATATATTTAATGGCAATATGATAAAAAAGGCTAGAGATTATAACTTGTATGATACCAAAACGTCTCAAACTGCTCCTAGTTCCATGATATAAAACTGTTTATTTCAAAGTATTTATATTTATCTAAAAACGTTTCCACAATAAGAACCATTGTTAAATTATACTCCAAACACTAGCTTAAAAATGAGAAAGTTAATTATATTACTAAATCCCTCCAAATTCTTGATTATTTTCAAAACTAATCTATCATATATTCCTCTCTTTAAAAGTTTTCAGTAATGTCCAAGGAAATAATTTTTTAAAGAAAAATTTTTTAATCCATATTTAAATTTAGATTAAATTCTTTTTCTTTTCCTCCATGACATTGTTGATATTATTAGTAATAATAATAGTATTATTATTTTCATTTTATTTTTACCCACTTTTCAAATTAACATGGATTTCATCATCATTATCATATGTCCTGCTTTTCCATGCTGGCATGGTACAGATGGATGGTTACAGACAAAATCAGTACTTCATTGTTGCTACTGTTCTCATAGATGGGTCAAGGGACCATGTCTTACATATGTTCCAGTTTCTTCAACTGGATGCCCTTGCTAATGCCAACCACTTTGCAGAGTTTTATAAGTTTGCAAAATTGTCTCCACAATGTAGTTGTTCTTTGTTGAATAATTTAAATCTAAAACACTAATTTTTAATTCCACACTTTTAATCAATCATTACAAACTTTAAGCTTCTAGAAGTTACACTATATCAATAATAAAATCATTCATTTTCTTAACTATATCTCACATTCTCTCCACTTCTCTCATTTTAGTAAAATCCATAACATATTTGTACAAGAAATATTTAGATATATGCAGCTACAATAGATTATATTACATAAAAACAACAAACTTGTTTGTTACCACATTTCTAATGAAATACTCAGCCTATAATATTCAATTAATTTTGAAAATGATAAAAAAATTGGAGTAATTTTCGTTAGTCAGCTGATATTTGGAACATTACTTAACTCAAACTTCTTAAAATAAAATTATGATGGAATGAAATGAAAATTGTTTTAGTGTTTTTTTTTTATGTGAATTCACTCTAAAACAATTTTTATTTTATTTAGCATTGTGTTACAATTAGGATATTGGGGATTTTTCATAAAATATAAATATGTTTCGTTATAACATAAATGTTTTACGTCCATTCTTCCACGCTAGCATGGGTTAGACAGTGTTTATATATATATATATATATATAGGAGGCACATGGCTTAGTGTTTAGAGCATTGGCCTTGCAATCGAAAGGTTGTGAATTCAATTCTCAGACCAGGTGATGTGTTGTTTCCTTGAGCAAGACACTTTATTTCACATTGCAAAAAAGCACCCAGCCCACACTGTAAAGTGGACGTGTAGGCGCCACGGAAAAAAAAGCACCCAGCACTCACTGTAAATGAATTTGGTGTTAGGAAGGGCATCCAGCTGTAGAAATCAAGCCAGAATCAGTTCCTGTCCCACCCTTGCAAGCAGGGAAAAGCGGACATAAAATGATGATGATGATGATGATATATATATATATATATCATCATCATCATCACCGTTTTACGTCCGTTCTTCCACGCTAGCATGGGTTAGACGGGTTGTCCTGTTGTGGGCAGTGTCTGGTCGGCTGACCATGCCTTGCTCATACAGGAACTGATCTGGCTTGATTTCTACAGCTGGATGCCCTTCCTAACACCAACCTCATTTACAGTGAGTGCTGGGTGCTTTTTTGTGGCGCCTACACGTCCACTTTACAGTGTGGGCTGGGTGCTTTTTTGCCGTGGCACCTCCACGACCACCTTGCGGTGGGGGGTGTGGGGGCATATTGTCTATATGCTTCAGCTTGTACCCATGGGAGGTCGGGTACTCTGTATTACTGCGTGACGCCAGAAGTCACGGTTGTGTGTCATTGTCTTTGAGAGGTGTAATTGGGTAAGGTCGGCTTTTATCACCTCATCCCAGGTCATCTTGGGTCTCCCCACTCCGCGGTTTCCATCAACTTCTAGTGCTCTGCACCTTTTTATGCAGCTGTCATCCTTCATACACATCACATGTCCATACCAGCGCAACCGCCTCTCCTGCACACAGCATTTGATTCCTCTTATGCTCAGTCTCTCTCTCAATTCATTTATGCTTTGTCGTTCACGTATATTACTGTTACACATCCATCGGAGCATGCAGGCTTCGTTTCTCTCTAATCTACGTAAGTCTTCCACCTTCAGCGCCCAGATCTCACTACCATGCAACATCGCTGTTCGGATACACACATCATACAGTCTGCCTTTCATTCTGAGGGAGAAGCCTTTTGTAGCTAGCAGTGGTAGTAGTTCCCTAAACTTCTTCCATCCCGTTCTTACCCTAGTTATTGTACTTTCTGAACACCCACCTCTGTTGCTAATTCGGTCACCTAGGTAGCAGAATCTGTCTACTGTTTCTACAGGGCCCTCCCAGAGATTGGTGGTACTTGTTTCCTGTGGCTGTTTGCTGCTTGCTGTCTCAGCACAGCTGCTGCATGTGAATCCTACATTCTTAATTAAGCTTCCTGAGATCCCGCTACATCTCTTGTGTACCCATTGTTTGCATTTGGAGCAGAGAATGGAGTTCCTACCTACACCTTTCCTACATACTGAGCAAGGCCATTTCCCTGAGGGGATCTGGGTTCTGTTTTCTCGTCTACTTACAAGGACCTTAGTCTTTGTCAGGTTGACTTTAAGACCCTTTCTTTCTAGTCCCTGCTTCCAGGTTTGGAATTTATTCTCTAGTTCTACCATAGATTCAGCTATGAGTGCGAGGTCATCAGCATACAGGAGTTCCCATGGGCATCCGGTCTTAAACTCCTCCGTTATTGCCTGCAGGACTATGATGAACAGGAGAGGGCTAAGAACAGAGCCCTGGTAGACCCCAACCTGTACGCTAAATTCCTCGCTATACTCATTGCTAATCCCAACTTTGCTGACTGCTCCCCTATACATGGCTTGTACCGCTTTCACAAGCCATTCATCTACTCCTAGTTTTCTAAGAGCCCACCAGATTACAGCACGTGGAACTCTGTCAAAGGCTTTCTCAAGGTCGACAAATGCCAAGTAGAGTGCCTTACTTTTAGCTAGGTACTTTTCCTGTAATTGCCTCACAAGGAAGAGGGCATCAGTGGTGCCTCTTCCTGGTACAAACCCAAATTGCATCTCGTCTATTTTCACCCGGTCCCTAATCAGCTGTGCTATAACTCTTTCTGTTACTTTCATGACCTGGTCCATCAACTTTATACCTCTATAGTTTCCTCTATCTAGTGCATCACCTTTACCTTTGTAGCAGTTGACAATGATGCTACTGCACCAATCTTTTGGTATGGCCCCTTTTAGTATTACCTGGTTAACGATACGTGTGGTTATAGTGTGACCTACAGACCCATATGCCTTCAGCATCTTGGCAGCTATACCCGATGGACCGGTTGCCTTCCCCATCTTCATATCTTTGATTGCCTTACTTACTACGCTGCTGCTGACTTGTACTGCTGGTCCCTCTATAGGGTCTACTTGGGGTAGGGTCTCTTCTTCCCATGCATTCTCCTCATTTAGTAATCTATCATAATGACTCTTCCATGCATCTTTCTTCTCAGCACTTGTGAGGGCAAGCTCACCTTTATCATTCCGGATACACTTCTCTCCAATGACATCACAACTATCTCTGACACACTGCCTCGCAATCTTGAATACCTCCTGTTTCTGGTCCTCACGTTGTAAAACATGCTTGAATTTTCTATCCTCTGCTTCCCTCCTAGCTAAGTATACTTGTCGCCTAGCTTCCCTCTTGGTCTCTATGTAATGATGTAATGTACCCTGCTCCCCCCGTTCTTCCATTCTTTCCATGCCTGTCTCTTGGCCTTAACTGCTTCATCTACCTTATTGTTCCACCACCAAGTCACTCTCCTCCTGCTTGAGGTTTTACTCCAGGCACAGACCTCATCCGTCGCCTCTAGTAAATTATTTTTTAGGAACTCCCAGTTCTCTTCTACATTAAATGTATGTATCTGTTCTTCTTTACTGTCGTAGGCATTGAGTAAAATATCTTTAAATATATATATATTCATTTAGGTTTGTTGGTTCACCACTGGATAGAACTGGTCATTCCGTATGGTAAACCTTGATGTAATATTAGGGAGAGCACTCGACGTAATGCAACTCACCCGTTTTTGTTTGTGTTGTAGTTGGTGGTGCGAGTACGGAGTTAATTATTATAAAATAACAGGAGGCTGGACTGGTGTAATTCCTTAAAGATTTATTATACTATGAACATTTCAATGACCGAGTTCCGTATGAATCCGGTGACATCATCAGGTATTTGAAATTTAACAAAGGAATATAATCCATGGGGCTGAAAAGGCAGAGAGACAAGAAGGCGGCCACACATTTAGCAGTTTCTAGTTCGGTCGGCCGCCTTCAAGTATAGGAGAACCTGTACGTTTTCTGTCCTGTTTTAGTAAGCTAATGCTTATAATATCTTATTATATATATATATATATATATAATTGGTGTTGGATGCTTAAAGCGTCCGTATGCAGGTAGGCCGTTTGAGCACTCGATGCTCTCATAGAGCAAAGTATGATATCACAGAAAAAAAGAGAATCAGTTTTGCGACGAATGGAATTTATAGGACATATTAGAATAATTCCTCTGGTGACCAGCTCGAGGCACTATCAATGTGATGATCGAACCTGACTCTGAAAATTGCAAGGTCGTCAGATACGTCTTGATTCTACGAAGCAGATTTTCCTAATGGTGATTTTCAGAGTCAGGTCCGATCATCACATCGATCGTGCCTCGAGCTGGTCGCCAGAGAAACGATTGTAATATGTCCAATAAATTCCATTCGTCGCAACACTGATTCTCTTTATTTCTGTGGTATATATATATATTATAATAATTATTATATATATATATTGTTTCCTTGAACAAGACACTTTATTTCACATTGCTCCAGTTTACTCAGCTGTAGAAATGAGATGATAGGGATGGGGTCCCTATCATTCCACTGCAAAGTGGTTGTGGAGGTGCCACAGCAAAAAAGTACCCAGCCCACACTGTAAAGTGGACGTGTAGGCGCCACAGAAAAAAAGCACCGATCACTCACTGTAAATGAGGTTGGTGTTGGGAAGGGCATTCAGCTGTAGAAATCAAGCCAGAATCAGTTCCTGTCCCACCCTTGCAAGCAGGGAAAAGCGGACGTAAAATGATGATGATGATGATATATATATATATATATACACATATATATATACATATATATATAATTGTTTCTACTTTTGGCACAGGGCCAGCAATTACCCAGTGCATTACTGGTACTTTATTTAATTGACCCCGTAAGGATGAAAGGCAAAGTTAACCTTAATAAAATATTATAAGCATTAGCTTACTAAAACAGGACAGAAAACGTACAGGTTCTCCTATGAGACTTGAACCTTATATCTATTTTATTCTGAGCAACTAGATTACTGATCATCTCTTTTGATACCAAACTGTTTGAAACTGCCCTTTTTCAATGATACAAAACTTTGTTTTAAAATGTTTATATTAATCTAAAACCTTTCTATCATAATTCTGTGAAAAGAAATATACCAGACTCTACTTTAATAATGAGAAAGTTAGCTGTTTCACTAAATTTTTCCAAATTCTTTAATATTTTCAAAATGAATTGCAAATTTCTTTCATTAGAAATATGATAATGAAATAAATATACCATAGAGTGCTTGTCACTTCTCTCTATTTCCTTCTATCAAATTAATCAGTCCAATTTGGGTAATAATAAAACTAGCAGTCTTTATAGAAGCCAAAAATGTATATGAGGGTCACTATTTTTTTTTTTTAACTAAATGACTACTAAATATCATTTTATGCTAAGTGAAGTTCTTAATTGAAAAAACAAGTTAAAGGAGTTACTTATTATTTGACCTTTATGGACATATGTCATATTCCTAGGAAGGAAATCCCTTTCAAGTTAATAGTACTAGCCTTGTTGACTTAGGGCATCAAGTTCAAATTCTGTGGAAACTGTACACTGTAGCTACAGTAAAGAGGATTTCCAGCAGTTGTTTGTATCTATAACTTTGGAACCAGCTCTTCCACTGACATTTACCAGCTGACTCACTGTCACACACATATTTCTACTTCATATACTATCTGAGTGATAATTATCTATATCTAATATAATTCAGACATACAGCCATATTTTTACTGAATAATAAATAAGGCTTGCTCAGGTTACAGTAACTTAAGATATTGAACTCTGCATTAAGCCAGGACCAGTGTTCTTCATTAATTGCATGACAGTGAAAAATGTTGAACTGTTGGTTCAGTAATAAATCAACTTAAGAACTTTAATCTCAATCTTATATTTGAATCTAGGTTGCTCTTGCTCTTCTCTCCCATTCTCTTTCTTTTTACTTTGTCATTATCTTCTCACTTTTGTTTCATTCTCTCTTCTCTCTTTTATTCACCTTATTTATTTGCTCTTGACTTGTTCATCTCAATAATTCTCCCTATTTCTGTGATTTGGGCAAAACATTTTGTACATTTAAATAGATATATTAGGGGTGGGGATGGGGAGGGTGAGGAAGGTAATGTTGTCATATAGCCCTCAATATAGTTAACCAGAATTGTGGTTTGGCACAAAATGCAGAGCATTGAAAAAATGCCTTGCAATATTTAATTGCATTAGTTTATGTTCTTTCTTGACTTTAAAATTCCAATTGGGTCAGCTTATCCTTTCACCTTTCTAGAGCTGATAAAATAAATAACAGCTAAGAGAACAATTTAATCAAGTGCATCCTCTCCCATTCAAATATACGTGTGTGTGTAAATAAATAATGTTTCCGTGTATCGATATTCAAAGTCAGTATTAGAATTAGCTCCAATAATTTGTTCTAATAATTTCTGACGTTTTTGCTTTTCTAAGTACATCATTGCTATCATCATCATATATATGTTTCTCATTTTGGCATTGGTTGGAAGGGGTTACTACAGTTCAAGACTAGATGAAGTGGAGAACCACATCTTGCTTATATATTCCATTTTTGGCAGAGTGTACATTACAGAGTGCACTGGGTGATTGTTATCATAGCATCAATACTACTACTTTACTGGGTGTATTTTATCATATAATAATAATAATGAAAATATTGTGTACAGTGCTCAGGTGCACTACAACTCATCAAAAGTGTATGTATAGTACATAGGGTAATGTACAAATGTCAGGAAAATGAACAGTGCATGATATACACGTGTGCATGTGTACGGAAGGGGGGCATCAGGTGTAGTTTTGGCGAATTTCGGGAAGCATAAGGGTTTTAAAGGATGCAGTGTCTCAGCAGCTAACAACTGACGCAGGCAGTTTGTTCCATGCTTCAGCAACTCTAAGCGTGAAAAAATGTTTCCAAAAGTCATGGGAGCTGTGCTGTTCTCTGACTTTGTAGGCATGTCCACGTGTGTTAAACACATGGAGATCAAAAAGGTGCTCAGGGTTGTTGTTGGCGAGATGGCTACTAACTTTGTGGGTATACTACCACTTTATGGCGTGACCTGGATGCATTTTATTTTGGCACCAGCACTACTATTTTGCAGTATACTAAGATAAATGCTCTTTTTTTATTTTTTTGTTTTGGAATGTAATAAGTAATTTTTTAAATTATTTACTTACATGTTAATAGTTAATATCATTAAAAAGAAGTTTTTGACAAAGAATATTCTCATAAATAAATAGAATAAACAGTAGTAATAATTTTCATTTTGTAACCCTCTTTGGGTGATGAGGGCAGAGTCCTCAAACACTCCTTCAAGCGGATCCTGTCAACTAATCCAGCTGGATCCCCAAGTGAGACCAGCCAAACTCATGGATGTTATTCAACCATCTTACTCGGGGGTCTTCCCTCTGGGTCTCCTGCTGATTGGTTTTGTCGGAAAATATGTTCAGTGATTCTTTCCTAAAATATTCTAATCACATGCCCATAGTATCGGAGCTGAGATCTCTCAATTCGGAAAAATAGCAGCTATACTTGGAATAACTCTCTGATCTCCGAGCTACACACTCTATCGAGTAACGTTACTCCAAAGACCCTTTAGAGGAACCTCATTTTGGCCGTTTGTATTTGCGATCGTATTCTTTTGGTCATTACCCCAAATTCATGACCATAGGTAAGGGTTGGCACTGATACCAAATTGAAGATAGTGAGTTTGGCTTGTACACTTGTTTGGCTTTTGCAATTTTGTGCCTCCTCCTTTCCATCACTTGTGAACATGGCCCTGAGATACTTGAACTTCTCTACCTGCTTCATTGGAACTCCATTCACATGAAGCATGCACTGTACAGGCTTCTGTGAGAGGACGAGTGTCTCAGTTTTTGTAGTACTGATTTTCATTCCAGCCATGCAGCACTCGGCATCAAACCTATCAAGTGCAAATCAGAGATCACTTTCTGTCCTGGACGCAACACAGCCAACCAAATATTCACACTGCGGCAGGTCTTTGAGAAATTGTGGGAGTATTGCCAAGAGGTATAATCTTTTTTTGTAGACCTCAAATAGGCATATGACCACGTTCCTCAGGACCTGCTGTGGAAGGTTCTGCAAGAGTATGGGATTGACGGTCAGCTTGTTGCTACCCTAAAGTCTCTATACAAATGCCCAAGTATTTGTGTTCAGATATTTAGTGCTAAATCAAAACCATTCAATGTGGGAGTCGGACTCCACCAAAGGTGCTTACTCTCATCTCTCCTGTTCATCATTTTCATGAACAGAATTGACATACACAGCCGGATTGGAAGTGGTATCATGACTGGCAGGTGTAAAATCAGTCCGCTGGAATTAACAGACGACATGGTATTACTTAACTCGACAGAAGGTGATCTAAAACCCTTCCATCATAATTTTATGTAAGAAACTTTAAGTTATGTTAATAATGAGAAAGTGATATTATTAAACCTTTCCAAATTCTTAATTACTTTCAAAATTATTTGAAAATCATAAGCAGTGTCTTTTATTAGAAATGTAACAATGAAAGGGTTAAGGTGGTAAACCTTTGATGGTGAATTTGTGTCATTCTGTGATCCATAGAAAAAGTCGGTTAACTTCCTTATATAGTTTCCTATTAGTTACACTTCATATTAATTCATCCAGCCAACATTTTTATCCATAAAAACCCATTGAACTGTGAATAATGCTCCTCTTACAGATTTAATTCTTAAAAGAATTCAGAGTTAACTTTTACTTTATATTTTTTATTTGCTATTTAAAAAAATTCAGTTTCTCAGTTTCCTATTTTGATAACTAATACTCTTATTCTTATCTTGTTTTCAATGGTAACACTTCTCAGAGGCTTGATTGGCTGACTCACACACGTCTTGATTGGCATTCATCTATGCATTTGTGTGTGTGCATGCGTTCATAGGCATGCAGGTGTGAGCGTACGTGTGCATGTGCATGTTTTCGGAATGTTCCTGCTTTCCCATAAACACTTTCTTATATTCTTGTATATTATCATTCTCATTTGTACACAAATATACATCCTTGCACTCCCTATTACACACACACACAAGCACACCTATGCATATACATATATATTTTCATACATATACATATCTACACACTCATATATACTCATATACATGCATACATACTGTTACATGCATCCACCCACTATCTCTAACTTACACATGTATTTTATCAAGAGTGCACCAAAACTGATTATTTGCAAGAAGCATCAGTTTTGATCGCTAGAGGAGGAACAAGTTAAGTCAACCATACATAAGGATACATGACCTTTGTGATAAAGGCCAAACTTTAAACTCAGATATTCTTTAATCTTGTTATTATTAGCCTGCCAGTTAAACAGATGTTATTTTTCAAATTTATTTTAGCCAGATTTTTTATTAATTGAAAATTGTTTCATGTTTAGTGAGAAAACTAAGCTATTTATCAAATTATATTTTGAATATTACTTCATAAGGTTGCTGGTTCAAATACTTTAGTCTGCATTTTAAACTAAATAGGTGACACATTAGCAGAGTTATTAGTATGTTAGATTAATTGCCTTGATATTTGTTCTGGCTCTCTCTGTTCTGAGTTCAAATCTCACCAAAGTCAATTTGCTTTTCATCCTTTTGGGGTCGATAGATAAAATACTTGTGCAGTGGTAGTAGATTGGAGGAATTATTAAAGAGTTGAATAGGAAGCTTTGCAGTATCTTATGTTCTGTGTTCAAATCCTGCCTCCTGCCAGAAATAGATGATATCAGCAATGGAAAAACCAATGGAATCATTGTTTCCTTGGTCCAATCTGATGATTGACTCCTTACTTTTCTTGTTTCTTTTTTTTTTTAACACTAAATAACATCACCACCTGGTACATGTATAAGACACAATTATTATATGTATATCAATGATCATTGTATTGTATACAACACAGAACTCAGTAATGAAAGCTCAAAAACTAATGAGCATTATTTCAACAATCACTGATGTGATGTTTTGCAAAACTTGGCATTAATTTACTATCGGTATATCAACCTGCCCCTGGTTTTATAATATGAAATCTCTAATTTTAAAGTGTTCATATTCAAATTCAAACATAGAAATTTTTATTAAGTTATGGAATGTATGTAAATAGGATGCAGGCACCCAGCTCATCTGAGAGGCTTGTGGCTTTGCTTGAGTACTAACTCAATTTGTGACGACCTGTTCAACCTGTATTAGCAGGGAAAACAGACATAAATGATGATGCTGATGATGATGTTACAAACAACAACTTATTAATGAGAAGATTGCTTAGTTTGCTAAATACTTCCAATTAAAAAAAGAAATTATTTTCAAAATATATTTAAACACGTGGGCATTAACAATATTAAAGCTCTTACAAATTTTCTAGTCCCACTTGGATTACCAGCTTTTCTGTTTCAAACCGCAATAACCCCCAAACTATTAAAAACCAATGTTCTCTTTGATATAACTGATACTACACACTGGCACAAGACCAAATATTTATTGAAATGGCTAAATGTCTGATATGAGTTGTTAATAAAATAAGTTTTTGGAAAATTAACCTAATTTGTAAAGTAGTTAATATTAGGAAAAGTATCCAGCTGTAGAAACCATGCAAAGTAAAGGTAGAGAGGATTCTTCAGCCACATTAAAAATATGATAATCTTTCTCATGTTGGTGCCACAATAGAATGCACCCATTACACCCTGTAAAGTGGGAGTTAATGTTAGGAAGAGAATCCAGCTCTAGAAACTATGCCAAAAAAAGGGAAGAGAAGGGTTTTTCAATCATGTCAAAGAAATGACAACTTATCTAGTGCTATTAAAATGCACCCAGTGCACTCTGTAAAGTGGTTGGCTTTAGAAAGAGCATCAAACCAAAGAAACCATGAACTTTTCAGACATATCAAAGACATGACAACCTATCTTAGTACTACTGCCATGATAAAATGTTTTCAGTACGCTCTGTAAATTGGTTAGCATTATGAAGGACATCTAGCTGTAGGAACTATGACAAAATGTTGATGTATTGAGCAAGGAAGTAGCTCCGAAAAGTACTGAATTGGTCTGTAATGACTTGTCCAACTCATGTCAACAGGGAAAAGCAAATGTAAAATGATGATGATGATGATGATTTACAACTACATTTCATTTTAATAAGTTTGAGCTTTGATTGTTATCGGTGTATTATTTCTGGATGTGTATTTGGTACCAGGCTGGATTTAAACTAGGAAGCATAATTTCTAGCTTTCAATCCATTAGAAACATAGGTTCTTAGTTTAATTTAATACTGCTTTACAGTTTTATTTTGACACTTTTGTTCATTAACCTTTTCATTATCATATTTTTAATGAAGTACACTGCCTATAATTTTCAAATAATCTGAAAATAATCAAGAATGTTAAGGGATTTAGTAACATAACTAACTTTTACATTATAAAGCTGGTGTTTGAAACATAAAGGTTCATACATAAAATTATAATGGAAGTTGTTATATAAATATGAACACCTTAAGCAAATAGTTTTGTATTAGGACAGTTTCAGGCAATTTGGTATGAAAAGAGGTTTGAATTTGAATATGAACACTTTAAAATTAAAGATTTATTTATAGGAATAATTTAAAAACTCAAATTAAATAATAGGGTAAAAAGAAAAAAAACTTAGGTTTTGTGTTTGAAAGGACAGCTAAGAGTTGCTTTATTTATATTTTTCCTTAATCTACCCTTTTGATACCAAACTGCCTGAAACCATGCCTATGTTTATCTAAAAAGCTTCCATCATTTCCATCAATTCTATGCAAGAACTTTTCTTATGTTATGTTCTAAACACCAGCTTAACAGGAAAGTTAATTATATTAACAAGTCTCTTCAAATTCTTGATTATTTTCAAAATTATTCGAAAATTATAGGTAGTGCCTTTCAGTAGAAATGTGGTAATGAATGGGTTAAATAAAAAAACAAATAAAAACCAAATACCTTTTTTTCTAAAATATACTGTTAGGTTTCATATTTGAAAAGAAAACTATCAGTTGTTCCCTTATATTTTTCTTTATTTAAAATTCAATTCCTTGGTTTGTAACAAGATTCAAAATCCATTAAAAAGACTTACCTCTACTATGTTTGGTGACATAAGTAGGTGAGCATGTATGGATAAATCTCAAGTAAAATTGTATGTGAAGAAAGACTTAATTATTGATTACAACTATATTGAACTTACATTGATATGGCAGAGAGTTAGAAAATAGTTTCATACATTTTTCTTCTAAGTAAAAGTCCTATTAATAGCATAGTATGTACTGACAACTATTTTATACTGATTTTAGTTTTAATTGTATAGAGCAAATTTATTTAGTCCTACAATTTTAATTTTGATAATCATAAGATTTTCCAGATGCATCTAGCTATTAAGTTCACTTTGCAATTGATGAATACCTTGTGAGTAAAAGTAGTTGATGGAAAATGTGTATATCTGTGTGTGTATATATGCATGTGTGACTGTGTATGTACATATATATATATATGTGTGTGTGTGTGTGTGTGTGTGTGTGTGTGTATATATATATATATATATATATATATATATATATATATATATATATATATATATATGTATATTGTGTTGTAGCCAATTGAACTTGGAATTATAATGTTATTAAAAGAGAGAATAACTAATTTTTTGTTTATAATGTAAAAAAAAATAATTTAATTCGAACAGAGGTATTATATTAAAATGTATAAATTTAAATGAGATTTGTATATAACCAGGCATAATTTGAAAGGTCAGATATTTTAGCTTATAGCAATGGATTTTTTTTTTTTTTTAATTATATATTATATTTTTATGTTTTATGTTAGATAGTAAATTATATAAAATACTGCAAACTATTTGACATTTCAGCTTGTGGGTATTTCTCATTTTCTCACATCTGCTATTATTGTGATATCTAAATGTTGGTTTGTTTAAATAATAACATATCTCATATTTATTAAAATCCTAAAAAATTGATGAATTGTTCCTATATACTATCGCCCATCTGATTAATGTTATCTATTTAAAGAAAGAGGCCAATCCTCCAAATCAGATGAAAGGAACTATGTGTCTATTGGTCTTTCCATTGATACTATTTGTTGGTCACAACTTCTATTTATCTAACTCTTAATGCCCAGTAATGATTTAGCAGATAATATCTAAAAAGATGTTTGCTAATTCAAATGTTTATAAAATCTTTACTAGTGGACAGTGAAGTAAACTAAAGTAGAAATTTCAATTGTTATGTGATGCAGTCATAGTGCTGTTTTGTACTATTTAAGACAGTCTTGTTAATGTAGTTTTAATTGGTACAGGGCATTAAAAGTTAAAATAAAGTAAAGTAGATTTTGCACATTTTATTTGGAATTATTATAGGACACAATAATGGTGCAAATAAACATGAATAAAATACTAAATTGATGAACAAATAAATCTAATTGGGGGGGGGGGGGGGGGGTTGCTTGTTCAACTCTCACTTTACTTTATTTGCAATACTTACTGTATTTGACACTTTTGATATCAGACCACTTGAAACCTTTGGTTTTATGATACACAACTGTTTATTTTTAAATGATTATATTTATCTAAAAATTTTCCTTCATAATTTTAGGTAAGAGCCTATGTTAAATTATATTTCAGAATACAACAAAATAATGAGAAAGTTATATTAGTAAATCTTTCCAAATTCTTGATTATTTTCAAAATTATAAAAATGTTTTATTAATAAAAAAAAAAAAACCAATCGTAAACAAATCTATTTCAAATAACAACAACACTACAGATATTTAAAAATGGAAAATGAAGAGAAGAGCAAGGGTTCTAGGGTCACAGAAAAATGGGAGGGGAAAGAGGGAGGGCGATTGGCTCTAGGCCTAGGGCACGACAATGTTGGGGCTGCGCCCTGCAGACAATGGTCTCGACAGCGACTGGTGTGAAGAGGTAACAGACGGACAATCCCTGGTATTTGTTGGTCTTCCTTTCCTTTGCTTGCAGGCTGTGGTACCGGGGTTTGTGACTGAAGTGACTATGTTTGAGGTGCAGAACGTGTTGCAACATGTGGCCTCCCAGATGAGGGATCTACCTCCTTCAAAGAGACGAGTGTAATTCCGTCGGGGTGCTTGCCATCTCCGTGGATGAGGCCTGATGGTTCCAGTTGTGATGGGAAGCCAGCTGTGTCCAGGCTCCTTCTCAATATATCATTGAGAGTAGCATGTTGGGGGAACCAGCCCACACTCTGGTGGCAAGACAGTGGGTGCAGGCCGAACTTGTCAACGACCAACAGACTCGATCTGCCTGAAGGAAAACCTGCATTTGATGTCGTCCTATTGAAAATCATAGACAGTGTCTTTCATTAGAAATATAGTAAGAAAAAGCTTAATAGTGTTATATGCCTTAATTTTTTTTTTTATACAAGAATTATTGTCAATGTTGTTAAAAATATTTTTTAGATTGCTCTCCTTGTTTTTTTTTTTTGTAAAACACTCTTTCTTTTGTAAAACACTCTTTCTATATTCACCATTTTGTGCTAACCTTTTCTTGTACCCAAAATGTATTTTAGGCAGGATTCCAATTCTGTTATCAAATGAGTCTATGGTTTCATTGGGCAGATGAATTAATATGATACTTAACCTCAAACTTTTTCATATTTAAGTGATATTTAATAAATATCACTTTATATATGTGTGTATGTATGTGTGTGTGCATGTGTGTGTGTAATCTGGTGATAAATGCTGAACAAACTCCTTGAAATACAGTGGTGTGTTTTCTTTGGAGTTTTTTTTGTACAGTATAATTGATGAATGTGTGAATGTGCATATGAGACACTGGAAAGTGGTTGTTACGTTGCCACAATAAAAGGTACCCAGTCCACACTGTAAAGTGGTTGTGTAGGTTTCATGACAAAGAGCACCCAGCACACACTGTAAATGTGGTTGGCATTAGGAAGGGCATCCAGTCATAAAAACCAAGCCAGAAACAGTTCTATATGAGCAAGACTGTCACCTGACCTGACTTGCCTCAAATGGGACAACCCATCTAACCCATGCTAGCATGGAAAATAGATGTTAAATGATGATGATGATAATGAGGTTTTCAACCAACAAAGGATACTTAATGATATACGATAGGAGACTGATAATATATTATCCACTCTTCCTACAGGGGAAATCAAGTTTACAGTTTTAGAATATGAAGGAAGAACAACACATCTTGTATCATAATGATCTTTCATTGCTCTTTGACATTTCTTAACTCTTTTGATACTAAACTAAATGAAACTGCCCCTAGTTTTACTACAAATCTCTTTATTCTAAAGTGTTTATATTTATCTAAAAACCTGTCATAATTTTATGTATGAATGTTTGTTATGTTTTAAACACTCAGTTGATAATGAGAAAGTTATATTAATAAACTTCTCCAGATTCTGGATTATTTTCAATGAATTAAACCAATCTCTTATGTTTCTTGTAAATAAATATATTTTACTTCATAGAAGTTGGGAGTTTGTGAGATGTAAATATTTATTTCATTTTTCAAAGTAGCATTTTATTAACTGGCTTATATATTTGTTCTTCATTTCACTCTTTAGAGTATGGAGTTTAGATGATGCTTCTTTTGCAATTTTGGATGTTAACAACTGGCGGTGGGGAGCTGAGATACACAAAATGTTTAGATACTTAGGTATCACACATTTGGCTTAATGGAACAAACAACACTCTCAACATCTGATTAGAAAACTGCTATTTCCAGTTATTTAAGCAGATACTTGCATGCATTTAAGTTCTTCAGTTTTATTTCTTTGAAGTGTAACACTTTCATCCCATCAGAAAATATCAACCACTATATAGGCTGAAGTGAAACATATTTGTTGTTGTTATTGTTGAAGAACATTAAAGATTTTGTGTGCATTATTTTCCTATTTTATTAAAATTTCTGTAAATACCATACTCCTATCTCAGGGTAGTTATGAAGCCAGCTTTTGTATAATCTGCTAGTAACATATCACAAGATGATTCATAAAAGTTTTATCTTACACACCATCTGATTGTTTATAGTGGAAGAAAAATTATTGAATGTCTATTGATTCAATATTTACTAATATAATTGTATTATCCAATATGGTATGTTTAATATTAGTTTGTAAGAAGAGACAAAATAGAACTGTTGCGATGAACACCGAGTTAGATGTGGCAAATGTATGTATTTTCTAGCCTGAAAAATTTTTTTTTTCCCACAGCAGGCTTTAAAATATATTGGATTTTAATATCTAATAAAGAGTAAAAATACGTACAGATATACACTTGTTATTCAGACAAATATGTGCTGATGTAATAAGCAGCATCATTGATCAACTGTTAATTCAGTATATTTTTCCATGCTTATAAACATTTTTTCATGCTTATAAACATTTTTTTCATGCTTATAAACATTTTTCCATGCTTATAAACATTTTTTTCTTTTTTCATGAAAGAAAATATATAAGCATTGCTGTGAATACTTTGCTGAAGTAGAAAATTTGAATTGCTGCTCTCTATAATCCTGGAGTTAAATATTGATCCACTATATATTTTTCTCACTTAGATTATTTAGCAGTTGAACTCAATGCATTTCAGCTGGCCCCTTTACAACAGTACTAATTTGTCCCCCTTATATATCATCATCATCATCATCATTTCATTCAGTTTTCCATGCTTGTGTGGGTTGGATAGGTCATGTTAGTGTCTTACCACTCGCCATTGCCACTTATTTTTTGTCATCTGTCTTTGTGAGTTTCAACATCCTGAGATAAGTGTTCAACATGTTGCCCATGTTTTATCCTCCTACAAGTTCCTTCTACTTGGATTTATTGGCACATCTTTACCCAACTATCATTCTCCATATGCATTACATGTATGGTCTAGCACAGTTTCCTCCCTTGCACACTTTATCTGATTCCTCTTAGATCCAGTGTTTCTCTTATAATATTTTGTGGTTAAGTGCGCTAGTTTACCTGCTGGTTGCAAGTTCAATCCCTAGGTTACTGTATTTATCTATAAAAAAAAAATGCTACAAACCAAAGTGCATCAACTGAAAAAGAAGGGAAAAATGAAAGGAACGAGTGCATATATATATATAACACATTTTTTTAATAAATGGAGTTAAAAGGATTTTCAAGTAGCTTATAACCGTCACAAAATTTCTATTTACAGTATGATTCAATTCAAGATTGAGAATCTAGAGATATAGATCAATATCTGTTATAGCTGATACTGTTCTTTGGATGCTGTAATCATTTCTGATTTTAGTACTCATTTCTGATGTTTGTACTCATAAAAACTGTGAATGATATGGTTACATGTATCATATAAATATTGTTTACGCTTTCAACAATTCTGCTAGGAGGTGGAGGATACTCGTTCGGATGTCACACATACTTAACCCTTGCATATTAACTTTTATAAGAAAGAAAAATCTGACTCCAAATAAACCATTATCATTGTTATTATTTCATCCTTACTGGGTCAATAAAATAAATTATCAGTAAAGCACTGGGGTTGATATGTAACAGTTATTTATAATCCATCAGTAAAGGTAGATGGACACAGTTATGGCTGAGTGGTTAAAAAGTTTGCTTTATAGTCATGAGGTTCTGGGTTTGATCTCACTTCGTGGCATCCTGGGGAAGAATTTTTACTATAGCCCAAGGTTGACCCAAACCTTGTAAATGAAATTGGGTCAGATACTGTTTGGAAGATCATCAGATGGATTGTCACTATAAACTTATAATTGAAAGGTTCAGCTTTGTCACATATTTTATTAGTTTGATTCAGTTTGTGAAATACATTGCAGGTACATATGTCTGTAGAATAAATACCATTATTTACACGTTAATAATTCTCATTGTCAAAACCAACAGGGGAGCCATCATCACAAAAGTAGATACATTGCTGGATTTGAGCTAGGAATTGTAAACATACTTCCAGTTGGATATATTTGCTCTTGATAAAAAGAAAATTTGTTCTCAATTACAAAAGTTATTTGAAAAACAATATTTTCTATAACACACAATATACATGTATTTGTATGACTTGTCTCAGATAGAACATATAGATGATGAAAATTAGGTTTTATTAATCTTGTCATTTATGCCTGCCTTCCTCAGTAGTCATTGCAATTATGTTGATGTTCTTTCTTCAAATTAACTCTTTCATTACTATATTTCTAATGGAAGGCACTATCTATGATTTTCAAATCACTTTGGAAATAATCAAGAATTTGAAGGATTTATTAATATAGCTAACTTTCTTATTATTAAGCTGGTATTTAGGACACATGTTAACAAAGTTCTTACATTAAATTATGATAGAAGGATTTTAGATAAATACAAACACAAGAGCAGATTTGGGTGGTTAAGGCATACAGTATGTGATTTCAACATTTTATTTAAAATAATAGAAACAAATAATATGCCTTATCAAGCTGAATGATTCTTGTAGAAGATTACATATTTGTTAGAAAATATATAGGAAAAGAACTCAAAAGTGTTTATAACCCACTCATATCTGGTCTTTAACAGGAACTTCCAAATTGTATCATCTGATGAAAATTTGATAAATGTTCTATCAAGATTTTGTTATATTTTCTGTATATTTAACAGCTGTTGCACTTGTTGCAATTAATTTTTACACATGTTATCTGACAGTATCATCTGCTTTGTCAGCCTGTGAAGTACAACTTTGGCAAACTTACTGTTTATCTACACCAGTGTTGGAAATGAGAGTTGGGGTACACAGAGGGAAAGAGTGTCCTGTTTTTCAGTTTTTTGTGGGGAGGGAGTATAGTATCTATCCTGTCTTTGCCCTCAGCCTCACACACCTTAACATGTCTAGAGTTAATAAAACCCATTTTCATCACTGATTTTCATCACTGATTTTCATTGTGAATTACAAGATTTGTTTGTATATGAAAAATTAACCCTTTTCATACTAACTCATCCAATACAAAACTGTCCATTAAATAATAATAAAATGATTGTGTACAGTGCTCAGGTGCACTACAACTCATCAAAGGTGCATGTATATAGTACATAGAATAATGTACAAATGTCAGAAAAGTGAACAGTGTATGAGTCATGGTATACATGTGTGCTTGTGTATGGAGGGGGTATCAGGTGTAATTTTAAAATTTAAACCTGTTCTCAAACTTTTATGCAAGAATTTTCTATTATGTTATATGCCCAACAGCAGCTTCATAATTGAGAAATTAGTTATTTTACTAAGCCCCTCTAAATTCTTGGTTATTTCAAAAATTAATGAAAACATAGATATGTTTCATTGGAAATATGGTCACAAAAGGGTTAATGAACTTGAAATTACAATATTCTTCATTTGATATGGAAGTATTAGTATAATATACTATTCATAATATCAATTGGTTTTGTAGGCACACAACCTATTTTTTGTTGTATTGTTAATTGAATTAATCAGGATATTATTGATATAGTTTTATTAACAAACAACACAAGCATTTTAAGGCTATTTTCCTTGATAAAGTAGGCTTAATCATACCTATTATTGAGGCAATGTTGTACAGCCTGATGCCCTTCCTGGTGACATCACCTCATGCAAGAATACGGTGTACTTATGTATCTCTATATTTTTGGATATTTAACTCTTTTGATATTTAACTACTTCTGGTTATATGATAAAAACTGTTCATTTTAAAGTCTTTATATTTATCTAAAACCCTTCCATTATAATATGAATTTATGCTCCAAACTTTATTATTAAAAAGTTACTCATAATATTAAGATTAGCAATATTGGTTGAGGGTCGGGCGCCATGCTTTGAAGCATAGAGTTACCTCCCTTTATGATCTGAGTTCAAATCCCGCCGAGGTTAACTTTGCCTTTCATCCTTACGGGGTCGATAAAATAAAGTACCAGTAATGCACTGGGATAATTGCTGGCCTTGTGCCAAAAGTAGAAACAATTATTAAGTCTCTTCAAATTCTTGATGATTTTCAAAATTATCTGAAATTCATAGGCAGTGTCAATCATGAGAAATAGGGTACCAAAAGGGTTAAGACATTATTTGCATATTTTTGTTAGTGGTGGTAGTGTTGTTAAACATCTCTAGTCAACTCTATGCAAGCAAAAAATACTTAACTGAAGACGAGAACTATCTACAATTTACAGCAGTCCAAATATGCAGATTTGTTGGACATGTCAGTTCAGTTATAACTTTGTTGTCTGAGTAGCCTTGAAATTGCGACCAATCGTTTTTTTGTTTTTTTTTATTCTAGACATGCTATCCTAAGATTTTAGATATAAAACATAGGCAGCAATTTACAGATGATAAATAGTTTAGCTGAGAGAAATTTAGCTATTGCATTGAACACTTGAAGTAACAAAATAGGAAAATCATCTCATTGCTTTGCTTGTCTGTTGCTGTTTTTTATGAGTCATAATATCATATAAATGGAAGATATCAAATTGTTGTCAGAATGTGGAGCCTAAGAGCAGATATTTTGTCAGTTACTGTTCTGTAAAGAAGAAAGTATTAGTAGTAATATTTTTTCATTAAATTCAATTATATAATCACAACCTTCTGAAGCAAAGATCTGATAGTGATTCTCTTGAAACAGAAAAACTGCCAGTAAAAATAACAAATAAAAAAAATGAGAATGCTAAAATCACTGAAATGATTAACCAAGTACTTTAATGGCACTCTAATTCTTCTTTCATAAGGATAGCTTCCATCCATTTTTCAGAAAAAAGAAAGGTGACCAAGTAAAAGTAAAAATATTCAAATAATAGATAATAAATGAAGAAATAAAAAAAAGGATAAAATTTAAGTTGCAAATTACAGCGAAAAAGAGAGAATTTGTGGGGGATTATTTATTTATTATTTATTTTTTGCTTTATATGATGCTAGTTATAAAGTATCTCAGAGGGTTCTTTTTGCCATTTTTTTCACTTGTTCTTTATCAGGGAATGAATTCAATCTAAGCAGTTGGGCCATTTTATTTCATCTTGGGTAGAATTATCCCCCCTCCTCCTAAAAAATGGCAAACTTAATTTTGTCTTACTTGTATACAAAAATTTGATTTACTTTGAAGATTTAAAAGAATTTTCCCTCTTTTTTTTTTTTTTTACTTTTGACTTATTTTTGCATATATTTAGCTTCCAAATGCTAAAGAGTTGTCATGGCTGGTTTGAGTATATGTGCATTTGTAGATATCTGCACATGCATGTCTGTTATGTGTCTGTATATATTTGTGTATGTAATGTGTCAGTGTATGCATATGTGTGTGTGTCTGTATGTGTGTATGCATGTATGTATGTATGTATGTGTGTATGCATGTATGTATGTAGGTTGGTATGTTTATGTATGTTTGTAATATATATGTGTGTGCACGTATGTATGTATGGTAAAGAGAAATAAATTAAATGTGATAGGTGGGGGAAGCTTAGAAAGATGAAAGATGGAAAGTACTTTGCTAGTATCATACATTATTGAGCGTTAAAGATTTTTATCTACTCCAATGAACTTGAAACTTAGAGGAATCAAATCACCTCTACACACTCATCTCCAAATACTAAGGAAATCAATTCAGGAATAGTATTGTGTTCTGTCAGTTTCCTTATATTCTCACTGAAAATATCTTAATGTACTCTGAAGATAAACTATCTAGCAGTCTCAGACTAGGGGGGAGGGGGGGGGGGGTAAAATAAAGAAATTGCTATTCTAAATTTGCTGTAAAAAGATTCTATCAATTTATTTGTCTGTGTTTTTAAGTTTTGATAAAAAACAGAGATGCTGTATTGAGGTTGAGGATAGGGGAAGAAAATAAAGAGCAAGAACAAAGATTCAAAATCATCATCATCATTCTTTTACCTATGTTTTTCCATGCTGGCATGGGTTGGATGGGTTGTTGTGTTTTGAGACTATGACAGGTCAGATGACCACATTGTGTTCATATATTTCATTTTGGCATGGTTTCTACAGCTTGGTGTCTTTGCTAATATCAACCACTTTACAGCATGAACTGGGTGCATTTTAGCATATAACCAGCACTACCACTTTACAGCATGTACTGGGTACATTTTATTGTAACATCAGCACTACCTCTTTACAGAGTGCTTTATATCATGATATCAACACTAGCACTCTACAATGTGTACTGGGTGCATTTTATCATGATACAGCATTGCTTCTTTACAGAGTATAGTTGATGCACTTTATCCTGACACCAGCCCTAACACTTTGCAGAGTATACTGGGTGTATTGTATCATGGCACTAGCATTACCCCTTTACAGAGTGAACTGGGTGCATTTTAATGTGGTTTTAATATGTAGGCTTAACTGCCATTGAAATTAATCCATCTATGTATTGTAAATTCCTGAACATTGCCTCATGAAAGATTCAAACAGAACTTTTATTTCTAAATAAAGTTTATTAACCATTTTGATATCAAATTGCCTGAACAACCACTGGTTCTATGATACAGAACTTTATTTTAAAGTGTTTGTATTTATTTTAAAAACCTTCCATTATAATTTTATGTAAGAGTATTTGTTAAGATATACTCAAAACACTAGATAAATGATGAGAGAGTTAATTATTAATTACCTTAAATCCCTCGAAATTTTTGATTATTTAAAAAAATTATTTAAAATCATAGCAGTGTCTTTTTTTAGAAATACAGTAGCCAAAGCGTCAATCTACTAAGCCATGTGTGTCATGAGTAACTGGTGCAATTTTAAAGATATTTTAAAGTTTAATTGTAAATCAATAGATGCGGGCATGACTGTGTGATTAAAGGAGTTTGGTTCACACCCATGCACTTTTGGGTTCATTTTTATTGTGCAACACCTTAGGCAATTTCTGATATAATTTCAAGCTGGCCAATACTTTGTAATTGAAATTTTGTGGATGGAAACTGCAGAAGCCCATTGTATATGTGTATATAATAATAATAATGAAATTATTGTGTAAAGTGCTCAGGTGCACTACAACTCGTCAAAGGTGCATGTATAGAATAATATACAAATGTCAGGGAAGTGAATAGTGTATGAGTCATGATATACATGTGTGTATGTGTATGGCGGGGGAATATTAGGTGTAGTGTTAGCGAATCTCAGGAAGCTTGGAGGTTTTAAAGGATGCAGTGTCTCAACAGCAAATGACTGATGCAGGTAGTTTGTTCCATGCTTCAGCAACTCTGAGCGTGAAAAAATGTTTCCGAAAGTCATGGGAACTGTGCTGTTTTCTGACTTTGTGGGCATGCCCACGTGTGTTAGACACATGGAAATCAAAAAGGTACTCAGGGTTGTTGTTGGCAAGATGGTTAATAATTTTGTGGGTGTTTACCAAGTCAGTTGCCAGACGTCGGAGTTTCAATGTATCCATGCCCAGGGAAGCAAGTCATTCAGAGTATGGTAGATGCCTGATGGAGGGTATGCGCTTGGCTATATATATGTATATATAGAGAGAGAAAGAGAGAGATAGTTTCTGGCCGAAGTTGTCTGTCCTAATTAATTAAGATAGATAAATTCTGCGATTTTAGCCTGTGAAACTGCAGTTAGAAGGGAAAAAAAATCTGTTAAGCCTTAGGTATTTAGATTGCTTAACAATGAATTTTTGCCTCTGGGAGGATACACGTATGGGGTTCCTTTATTTTAAGGTACTCTAATGTGATCTTCCCTATAGTTAATTCTGAGCCTTATTTGAGATAGATCAGTATTTGTATTTATAAGCTTCTCTGAATTATAGTCTAAGTGAACATCCAATCCACACTGTAAAGTGGTTGTGTAGGTGTCACAACAAAAAGCTCCCAGTCCACACTGTAAATGTGGTTGGCATTAGGAAGGGCATCCAGCCATAGAAAATCATCCAGAAACAGTTCTATATGAGCGAGACACAGTCACCCGACCAATCTTGCCTCAAGTGGGACAAACCCGTTTAACTCATGCTAGCGTGGAATATAGATGTTAAACGATGATGATGATGATATTATTCATTGAGATGTAATGTATATTACTGACTAGATTTAATGATATATATATATATATATATATATAACCCATGCTAGCGTAGAAGAATGAATGTAAAACGGTGATGATATATATGAATGTGATGTTTTTTTTACCTTTGTTTGTGCCTGTGTTTGACAAAACTGATATCAATAAAATAAGTACTAGGGTTGATATAATCAGTTAAGTCAAGGTGGTACCTCAGCATGATTACAGTCTAATAACTGAAACCAGTAAAAAGAATAAAAGAGTAACAACTACCAAATTGTACTGAAATAAGTACTTAACTTACTGATTATATTATCAATAAAATACTTATTGGTACCATCTCTTTGATTTTTTTTTTTCCTATTCTCTACTACGGTACTCTTTTCATAATTAATATGATATTCCATTACTATGTATGGTTTTCTTCCCTATATCATATGTGTTCAACCATCCTTTTGATATTTGCTTTCATTTGAACTTTATGGTGTTTATTTATTCTAACTCTTAGAGATCATTCACTTTACTCTTTGCAAGACTTTTTCCAAACATATGGGATGTTGCAAATTCAGTTCTTTCATTTGTATCACTAGAGTAAGTTTTACTCTGGTGAGGAATCTGAGGAGTGTACTCATACTGCTATACACTATTTTTATATTATCAGACCTGTCAACTCTCCCCATCCGACAGGGAGATCTCACACTCACTTTGGGGTGGGTGAGGGATATCTTCTCTTGTGAAAATGGGTATAGCTTTCATTATGTAAAATTTCCCCATTTTGTCTCATTTCTCCTCCTCCCCTTTGGATTACTTTTTTTATGGTCCTCCCCATTTGAGTTTTTAGAAGTTGGCAGGTTTATATGTATACATTCTGGAAATTATCTGTACTGAGTGACTGACAACTGACTGCTGCTGCCATAAATAAGTGTTACCTTTTAGCATTTACATTACTCTATATATACTATTGTATTTTTGTGGTAAAGTCTTTATCTCACATAATTATCTCACATAATATTGAATCTACAAGATTTCGATGTTATTTATTTTGAGAACAATACCTTAACATCAGTATGAACAGCCAGATATGGCTGGTTTGAACAGAAAGAGGTGAGAGAATTCTGGCCTGATATGGCGGGTTTTAATGCTTAAAGGGCTAATAATGTGAAGGACCAGCTCACTAAAAAAACAACAAAAAAACTGTTGCTTACTCACACAGGAGCTCTTCAAGGTTGACTTGCTAGAAATAGCAGGTAATTTTAATTTTTTTATTTCTGAAATATCAAGCAATTAAGTATCTCTGTAGGCTTATCCAAAGAATAGATTTATGTATATTAAGCATGACTCTGTGATTAAAAAGTTTGCTTCTTGTGTTTTATCCTACCACCTGGCATCTTTAGTAAGTTTTTAAAAAAATTTTTATTATTATTTAAAAAAAAAATACTATAGTCAAGGCCTTGTGAGTGAATTTGGCTGACTGAAACTGTATACTTATGTGTGTGCGTGTGAGTCTAGGTTTTGCTATCTATTTGACACTGTTTGCACATGTAGTAACAGATGTTTATGCACTACATAAACAATATGTCTTGTGGTTCACTGTGCAAAGATCAGTCTCTAATGGAAAAAAAAATACTATAAAAAAAAATGATGATGATGAATGTCAACATTACTATTAGATAGATTGGATTAAAACAGATATCCTCTCCAAGGAAAATAAATAATAATAATAATAATAATTCTTTATTTATTTATTAATAATATTAATAATAATGGTTTCTAACATGCACAAGACCAGAAATTTTAGAGGGGAAAATTGATTATATTGATCTCAGTTCCAGACAGGTACTTTATTTTATCAACCCAGAAGGATGAAAAACCAAGTTGAGCTCTACAGAATTAGATTTCTAATTTAGGCACAAATTAGTCAACAATTTGTGGGAGTGTGAGGGGGAAGTTGATTACATTGATCTCCAGTACGTGACGAGCACTTTGTTTTATAGACCCTGGAAAGATGAAAGGCAATGTTGACCTAAGCAGTATATGAACTCTGAACAAATGTCTGACACATTTTTTTTTGGCTATCTAATGTCCACATTTTCTTGTAAGAAAACAATTATTTTTTAGGAATCTCACAAACATTTAATTTGAAGTAATTGAAAGAATTACATAAATTACCTTTTGTTAAAATCTCTTGTTTTTCCTTTGAAGTCAGTAAGTGTTGTTTACTTGCAAGTAACAAGACTAATTGACTTCATTTTGTTCGCTTCTTTTAAAATGTTTGCCTATAATAAACTAAGGGAAATAAACATAAATCAGCAATTTTTTTTAAGCACTTTATTCTCTCACTTATTTCTCTGTCATATTCTTTTTCATCCTTCCTATTAACATAACATTTCTATAAGGAATACATTTGAAAATGTTATATATATATATATAACAGTAACAGGAATAAAGGCAAGCATTCGGGTAGGACCCCACAATGAGGGGTCTTATCGGAATGCCTTGCTAAAGAATCTCCCTGTACCTCTTGCCGTATCTGGCCACACTGAGAAGACTGCGGAATCTGCTACCCATGGGGTAATTGCCATTGGGGTACCAGAGGACAAGGCTGATCAACAGGCATTTGCTGCCAGCTCAGCCAAATACCTAGGCTGTGTTCTCTCAAAGGGTGCTCTCCGCCTTGGTTGACCTGACTCATCAGGCTGTCTTTTTCGGACCCCGCTGAGGCAATCTCATACCATCAGGCCTCTGTTAAAGCTGGGCGTAAAAATTGGATTACCTTCCGAACACGCCCAGGCCTACCACCCCATGTACACCCAAAGTTACGTGCTGCAGCTTCCTTGAATCGGAACTCAGCACAACATGAAAGTTTTAGTCTGCGTGATGATGGGCAGATCTGGAGGTTTGTTAAGGCTGGTGAAACGTGGGAGAGAGATACCAGCTGGTCTGAGTGTGATCTACCCACAATAACTGGCAATGAAAAAACTGCTACAACTCTGGGAAACTAAACCAGAACAACCTGCCACCCTCTACACACCATCATAAACTGCGAGCAGGGTACAAATTGTTGTCCTTAAATGCTCGCAGTTTATGCAACAAGATACATCTGTTTGAATCCTACGTCAGAAGCATCGACCCTGACTTCATCACAGTCACAGAAACATGGGCACATTCCTTACTCTGTGATGGGGTTTTCAGCATTACTGGGTACAACCTTTTCCGCAAGGACCGCATTAATCACCGTGGTGGTGGTGTGATGGTCTACGTTTGTTCAAACTTTTCGGTAATTCCTTGCGTTGATTTGAACGAATCACAGGGAGAAGTTTTTTTCTGTGACATACGTATGACCATGTCAACACTTCTGCTTGGTGTTGTTTATCGCCCCCCAAACTACCATCAGGACACAGCTTTGCGATATCCTCAGAGTTGCTGCCAAGAAAAGAGCCACTTATGTGTTTATTGCAGGTGACTTCAATCATCCTGAGATCGATTGGGAAACCTTTCGTTGGCCACAAGGTGCAAACGATTTCCTTGAACTAGTGCTGGACTCAAACTGGTCACAAGTAGTCACCTCTCCAACAAGAGGTGACAACACTTTGGACCTGATCTTCACCACTACTCCTAAAGTGGTTATCAGTTGTACTACTGAGGAACCTCTAGGCGACTCTGATCATGCTATGATCATTGCCAATCTGGCACTTGAGGGCAGCAACAAAAACCAGAGCCATCTCCAATCTGCTTGCTTTGATTGGAAGAAAGCAGATCGGAACTTGTACTGCACTGAGCTACAGCGCCAAAACTGGCATGAATTCTATAACTCTGGAAATGTGAACACTATACTCCAGAGCATCCTGGACTCAATATGGATAGCGTATGCAGTATCGGTGCCACGTAGGCAGAAAAAAAAACACCCCAAAAGTGCAATTTGGGAAACTTCAGCGGTCCAACTTGCCAGGAAAGAATGTCGGAACGCTGAACGGGAATATAAACTGCATAAATCAGATGCCAACAGAAAAAAGCGGAATAAATCTTCCAACCATCTCAAGCAAGTGACAAAGAAGGCAGTGCTTGAATTTGAACAGTGCATAGTATCCAATCCTGACAGTAAGGTGTTCTGGAAATATGTTCATTCAAAGCAGAGACCTCACTCTCCAGTTGGTCCTCTTCGCAATCCCCACACAAGCCAGATCACTGACGATCCCAAAGAATGCGCAGAACTCATTGCTGAGTGCTATGCAAGTATTTTTATTGTTGAAAACCAGAATGTACCATCTTCACCATCTCTAACATCAAATTCCATAACAACTATGGAATTTACACCTGCAATGTTGCGACGTCACCTTAAGAATAAGCGCAACTATGCCTCCCCTGGTCTTGATGGTGTGACATACATGCTTCTCAAACGTGGCGGGTATTTCCTTTTGCGCCAGCTTTTCAATACTGTCTCAACAATGGTGCTACTCCGGAGCAGTGGAAAACTGCCAGTGTCATTCCCCTGTTCAAAAAGGGCAACCGCATGTCACCTGTCAACTATCGTCCAGTCAGTCTTACTAGCTGTATGGCCAAACTGATGGAATCCTGTGTCAGAGAAACACTTTGGAACTTCTGGAGCTCTCACAGCCTCATCCGGCCCTCACAGTTTGGATTTATCCCTAACTCCAGCTGCTGTGATCAGCTTATCGAGTTCCTTGAAGACATCACCCGGATCACTGACAGCGGCTCATGGGTGGATGTTGTTTACCTTGACTTTGCTAAGGCTTTTAATTCTGTGCCACACAAAAGACTTATGGCAAAACATTCTGCAATGGGTGTGAAGGATGATCTTTTCAACTGGTTGAAATCCTTCATTTTCAGCCGAAAAGAAGTAGTCACGGTTCTAGGACAGCATTCTTCACCATATGAGATGTCATCTGGTGTACCACAGGGATCTGTTCTTGGTCCCCTTTTGTTTGTGGCATATATTAATGACATAGATGCCAACTTACAGAATGCCACGGTACTGAAATATGCAGATGACATCAAGCTGTACCTTGAAATCAAAAGGACTGATCCTGAAATTTACAACTCTTTCCTACAATCAGACCTGGACACAATGCAGCAATGGATCAGAGACTGGCAACTGAAGCTGGCTGTGGACAAGTGTACCACCATGCATTTTGGGAGGAAAAATCCAGCGTCCACATACTCCCGCCACAACACTGATATCAAGAAGTCCTCTTGTGAACGTCACCTGGGAATTACTGTCAGCAGCGATTTGCGTTGGACAAAGCATGTCTCTAAGATTGTCAAGAAGGTCGAGGGTGTCTTGGCATCACTCAGCAAGACCTTTGTTAGCCACTCTCCAGCCATCTATTTAAAACTGTATACAGCTATGGTACGACCACACTTGGAATTCGCATCATCAGTCTGGAACCCCTATCTTGCTCAGAACATTGACCTCCTGGAAACTGTTCAGAGACGTGCAACCAAGCGCATACCCTCCATCAGACACCTACCATACTCTGAACGCCTTGCTTCCCTGGGCATGGATACATTGAAGCTCTGACGTCTGGCAATGGACTTGGTAAATACCCCCAAATTAATTAACCATCTCGCCAATTGCAACCCTGAGCACCTTTTTGATCTCCATGTGTCTAACACAAAATCAGAAAACAGCACAACTCCCATGACTTTCGTAGACATTTTTTCACGCTCAGAGTTGCTGAAGCATGGAACAAACTGCCTGCGTCAGTTGTTAGCTGCCGAGACACTGCATCCTTTAAGACACTCATGCTTCCCGAAATACGCCAAAACTACACCTGATGTACCCCTTCCATACACATGCACACATGTGTGTATCATGACTCGTGCACTGTTCATTTTCCTGATGTTTGTGCATTGCCCTATGTACTGTACATGCACTTTTTGATGAGTTGTGGTGCACCTGGGCACTGTACACAATATTTCATTATTATTATTATTATTATTATTATATCATGACTCATACACTGTCCATTTTCCTGACATTTGTACATTATTCTATGTACTATACATGCACCTTTGATGAGTTGTAGTGCACCTGAGCACTATACACAATAATTTCATTATTATTATATATATATATATAAACTTGAAACTTGTTTTCCCATATTTCATTTCTCATTGATGAAACAATTAAAAATGTTTAGAATACAAGCAATAATTATGAGCTAACTGGTGTAAAAACACTGGCCTTCATGAGATTTTTTATATACACTTAGTCATCACGCACAAAATGCATGTGCACACACGCTACACACACACACACTTGTCATTCCGTTCTGTTTTAACAGTAAACAATTCATCTGGGATGCCACATGCTGCAACACATTCTACAGTGGTTACCTTGTGCAGTCTGCAACTAATCCAGGCTCCGCTTCACTTCAGGCCAAGGAAGGTAAACTCTCCAAATATTGGTCGCTCTCTGACAGATTTGTGGTCGAGCCCATAGCAGTGGAGACTTCTGGTCTCCTTGACCCTAGGGCCACCTCCCTACTCACCACATTAGCACAGGGTTGGCTACACACAGGTGTGAGCCTTGCGATCTGGAATAGCTCTTCCAGCGCATCTCCCTTACCGTCCTCTGGGGAAACACCTTCTCTATTCTGTCCGCCGGGGCCATGGGGCTGCACCCATTTGCTCATAATAGGAGATGGGGAGAGCAGGAGAGACGGATTATTCCCATTACATCTCATCTATCTGGTTTCAAACTAAATTTTAGCTTCATTATCACACCTCTGGAAAATTAGTTGTTCAAGTCTCACTTAGTTATATCCATCCTCTATATTAATGATGCTTATAAAAGCTAAAGGTACTGACTGCTTCCATTTCATTAACTGAGAAAAACGAAATGACTTAATTGCTTTCATACCAAGGATTTTCATTAACCCTTTTTATATTAACCCGCTCAAGACAGCATTAAGTTTTATGATTTAAAAAAAAGCCCATTTTCAGATGCTTCTATTTAAATTGAAATTGCCTATCATAATTTTTTCAGAATATTTTGGTAAAACTAGGACGAAATGTGCAGCAACTCGTTCTCTTCTTCCAACCTTGTCACTTCAACCACAAACCTAGGGTCTGCTGCCCACATTGTAGAGGAGTGGAAGGTAGTCAAATACCGGGACCTGACCGACCGCTTCCTCTTTGCACTGGTCTCTGTTGAGACTTCTGGCATCCTTGGTCCCCACACTACTGATTTCCTCCATAAAATCAGAAAGATGGTAGCCTGATTGAGGAGGGAGACCCGTTAGGTGGGGTGACTGTTGCAGCAGTTGTCTCTGGCCATTCTCCAATAACGCTTTTGCTGTTATGTCCACGGGGCGTGGTTGAGACACAGCTCAGACTAGGTGTAGTGACTGTCACTCCCCTTTCCTTTTCTTTCACCACTTATAACTTCTTTCTTTTTCTCCTTTTCTGTTCCCTTTAGTAGTGTGTTTTGTTTTTTTGCATAAGTTATGTTCCAAATTAGTTATTTTACGAAATCCCTCCAATTTGTTCTTATTATTTTCAAAGTTAATTGGAAAATATCTTATCTTAAATGTGGTAATGAAAGGATTAAAAAGGAACTTGCAACATTGCCATATACAGAATATCCATAAGGTAGAAATTAAAAGTTGAGTTGATGACTATTTAAATACTTTTTAAGTTTCTATGGAAACAATTCTAGCTTGAGAAAAAAAAGAAGAAAAAGAAAAGCCATGACTATATTCACATGCACATCATGTTTTCGTCTTCCTTTAAGAAAGCAAAATGTGAAACTTGAAAATTTTAATAGCTTTCATAGGTTGATTAAGTGTGATATCACCCCACTGCTCCTGTATTTTTTAAATTTTTATTTATTTATTTTTATATTTCTTATCCTATTATGTAGAACAAGTTTTATTATATCACCTTTTTGTATGAACAATTGTCATTAGTAAGCATGGAAATTCTTGAAATTTCTTCTTTAATTGCAAACAATAACAATTATCTAGCTCTGGTGTTATTATAAGAATTGTGTTATTATTTTTTTTTTTACTATTTAGTCAGGGAGTGAAATGCAATGCTCATGACTTTTCAGTGCTTCCTAAACTGGTAGAATGAAGGAAAGTATGATAAAACTAGATATGTGGCCAGAATGCTTGCTGGTACCATGATAAAATGCACTCAGTACACTTTGAAAGTGGCTGGCATTAGGAAGGATATTCAGCTGTAGAAACCATGCCAAAATATGAAACCTATGAACAAAATGTGGTTCTCTGACCCATGCCAGCATGAAAAGTGAATGTAAAATAGTGATGATGAACATGATCACCATCAACATTTTATTATTGTTATAAGGTTGTCCCTTCTCTTCCCTGTTGTATATATTGAGAGCCATTATTGCGCAAACAGGGCGGTGGATTGGCAGTATCGGTAGAGGGTCGGACGCCATGCTTTCCAGCACAGTTACGTCCCTTTACGATCTGAGTTCAAATCCCGCCGAGGTTGACTTTGCCTTTCATCCTTACGGGGTCGATAAAATAAAGTACCAGTAATGCACTGGATAATTGCTGGCCTTGTGCCTAAAGTAGAAACAATTATTGCACAAACTGGAGACAATGAGGGGCATCCCGTGTGAACTAGGATGTGGGAGAACTGTGTCAGCTTATGCCAACGTCATCACTAGTGCCAAACACATTGAAGTGATCAGCACTGCTCTGAGAATATGAGGCAGTGACAGGAGCAAAACTAAACCAGGAAAAGTCAGTGGGTCTGCAGCTTAGCACCTGCAGAGTCAGGTCTAGGCCGTCCAACAGCATCGTTGGGCCACTGAACAGACAGACCGGTTAGATTGCTTGGGGTCTGGTTTGGTTAGGATCTCCAGACAGACAAAAACTGGTGTGAGGTGACGAGCAGGGTGGCCACTCTCACCCAGAAATGGGCCGAGAGGAAGCTATCCCTGAAAGGTTGGGCAGAGGTGATGAACGCATACATCACGTCCATCATCTACTACTGCCTAACCATCGTGCCTTGTCTAAAGCTTCGTCTAATTTGACTGGAGCATTCGCCCTTTCACTTTTTGCGGAAGGGACGCGTTCCAATGGTCAGGCAGTCGATCTGCTGTCAACACTCACATGGCTGATGATGCACAGACATGCGATAAGGCTATGACATTTCCAACTTTTCTTGAACAGCGAACAGGTATGGTTGCCATTTGCTAGCATTTTCCCCCAGCTCGTCCTTTTGACTGAGCTGCAATCCTGGGTCAAGTGGAGACATAGGGGGAGTGCTTGGGGGTTAGAATGTCTTCAGGTGCTAACAGCCCTAAGCCAATCGGGGACTATTATTGGTGGAAACTCTACCTTGGCATTCTATAGAAAGGTAGTGATGGGTAAATGCGATGACATTCTCGGGGAAACTCTGGGCATCAATGAAAATCAACAAGCCATTTTCTTCCACAAGACTTTTAGTCCAGGGCCTATGGATAACTTCCAGAAATTCCTGGTGTGGCAGTGGTATCAGGGAGCATTGCTGGTTCGAGATAAGCTCTACAGGGATGGAAGTGCCGTCAGCCAGGCAAAGTGCCAGAACAGATGCTGCAAAGCATCTTGTTCAACACACAATTTTGTCAATCCACTGCCATGAACTTGTACATTATTTTGATTACCTGCCCCCAAAAGATAAAAGGCAAAGTTGACTTCTGTGGGATTTGAATGCTGGACAAATATTGCGAGATATTCTGTTAGGTGGTAGTAGCAGTGCCATGATAAAATGCACACGGTAGATACTGTGACGTGGTTGGTGTCAGGAAGAGCATCTAGCCAAGGAAACCATGCAAAAATAGAATGTATGAGCGAGACATCATTATCTGACATGACCATCATGTGACAGCGTGCCTAATCCATTCAAGCATGGAATATAGATTTTAAATGGTGATGATGATGATGATATTTCTATTTGACACTCTAACAACTTTGCCAATTTTCCTTAAAATCAACTAAGAAAAAACCAAAGTTTGTTACTGTGTGGCAATGTGGAGTGGTTATAGAGAATTCAGTTGTGAAGCTTGAGCTCTTGTTGACTTGTTATATTAATCATGTAATTTAGTTAAACAAATTAGTAATAGTATGAATTTGCACATCTATCCAACAGTTGACATATAAAAAAAAAAAAAAAATGAAAGGGTCTAAAACAGGAAACTATTATTACATCAAAAATATGTCTGGGGATAAAATACAAAACTATCGCAAATTCAATGATCTATAAACATGTATTGGTTTTCTATATTTCCTGAGCAAAATTAATGCAATGATGATAAAGCCAAACTATTTTTTTTTTCTTTCATCACAATATCAAAAGATCATAATATTTACCTTTTATCTCAGAATTTATTGGGTGATTGTAATTAGATTAAAAGCCGGAAGAAAATAACACCATATATTTAGAAAGTCATTAGCATTCAAGTGTAACAGTTTCCGGTAACTCATTATTGTAATTTGGCAATATTTGAAAGGCCAATTACTACTGATGAATTATCATACTCTCTGATAGGTCTATAAATATGATTTACTCGATAATTAAATAGCCACCACATCTCCCCCTTATCAAACAGTATTTTTTTTTTTTACTTTAAAATAATACCTGGGAATCTAAACCTCTTTATTTGTTTTTAATTGCTATTTATTATTGATAGCTAAACAATTACTGTTGATGTTAGAGGTGTGTTTATAAGGTATATTCTTTCACCTTGATGTTACACCGCAGCCTACTATCTATCAATCAGTATGTGCCAACAGTGGTTAATTAGATCTATTGGCTGACTGTTTTAAGTAAAGCATAATTGTCTATTATCTATATTGTTAGCTGCATTTATCTTTCTTGGTCAAGACTTGCATGGAACTACTAGCAGGAAAAAGAGAGAAACTACCAGCAGGAGATATAATGATTTTGGTAGTAGTATTATATAGCTTTTTTACTTTTCATTTGAACATTTCCTATTTTCTGTTTCTCTCACTGCTGCCTCCTCTGCCCCCTTCTCTTCTTCATGTTCCTTCCCTTCCACCACCACCACCACCACCTATTGCTGAAATAAAGTTAGCATGTTCTTTGTTAGTGTCTGAACTGACATTCACTCTACCTGTGGAGATATATTCCACATTTTTGCCATTCAGAGAATTCCTCCCAATTCTTGGCACTTACTTTACTCACTTTCTTTCCTTTCACTTCTCACTAACTTGCTTTTTAAGTAATCAAACTTGAAAGTTGATAATCCTCTATTCTCTTTCTATTTTTTTGAGTTGGAGTTCGTGCAACAGTTAGTCTAACAACATAATAACTAGAATATGCTTTCCCACTTTACCTTATTCCTCGCCCCTCCTTCACACACACACACACGCTTGGTCTCTCATTTGGCTCTGCCACCTACTGTTCCAAGCAGAATAATTATTTCCTCAAAATGCCAAGCAATCCCTACAGTTGCTTCTCATTGTCTATCAGAACAGTTGTAGATTCTTAAAACGTATGTTATATGAGGCTGTCGGCAGTAAAATTTCTTCAAATAGTGCTTAATATATCATCAATTATATTTGGATTATAGAAGAAAACAATGGGGGATGTAAGTTTTTTTTATATTTTGGTTATTTTAATATATAACTTCATATTTAGTTTTCTCCTATCAGTAAAATTCAATTTCAGTTTTACTTCATATACTTTTCAAAGAACAGTAAAGATTTATTAGAAAATTTACTTACATGTATATTTAAAAATACAAATATGTAAATATAGGTGTATGCAGACATTAACAGTTATGAAAATACCTGTGGTATTTTCATATAACTGTGCTTGTTTCATATACCTGTACATATCTATAACTGAAAGTGTATTATATGTGTGTGTGTGTGTATGTATGTATATATTTATATATATATAAACACATAGTAGTGTAAATGAATTACTCAACATGTCAGAAACAATATAGAATTTTGTGTGTGAGTAAATTTATATAAAAACTGGCAATGTTCTTTTTTGTTTTTATTTCAGAAATTGCTATCTTAGCAATTGAAAACATTTTTTGCTGTTTTGGAAATTTCTCCTGTTTGAAAAATAATCTTATATTTCAATCATATCATTACACACTCCTTTCAAAACAATAAAAAATCACACTTATTAATACCATTTATCATAACATATATCAAATTTTCATTTTATTGAATAGAATGTAAATTAAATATTTGTTTTAAAACAATCATGGTGCTGTGTTTATTGTTGAATATTTTAATAGTTTTATAAATGAAGTACTGTACAGTAGAACAAAAAAAAAAGATCAATCTAATTTTGAATCGATTTATATGATCTATAACACATTTTTTTTATCACTTTCAAATTGCTATGATTTTTATACTATGTAATTTTCATTAGGAAATCAAATTAGTGATAGACTAAAACTCAGTTATTGAATGTTTAATGATATTTTAGTTATACACTGGCCTGGCTTGATATTAACTCTATTTGATGGATTTTTTAGTATAAAAATTACATTATATATAAAATTCAGTTTCTTTTAGGGTTTGTTAGATTTTATTTTGCAATGTCAATATATCTTCACTTCACAAAACATTCAACAAGTTGGTGTGATGAGTAGGACAAAAACAACAAAAACAAAAAAGAAAACAAAAAAAATCAACAACTCCACTACTAGTTTATATATCTTGCTGTGTTGAACGTACCTCACTTCTGACGAGTGTTCCAGTTTATTTGATTGATGGAGCAGCCTGTTCATGAGATTAACATGCAAGTGGCTGTGCATTCCACAGACAGCTATACCCTTCATGTTGTTCTCGGAAATAGATCAGCATGACACAATATGTGACGAGGCTGGCCCATTGAATTACAAGTACAACTCATTTCTTCCAGCTGAATGAATTGGAGCAACAGAAAATATAGTGTCTTACTCAAGGACACCAGAAATTGAACTAATGATTGTGAACCAAATATCCTAATTACTTAATTACACACCCTCACAGATTTCATATATAATTAAGAAACTGTGGTTTTAATTTAGCTAAAATAATTCGTTTAATTTTGTGAATTAAAAAGTTTTTGTATGGTTTTTTCTTCTTCTTAAATGGCTAAAATCACTTTTCCATGATATAATTGCTTTAGTTTCAACACAGTCTCAGATCAAATCATTTGATAAATAAGTACAACTCTGAAATTCATTTGTGGCTTATTGAATAGTCATACCAGATAGTTTTTATAGTTTAATTAATTGAGTTTGTGTGGCTAATTAGATGCAAAGTAGGAATAAAATACAGCAAAAATAACTTATGTACTTCTGTGTTGAGCTGGCTTGGAGCTTGCAAATTATAACTATGATCAAATGGAAGAATTTGTAGAGCAGCACACATAATGCTCTACAGTATTTAACTATGTCTCTTTGTTCTGAGTTCAAATCCCACCAGAGTATCCTTTTAACCTTCACTACTAAGCTGGTGGATTGCCAGAATAATTAGAATGTCAAACAAAATACATTTGGCATTTGGTCACACAGCCCTTTGACATCAGAATTTAAGTCCAGTGAAGGTTTACTCTGCTTTTCACTCTTCCAGGGTCGATAAAATGAGGTACCAATCAAGTACTAGGGCCAATTAAATCGACTTTCCCCTGCCCCTAATTGCTGGCCTTATGTCTAAATTAAAAACTATTATTACTGAGTTACAGCCCTTGCCGTTCTGAGTTCAAATCCCGCCGAGGTTAACTTTGCCTTTCATCCTTACGGGGTTGATAAAATAAAGTACCAGTAATGTACTGGGTAATTGCTGGCCTTGTGCCAAAAGTAGAAACAATTATTACTATCATCACTACCACCTCTTTAATAGCCTGTAAGTTGACTATATTATTGTGCTGGTTATAAGGGATATTTCCAGTGGTCTTTAGAAAATTATCACAACCTGAGATCTATAATATTTCATTTTGCACTAGTTTATACTAGTTTCTGATGTTGAGATCCCTGGTATCCTCAGTCTCTGGACTGTCATTTTCCTCTACTAAATCATGATGAAGAAATCATGCCTATGAGGTGAGAATCTCTGTTGCAGTGGGCATCACTGGCTGTTCTGTGGTAAAGCTTTTACCATTATGTTTGTATGGTGTCACTGAGATATATTGTCCAGGGTCAAGAACATAGTTTTCCCCTTCCCTATTTCTTTCCCTCTTTTTCTCTTTTAATTGATTCACTTGAAATATAATAAATTTGTTTCTCTGTATGTATATATATATATATATATATATAGGTCGTAGAAATGTTATATATATATATGTGTGTGTGTGTGTATATATATATATATATATATATATATATATATATATATATATATATATATATATATAAAAGAAAAATGAATATCCTGTAAGATCCCACAATTTCATATGCCCCCTCTCAATCTCTTACTGATGTTCCTTGTTTTAGGACTGTAAAAACAATGTATTTGTTTATTGTGTTATCCATCCATCCACCTATAATGACATGACATTCAACATTTAAAACTGGTGGAGCCCATCCTTCTCCATGTCTGAACATAGCTGATTTTTTCCAGAGAGAGGGAGGAAGAGAGAATCAATCCCAGTACTAAACTGGCACTTATTTTATTGAGCTTGAACAAATGAAAGGCAAAATTGACTCGCCACAATTTGAACCGAGAGTGCAGACAGCCAGAAAGGATACTGCAAAGCATCCTATCTGACATTCTAACAACTCTGCCAATTTGCCACCTGGAAAAGCTGATGTTAAATGATGATGATGATTGTGTTATATAGCAAATGCTAAATGTAACACTTTTAACAATAATGGAATAGGCTATATATTGTTACAACACTGTTGGCTGCATCTTATTAACATCAAACCAATTAATTCTCCACCAGAAAGAGAGATTAACTTCAGCTACCTTTACTAACAAACTAGGTGGAGTTCCCAAAAATGTATCATCATTGTCTTGGCTTCTGTATTGTTGTTGGTTACTTACTTATTAATGTTATTGTTATTGTTCCTCATCTACTTGATGATGATGTTATTGTTTCTACTTGATTCTGCTCCTCTGATTGTTGTTGTTGTTGCTCACCTGCTTGTTGTTGTTGTTGTTGCCTCTCTGTTATTGCTGTTGTTGGTGTTATTCTTGATGTTGTTATTGTTTTTACTTGCTTTTTTTTTGTTGTTGTTTCAATTTGTTTTTGTTGTCATTGCTACTTTTCTGACTGTTGTTGCTGCTGCTGTTGTTTCTGTTCATCTGCTTTTTGTTGTTGTTTCTGTTCATCTGCTTTATGTTGTTGCTGTTCTTGCTGCTGTTCACCTGCTAGTTTTTTTTTACAACTAGTTTCTTTGTTGCCTAGTGATTCTCAGAAAACAAAGCATATTTTCTAACTTTGTTAGAATCAAATATCTCTATAATGTGCAGGAAATTTCTGAGGTGGAACAATAGTTTCCTTTCTATGAGGCCACTTAGCAACTGAATGAACTTACTTAAAGTACTTTAAATATGCTTAGATTTGCAGAACTGAATGACACAGACTAACAATAAAAACCCAGCAAAATATCTTGTAACAAGTGTCTGTGTGTCTATACCCATCTGTCTACATCAGCATCAGACTTGTGGATTGCAGTATAATTGTGAAAAGATGTAAAGATAATCTTTTATTTATTTATTAACCCTTTTGATAAAAAATTGGTTGAAACTGTTTCCTAGATCTATGATATAAAGCTGTTGGTTTTAAACTGTTCATACTTAAATTTAAACCTTCCATCATGATTTTATGCAAGGATGTTTGTTGTTTTAACACTTTAGCATTTACATTAATCTATATTTACTATTGTATTTTCATGGTAAATACTTTACCTCACATAATATTGAATCTATGAGATTTTGATTTTATTTATTTTGAGAACAATACCTTAATATAAGTATGAACAGCCGGTTATGGCTGGTTTGAACAGGAGGTGAGAGAATTCTGGCCAGATATGGCTGGTTTAAATGCTATAGGGTTAAACACCAACTGAATAATGAGAAAGTTATTTTACTAGATCACTCCAAATTCTTCATTATTTTCAAAATTAATTGAAACTCATAGGCAGACTATTTCATTAGAAATGTGGCAAAGAAAGGGTTAAATAATCATCATCATCAACAACAACATGTTGCCTGCTGAGGGAGTGGGGAGAGAGAAAGGTGGCTTTAAGAGTGATGTCGGAGGTACATTGTAGAGTGCACCTGTCTTTCCATGATGGTATGGTTGGACTAGGAACTTGGGATCAGGGAGGAGGGAAAAATGTTCATAGATATGTTATCCAATAAGCCATGGATATAAGGGCTACATCACAGTATAAACTGCAAAAAGAAACTGAAGGGTCATGGAAGAATATTGATTTAGCAAAATTGGTCATTATTGTAAAGTGTTGGGAACTGCTGGTCTGTAGAATAATCATTTGTATCTAAATGGTACAAATTAGTCAATATTTCAAAACCTAAAATACTAATTAGTTCTTTGAAGCACACAAAGCAACAAACTTCTATCCCCACAGTTGATCTGCTGCAGTTCTCACCCCACCCGTTCAACTAGTTGCTGTGTGTCTAAGGTTCTCTTGGAATGTTCATTGCCAGGAATTCCTGAGTCAACTCTACCATTGTTATCCATTCTTCAGCATCCATGATATTGCGGTTTATGCATTGATTGGCTAGCAGGTTCAAAATGTGAGAAAGGAACAGTGGATAAGGGAAAGAATGCGAACCCTAATTGATCAACATAAGGCTGCAAAAAAAAAAAAAAAAAGCCCCCAAAAAGAATAGGGCAAAACAGCAGAAGAGAAAATCATAATATATAGAGATATTTTTTTCTATTTGGATTTCAATGCTAGTAACTGAAAAGTTCTAATTGAATCTATTATTCTTGTTGAACCTAGAGAGAGACCCACTTCAGTCATGGCTGGCTGTTAGAGTTCCTTTTTGAAACACAAACTCAGGCAAGGTGTTAGTGTGGAAGACCAGCCGTTGCTCATACATGCCACTCATGTTGTTCAAGGGAAAGGCAAAGGCTGATACCACTTGGCACCATTGATGTTGCAACTCATTTTTTTCAGCTGTGTGAATTGGAACATGAAATACAATGTTTTGCTCAAAGATACCATACGCCATTCACTCAGGGAATTGAATTCACAACCCCATTGTGTCATAGGTCCTCGTACCACCTGCGATTTGGCTGAAGATGGCCACCTGCAAGAATAAGCCCTGCAAGTTGGAGTGGCTTTTTCAGTAAATCTACCCTGCCATCTCCTGGGATAACTCATTTGCCATTCTGTCCTCTGAGCAACAATAAAATAGAAATAATTCATAACATAATTACTTTTGTATTTTGTAACAACACATTTAAAGATTCTTATAATTTTTACCATCTATTATCTATTAGAAATAAGGTTTGGGAATTTGTGTATGCATGTGTAATATGTACACATGTCACACAGTTTTGTAGTCTTTTTTTATTTTTGCATTCTTCAGATTAAGATATTTGAATAAGTATTTATTAGTTTACTATCCACAACTGAATTATAGTGTGCCCATAACACTCTTCAGCTCCTCCAATCAAAGAACTGGTTTGAATGATTGCAACAGAGTATACTCTGCTAAAGGCACTCAAGGGCCATGTGGTTGTATTAAACAAGGCAATGGTTTAAGACTATCACTTCAAACTCTATTGTTTTACTTTACTGTATAGTGTGGTATTGTGGTATAATCATCTTGTGCATAAGAATATGTTTACATATGCACACACACGCACACTTTCATCAATAAAAATGTTGTCTATTAATCAAACTGAAGAAGGAAATATCCTCTTCTTCATCATAATTTTTCATCCATTTTTCCAAGTTTGCATGGGTTAGATGGGACCTTTCCGAGTACAGCCTTTCTCCATTTATAACCTTCCTTCATCATCTTCTCTGAGGTTCAGTGTTTTAAGATCACCTCTAACCATATCTACACACATTTTTCTCAGTCTTTTTGTATTGCAGCTTCCTTCCACTGGCATTTCATAGCACTTCTTCATGCAGTGTTCATCATCCATGTGCATCACTTGTCCATACCAGCATGGGTCTTTTCTCTTCCATGCTACATCTGATTCCACTTATACTCAGTTTTTCTCTCAGTTCATCCATGCCAAATCATTCATGCAAACTAATATTACAGATCCAACAAAGCATGCTCACTTCATTTCTGTCCACCCTCCATATATCCTTTGCATTTACTGCCTATCTCACCAAGATTATCTCTAGATGGGACTACATGGCACATTTGCATTTCATTTACAGCTAATGGTTCAGTACACAACTTCAATTCCAAGATGCTTCCTACCTACATACTTCTCTGTGTATGCCAGTCTGTTGAGGAATCAGCAATAGATGTACCATTAGATCAAACTGCCAAAGTCTGCCATTACATATCTATCTATCTATTATTTGGGTCTGGTTAAGGTTGTGGAAATGAAATCAGAATTTAATGATATACTTTGTACACTTGACTATATTATTCTAAATATTCAGTGAAAGTATGCCAACATGTTAGTTGGCAAACAAGTGTGTATCATTAGTAAAGAAATTCAGATCTGCACTCTTTAAAACACCAGGACAATATTCAAAATTAATCTACCCTTCAAGTTTATCTCTCTTGAACAAAGGCCCTACCAGAAGAGATTCATCATCATTATTCTCATAACCATCATTATTTAATGTCTGTTTTCCTTGTTAGCACGGGTTAGATGGGTCATCACAGACCAAATCACTACTGAGTCAGAGCTACTATCATCTTCGACATGCCAGGGGCCAACTTCTCACATATGTTTCTGCATCTTGCAGAGCACACCAGGTGCATTTTAATGTAGCACCTATGCTAGGGTAGTTTTGTGTTTTGATCATAACTTAACAAATTTTTCTTACATAAAATTCTGATGGTAGATTTTTAGGTAAATATAAATATTTAAAATAAGCAGATTTGTATCATAGAACCATGGGTGGTTTCAAGGAGTTTGGTATTGAAATGAAACATCTTGTATATAGGTTCATATACATCTTTAATATGAGTCATCCCATGTTAGTGCTATCACTAATTACCATATATACTTGTATATAAGACAAGAAATATATAAACAAAAAAATAATTGATGGTAAAATGGGGGGGGGGGGGGCAATATTTTGCTGATTTTCACCGATTTCAAAATTTTATGTAAATGCGATGCTAAAATATTTGGTTTTTGAGGTAAATATTACACTGGCACACTTTGGAGGTGAATATTATACCACTTTCACTTTCACTTTCATTGGGAAATTTGCATTTCCTTTTGTTTTTGATATGTTTTGAATGAATATGGCCTTCAAAATGGTTGGAAATTGGTAAAACATTACGTAATGGAGTTGTAAAAACAAAAAAATATTTTTTATTGAATGTATATATAGTGGATTTTGCAATACACTGTATGCTTAATTAAAAGCATTTCGAAGACCTTATGCTATTGTTTTAGAGTAGTGACAGTCTCACTTACTTTAAATTTTCAGCAAACAAGGGAGATAAAGCTGACAGAGCTCTGTTTCATACTGATTGGTACTTATCAAAGCCAAGTACTCCACCTGTTTGCTGAAAATCATGAATGTTTGATTCTTATAGAATCTTATAAAACAATAGCATAAGGTCTTCGAAATGCTTTTAATTAAGCATACAGTGTATTGCAAAATCCACTATATATACATTTATATATATATAGCTATTTCAGAGCGCCAATTCTAATTTTTATATTTTTTATTATTTTGAAAATCATAGGTAGTGTCTGTCATAATTAAAAAAAAAAAAATTTAGAAACATTTAACTGTTACATTGATCAATGTGAACAACTATACCCTGAAGGTCCTTCAGATTCTTAATCACTGCAGGCTGTCTAGACAAGGTACATTACTCTGCTTGCTTAAGTCTGCATAACTACATTCTAGCTGCTTCTCTTCATTATTAGCCCTTTGTGACTATTTTCAATGAAATACATTCTATTTCAATTAATTAGTGAAGAATTTTTAGAATTTATTAAAATTATTATTTCATTACTAAGATTATAAGTTTACATATAGTTCTTATATAAAATTATATTGGAAGATTTTAATTTATATAGGAACCTTTTCATGGCTGTATTTTTAATGAAATGCACTCTTATTTCAATTAATCGAAAATTTTGAGTGATTTACTAAACTTATTTATTATTTCATTAGTAAAATAGGAAGTTAACATATGATTCTTGTAAATAATTATGTTGAAACATTTAAATTAAAACCCTTTAAAATGGGTGGTTTTGTTTCATACAACCAGGACCAGTTTAGGACAGGTTGGTATCAAAAGTGTTATAATAGGTGGTTTTTGTTTTATAGATCCAGAGCTTGTTTTGATTAGGTTGGTAGCGAAAGGATTAGGTACAGAAGTAGAAAAGACATCAAGTTAGAATTTCTTATTCAAATATCAATACATTTAATAGTAAAACATTCTCATCAATCTCAATGTAATATATAATTCTTTCTAAAATTGGCACAAGGCCAGCAATTTGGAGGAAAAGGGGAAAGTCAATTATATTGACCCCAGTACTTAACTGGTATTTTCTTTTATCGACCCTGGAAGGTTCAGAGACAATGTTGACCTAGGCAGGATTTGAACTCAGAATATAGAAAGTAGTAATTAAATAGCATAAAGCATTTTATCTGATGTTCTACCGATACTGCCAATCCACTGACTTCTCATCATATTTAATATATACATATATTTTATCTATTTATATATTTAAATGAATAAATAAAATATATATTTGAAATTTGAAATGTGTGCATCCCAGCACAAATGACCATAATAATAGTAGATCACTATAAATGATAGTTGAGTAAATTTGGTAAAGTGATTGATTATTATTATAGTCATTTCTGTTATGAGACATACATTTCAAATTTTCTCAATGCTTAAGTCTTAAGCAATCTTTGTGCATCCATTCCATGCCTCCCAGGACAGGTAGCACGCCCATCACCAGTTTTTACAGCATGAAATGGTGACTGCAATATATTTTTCGAACAGGCCTTCTCTGAATGTGTCCCTTGTTAACCTGAGTGATGTGGTATGATTCTTATTGTTACTTCTCATCATATTGCAGTTTAGGTGGTCTTATTTGTGCCAGTCACCAGTCTGGTACTTTTTCAGACCCATAAAGACTAGGGTTTTTTAGATGCAGCCTTTATTTGCCTCATCATAACTACATCACTGGGTTGTGAAAGTTTTCTTAGGAGCTAAAGGTATCACCCATTGCTCTATCTCACCTAGTAGTTTACTGCTGTTGGTCTGTGATTGTTTATTTGTCCTGTAGGTGTCCACTTATATCGCAACTAACCATCATATCTGGTGGCCGTATTGCTATCCGCTGCCTGCAACTTATTCTCTATCAGAACAGCTCTGCCAAAAAGCTTCTTAAGTCAGCTGCTTTATTTACAAATATATATTTGTCATCACACATGTTTACCATAATTATGTATTGAGCATTGTCATGTATTTATATGCCCCTCCACCCACACATATAAAACCATAATATAATATTCTATTTTATAACTCCATCACTAGTGAGTATGTCTTTTAAAGAATAGACATTGTTTATTGTGTGTATTTAAGTTAATTTACAGTGGGTGTGTGTAATATTAGATATTTTGTGCTTGTTAAAGACTTTCAATTAAAAGAAATATGATAGTGATAGGTAAGTTAGTGTTAAAGTATTTCAGTAACATATTTCTAATGAAAGACATTGTGTATAATTTTCAAATTATTTTAAAAATAATAAATAATTTAGAGGGATTGGATAACATAACTTATGTTTTCATGATTAAGCTGGCATTTGGAACATAAGAAAGATTTTTACATAAAATTAAGATGGAAGAATCTTAGATAAATATAAGCACTTTAAAATAAACAGCTTTGTATCAAAGAACCTAAGGTAATTCCAGGCAATTTAGTATAAAAAGGGTTAAAGAGTTAACTGGAAATAAGTATATGATAATTTAGTTCACATCAGTATATTTAATGTTTATTATGCCAGCACAGAAAACAGATGTTAAATGATGATGACAACTCTGATAAAATAATAATAGAAATTGTTTTGCATTGGACGAAGCACGTCTCTAAAATTGTCAAGAGGGCTGAGGGTGTCTTAGCATCACTCAGCAAGACCTTTGTCAGCCGCTCTCCAGATATCTATTTAAGGCTGTACATAGCTATGGTGCGGCCACACTTAGAATTTGCATCACCAGTCTGGAACCCCTATCTTGCTCAGAACATTGACCGCCTGGAAACTGTTCAGAGACGTGCAACCAAGCGAATACCCTCCATCAGGCATCTACCATACTCTGAGCGCCTTGCTTCCCTGGGCATGGATACATTGAAGCTCCGACGCCTGGCAACTGACTTGGTAAACACCCACAAAATTGTTAACCATCTTGCCAACAACAACCCTGAGTACCTTTTTGATTTCCATGTGTCTAACACACGTGGACATGCCCACAAAGTCAGAAAACAGCACAGTTCCCATGACTTTCAGAAACATTTTTTCACGCTCAGAGTTGCTGAAGCATGGAACAAACTACCTGCATCAGTTGTTAGCTGTCGAGACACTGCATCCTTTAAGGCCTCCATGCTTCCCGAGATCCGCCAACACTACAGCTAATGTTCCCCCTCCATACACATACACATGTATACCATGACTCATACACTATTCACTTTCCTGACATTTGTGTATTATTCTATGTACTATACATACACCTTAGACGAGTTGTAGTGCACCTGAGCACTTTACACAATAATTTCATTATTATTATTATTTTATAAAGATTTAAATTTTCAAATACTTTGTATTGCAGTAAAAACTAGATTTATTTGTGCCTGTCTTTGTTATAAGTTTGATTAACTTTTGTAGCTTATTTCTGATGAAATCACTGCTTATAATTTTCTGATCGTTTTGAAAATAATGAAGAATTTGAAATGATTAAGGAATATAATTAACTTTCTGATTATTAAGTTGGTGTTTGGAGCTCAATTTCAGAGTTTCTTACATAAGATTATGATGGAAGGTTTTTGAGATAAATATAAACCATTGAAATCAATTTTGCCTTTTATAATAATAATATCATAATAATGAAATTATTGTGTACAGTGCTCAGGTGCACTACAACTTATCAAATGTGCATGTATAGTACATAGAATAATATACAAATGTCAGGGAAGTGAACAGAGTATGAGTCGTGATATACATGTGTGCGTGTGTATGGAGGGAGGATATCAGGTGTAGTGTTGGCGAATTTCAGGAAGCATGGAGGTTTTAAAGGATGCAGTATCTCGGCAGCTAACAACTGATGCAGATAGTTTGTTCCATGCTTCAGTAACTCTGAGTGTGAAAAAATGTTTCCAAAAGTCATGGGAGCTGTGCTGTTTTTCTGACTTTGTAGGTATGCCCACGTGTGTTAGACACATGGAATTCAAAAAGGTGCTCAGGGTTGTTGTTGGCAAGATGGTTAATAATTTTGTGGGTGTTTACCAAGTCAGTTGCCAGACGTCGGAGCTTCAATATTCAGGGAAGCAAGGCGTTCAGAGTATGGTAGATGCCTGATGGAGGGTATTCGCTTGGTTGCATGTCTCTGAACAGTTTCCAGGAAGTCAATATTCTGAGCAAGATAGGGGTTCCAGACTGGAGATGCAAATTCTAAGTGTGGCCGCACCATAGCTATATACAGCTTTAAATAGATAGCTGGAGAGTGGCTGACAAAGGTCTTGCTGAGTGATGCTAAGACACTCTCGGCCTTCTTGACAATTTTAGAGATGTGCTTTGTCCAATGCAAATCGCTGCTGACAATAATGACTAGGTCACATTCACAAGAAGACTTCTTGATATTAGTGTTGTGGAGGGAGTATGTGGATGCTGAGCTTTTCCTCCCAAAATGCATGGTGGTACACTTGTCCACAGCCAGCTTGAGTTGCCAGGGCAGTTGGTACCAAAAGGGTTAAAAATGAACATGTGTATTTTGGGACAAAGCATAAATATATTTTACATGCTCTAAAATATGAATGTGAAATAAGACAAATATATTTGTATGAAATAAAAATATGAATAAATGTGTATGTGAAGCAGTAGTGTTGTACTGATTAACAAGGGGCTTAATAATAATGATAATAATGAAATTATTGTGTAAAGTGCTCAGGTGCACTACAACTCGTCAATATAGTACATAGAATAATACACAAATGTCAGGGAAGTACATGTTTGTATGTGTTAGCTGTAGTGTTGGCGGATCTCGGGAAGCATGGAGGCCTTAAAGGATGCAGTGTCTCGACAGCTAACAACTGATGCAGGTAGTTTGTTCTATGCTTCAGCAACTCTGAGCGTGAAAAAATGTTTCCGAAAGTCATGGGAACTGTGCTGTTTTCTGACTTTGTGGGCATGTCCACGTGTGTTAGACACATGGAAATCGAAAAGGCACTCAGGGTTGTTGTTGGCAACATGGTTAACAATTTTGTGGGTGTTTACCAAGTCAGTTGTGTTTCTCTTCAGAATACAAAAAAGAAAATAGGTTAGTCATTATTTTAAAAATAAGGCTTGTAATAGGCTTCATATGTGCAGTGTATGTATCTGTGAGTCAAGCTATGGAAATTATTGCTTCTCTCATGCTCACTTTGAATTCACAATTATTACATAAATATAATCTAAGGGGATTCCCTTTCTAAATATAGCAATGCTATATCATAATGATAAAAGCTTAGCTTATGATAATAACATGTTTCTTTATTTCAGATTCTTTCACCATTTCTTTTGTATGCCGGATGTGTTGAATATTTTTACCCGTAGAATTTCGCATTGACCCATTCCTTACCATATATTTAATTTTAAAAAAAACATGCCCGAGAATTCCAAATAATTTTGAAAATATAAAAGTGGTAGAATTTAGTAATATAACAAACTTTTTAATTACTAAGCTGGTATTTAGAATATAATTTAATTGTTTCTACTTTTGGCACAAGGCCAGCAATTATTCCAGTGTATTACTGGTACTTTATTTTATCGACCCCGTAAGGATGAAAGGCAAAGTTAACCTCGGTGGGATTTGAACTCAGAATGGCAAGGGCCGTAACTCTGCGTCAAAGCATGGTGTCCGCTCCTCTACCAATACTGCCAATCCACCGCATATTTAGAATATAATTTAATGAAGGTTCTTACATAAAATTTTGATGGAGGATTTTTAGATAAATAAAGGTTTGTATCATAGAAGCAGTTTTTAAGTTTGGTATCATAAGGGTTAATTATACATGTAGAATTTTATCACCAAGGTATTATAACTTGGGAAGGTAGAACTATTATTTCAGAGGTAGGTGTAATAAGAATTAATAAATCATAGGGTGGTAGCAATGTATTTGTGGAGTTTTGTAAAAAGTATATTTGATTAAAAAAAAGAAAAAGAAGTTTTTTTGTTTAATTTTTAGATATTAAAATGAAAAATGAATCTCATAATAAATTATTGAAGGTAGTGTAAATTGAGTAATGAAAGTGTATGAAAGGTAGCTTTCAGGAACCTGATATTGCCATATGTCTGCATGTAAGATTTCTTATTTTAAGCTTATGGTTTTGCCTGCCTCTTTCACTGAAGGCTGTTCACTACAAGCTGGTTGAAGAGTCAGAAATAACTTACATGGATTTGGTGGGACTACCACTACTTTCTATAAGTTAGCATAATATTGTTGTTGTTGTTGTTGTTACTGTGTTACTGTCATGTTATTTCCTATGTAAGAATGATAGTTACTACTATACTGCACTCATTTATGTTCATGTAGTCTCTATACAAAACAATGTTGTTTGCTAAATTGATAAGATAGACCTACACTGAATGACAAAGGGGGAAAAAAAGGTTAATAGGAAATTTTAATTTTTACTTGAAAAAGAAAAGAGCAGTAACTGTGGCTGCTTGTACTGGTTAGAGATGATGGCATATAACATGCATGGAGAAATCCGTTTGACTGTTACCATGGAAGCATCAACACCAGCTGAAGTGGTAAGTGGAAATGAGAACCAAGATAATTCTGTAGCCTTTTTAACCCTTTTCATGCCAATCAGCCAAAAGTGGCTTTGGCATTATGAAACACAATCGCCCATTTTAAAGGGCTCTTATTTATATTAAAATCTTCCAATATAATTTTATACAAGAACCATATGTTAACTTACTCTTTTAGTAATGAAATAATTAATAATTTAAGTAAATTCTTCAAAGTTTTTTTTATTAATTAATTGAAATAATGAATTTTGTTAGAAATACAGTCATTGAGAGGATATGAACAGGACTCATTACATCAAAGGATGTAATTATTCTAAAAGTGTCTCGATTAAATATATTAGTTAAAACTGAAGTTTGCTATAGTTTGAAAATTTCCTCTGATCCAAATAGGTGGTTATTGTCTTGAAATATTTCTTTCTTACTGCATGTGAAGTGAAAAAAAAATGTTTTCATATTCTGAATATTTTCATGTATATATTTAATATTCTTTTGCTGGTTTCAGTCATTAGACTGTGGGCCACGCTGTGATTTAGTTGATCATTTCAACCCCAGTATTTATTTTTTCAAGTCTGGTACTTAATTTATTGATCTCTTTTTGTCAAACTACTACTAAAAATAAACAGCAAACATACACCAACACATGCACACACATACACATATACACACATATACATTGGAATTCCATATAGTTTCCATCTATCAAATTTAACCCAGAAAATATTGGTCAATCCAAAGCTGTTTTAGAAGACACTTGCCCAAGGTGCCACACACTGAGATAGAACCTGAAGCCACATAATTGCAAACCAAACTTCTTCACTACACAGCCATATATTGTAGTGCACCTGAGCACTGTACACAATAATTTTCATTATCATTATAATCATATACAATTGTTTCTACGTTAGGCACAAGGCCAGCAATTACCCAGTGTATTACTGGTACTTTATTTTATCGACCCCGTAAGGATGAAAGGCAAAGTTAACCTCAGCGGGATTTGCCATTCTGAGTTCAAATCCCGCTGAGGTTAACTTTGCCTTTCATCCTTACGGAATCGATAAAATAAAGTACCAGTAATACACTGGGTAATTGCTGGCCTTGTGCCTAACGTAGAAACAATTATAATCATATACAAACTTTGAATTAACTTTGATATTAAATTAATAAATTAATAAAAATATTCAGTTTTAGTCTGTCAGTATCAGAAGAAAGGTTTTTGAAATAAATATTGTATGTTGTGATCCAACCATATTAAAGAGAGAAAATAAATAATTACATTTATTTTTCAAAACTTTGTTTATTTAAGACCAATTAATTTTTTCCCCCTGCCTATTAAAAATTATATATTTATTAAAGAATTGGGCAAGTATGATGTACTGCAGCCTGTATCTGCTTGAGAATTACTTTAAAAGTACACATGTCTGTGGAATGTTTAGCCACTTGCACGTTAATTTCATGAGCAGGCAGTTCCATTGATCAATCAACTGGAATACTTGTCATCAGAACTGATGGAGGTCCAACAAATATATACATACAACGATGTGTAAATATAAGCAGACATTATCTTTAAATATTTGTATTTAAAATAACCTTATTATAATATCTTATTTATTTTGAAAGCATTTATTTCAGATTTTCTTGAGATATGGTAGCCTATTTTAATAAGAGTTCAAACCTTAATAGTGTGTGTGTGTGTTTTGAACCTCAATTGATTCTGATGACGAGTGTTCCAGTTGTTTCATCAATGGAGCAGCCTGCTCAGGAAATTAATGTACATGTTACTGAGCATTCCACAGGCATGTGTACACTTAACAGAATTCTCAGAAAGATTTAGCATGACACAGTGTATGAAACAGCTTGTCCTTTGAATTGTAGGTACAACTTATTTTTTTCAGCTGAGCAGAGTGGAGCAATGTGAAATAAATTCTTGCTTAAGGACATGACACACTGCCAAGAATTAATTGTGAGCCAAACACATTAACCCATGTGCTTTCACATAACTTAATGATACAACAAAAATAAGCATTTTAACTTTTGATACCAAACTGCCCCTGATTCAAGATGCAAAGCTGTTTCTTTTAAGATATATTTATGTAAAAATCTTCCATCATAATTTTATGTAAAAATTTTTGTTCAGTTATGTTCCAAATACCAACTTAATAGTGAGAAACTTAGTTATATTACTAAATATGTCCAAATATGATAACGGAAAGGTTAAGGCCATTTTCCCCTTCTAATGTAGAGGTTAACCATGCTAGTTCCTTGACAAGCTTCATCATATTCATCATGGCAATGTTTAATGACTGGATTCTCTTGGTGCCAGCCCTTTTAGTTGCTTGTTACAACACAGAAATATGCTGAACCTATTCTAAACACACAGTAGAGTTCATAACTAAATAATGCCCTTTGTATATTAAGTATACCACTTTATCATCACCATCACCATCATTTAACATCCAATTTTTCATGCTGGCAGGGGTTGGACAAGTTGTTATATATCATAGAACCAGAGTCAGTTTTACATAGTTTGGTATCAAAAAGGTTAAACAATGGAGGCACATGGCTTAGTGGTTAGAGCATTGGCCTTGCAATCGAAAGGTTGTGAGTTCAATTCTCAGACCGGGTGGTGTGTTGTTTCCTTGAGCAAGACACTTTATTTCACATTGCTCCAGTTTACTCAGCTGTAGAAATGAGATGCTAGGGACTGAGGTCCTTATCATTCCACTGCAAAGTGGTCGTGTAGGTGCCACGGCAAAAAAAGCACCCAGCACTCACTGTAAATGAGGTTGGTGTTAGGAAGGGCATCCAGCTGTAGAAATCAAGCCAGTATCAGTTCCCGTCCCACCCTTGCAAGCAGGGAAAAGCGGACGTAAAATGAAATGATGAAAATGAAATGAATAGTTACAAATCTAAAGGTCATGAATTTATGTCTTGCTAAAGATATGTTGTGCCACAAGTACCACTCTCACTGCACTCATATGTTGTCCATGTGTAAAAACCCTTGTCAAAGAAGTCATGTAAACTTAAATAATACTTCACACCATGCAAACACAGAGAAAATAATTTAAAACAAAATAAAAAAAGAATTATTTTTTAAAAAGTCATTATCAAAGTGAAATAATAATTTTCTATTAGATTAACTGTGAAAAAAAAAATTTAATAGCTTTTAAAATATATATTTAAAATGATAGGGTTGTTTTATATATTTTAAACTCAATGTTTTCTTTATTATCATCATCACCAGCTGTGAGTTTTTTTTTCATTATAGAATATGTTAGTCAGGTGAATTATTTTTTTTAATAATTTGTTTACTTACATAATTTATTTTATAACTTGTGCCATTGTTTTTCTTTTTACTATAAATCTATCTATCATAAACCATGTTCAGTATGGTATACCAGTTCTCTGATTGTTATCAACAACTGCTATATCATATATCTGTTTAGGTTATATGAAGCATTGTGAAATATGTAACTGGGATTGTTTTGGAAAAGCTGGTACAATGCATGTTAGAAATACAAGATGGAAAACTAGAGTAGAGTTAGGTAAGAAAAACAAAACAAAACTTCTTTTGTTTTACCTTATATTTCGTGACATTTCAGGATTATGACCCCCTTTTCAATTAATTTTTATCATGAAATATAAGATAAAAATATAAACTCTTGTTTTGTTTTTCTTACTTTACTCTACTCTAATTTTCACTCTTGTATTTCTGGATTGCAAAACAATCCTGTTATTGAGTCTGGTGCTGGGGAGGGGACTATAGCACTGGATGACACTGCCTCCTTACTTTTCAATGATACACCCTCACATTTAGAAAAAAAATTACAGTGATATACTAATTGCAAAACTCCACCTTAGAATATTGCAAATTAGATTGCCCTCCCAGAATGATCCGAAGCTCCCCATCCCTACTAAAACCTGGCAATGGGTTTACCTATTATAGTATAGTTTGTTTACAAACAATTCTCACCATGTGTTATAAACATTAGATGTCATTTGTATGTAGGCATCAATGACCCACTCAGTCATTCCCTCAGCCCAGTCTAGAAATCAATTTTTTCAGAACTATGTTGTGTTTATGCTTAAATCAATTTTATCTGCATATTGTAGACATTCATCCTTAAGTTTATATTTTATTTTACAGCATTACTTTTGATTTATACATCATTTAATCTTTCATTGTTTTTAATGATTTATACATCATTTAATCTTTCATTGTTTTTAATGATTTATTTTCTTTAGTGCAGAGCCTATTTTTGTAGTTGATTTACTCAACCTTAGAAACAGTTGAGATTAGGATTCATCTATTTCTTAAACTTTTGTTACCATATTTCTAATAATATGTATTGCCTAGAATTTTCAAATAATTTTGAAAATAATTGAGAATTTGGAGTAGGATAGTAATGTAATATTTTCGTTATATATATGTACTCGTGAGTGAATAATAATAATATTAGTTTGATAATATTTTTATAATAATAATATTGTTATTATTCATTCACAAATACATTTAGGTATCCACCATGTTAGAGCAAAAACAAATGTCATGATATAGCTTTCTCACTTATTATGCTGGTGTTTGAAACATAACTTAACAAGTTTTTAGATAAATATAAACACTTCAAAACAAACTATTTCATACTGTAGAACCAGTAGCAGTTTTAGTGGGGCCGGTATGTTAAATGATAAACTATTTTAGTAAAAGAAAGAATTTACTGAACATTTTGTCACTTCAAATTTTTTAAACTATGTTTTCATTCATTTTTTTTCTAAATTCTATTTAGGTTGTCTAAGAAATTCAGCTATGATCCATTGTAGCATAGATTTTAGATTATATCTATTCAGTATATTAGGTACACCTGTGTATCATAGTTTTAATTCACTGCTTGTCTACTTGAGGTTCTGTTACATTTCCTGTACATCAAGATATACAATACTGACTTCCTAACCACATACACTTGTTTATGACCATTTTGATAGTTTTTCTTTTCCTCTTTTATAAACAACGGCCTACCTAGCTACATCTACTTGTAGCCCCTTTAACTCAACCTTTTTTTTTATTTTGTTTTTTAAGTTTCAAGCTTTACCTCTCTAACTATAGTACTTACCTGTATATGAATGCTTCATATGATATTAAGTTTTAAATTACGTTAATATTTCAAGTATTAGGAAGATGAGAAGTTTTTTTTTTCTTTCTTTTTTTTTTGCTTCTGCTCTAAAACACCAACCTGCTGCTTAACATTTTCACTATATTTGTTGCTAATTCTAGACATTTTGGTATGTGAAATACCCCAATAAACCACTATTCTAGACCTAACTTTATTGCCCATGAGATAATCTCAATCTTTTTAAGCTTATCAGTAAATACAGGGTACAGTTGCTTATAAGAAAATCTTTTTACCTGCACATGCCTCATTAGAAATATAATACCAATGCTCTCATTACCTGGTTCTAATAAGAGAGCCAGTACATAGCTATCTGACTTGCTAGAAATAGCAACCAAATATCTCTCAACTCACTGTCTACTTTTTTTTTTTTTTGTAATTAGAAAGATGATGTGTGACATAAACTGTCTGAAAAAGCTAGTTTATAGAATGCCAGTAAATTCCTTATCAACATTCTACAAACTTTTCTCTCAACTAATTCTTGCTGTTGCACACCCTCACCTGTTTCTCCAGATTTCAGACTTTACACTATGTCTGAAAAAAAAAAAAGACTGTCTTGGTCAGAATGCTTTTGATCGTAGATCTGTTTGACCTGACCTGACCTGAGGTTCATACTTTTGACCACAAACTACACGAAGCCACCCACTGTTTTTATGATCGATACAAAACTGTTTATTTTTAAGTGTTTATATTTATCTAAAAACCTTTCATCATAATTCTCTGGAAGAATCTTTGTTAAGTTATGTTCCAAACACCAGGTTAATAATGAAAAAGTAATTTTACTAAATGTGTCCTAGCTCTTGATTATTTTCAAAATTTTACCATTTCATTGACAAAGTTAACTAACTAGAGATATCATCCCATTTCTCTATATGTTCATATATTTAGTTCAGATCTGTTCAAATCAATCTGTTTAATGAAAGTAGTTTACAGAAATATTCCTTTTTTATTTTTTTTTTCACTTTTTATTTTTTTTCTTCTTGATTTTAAATTTCAATCTCCTATTTTCTCAAGCAAAATTTTCTTAATTTCTGTGATACTTTTTATATAACTTCATTTCTCATAAATTCAATCATCTATTTTATCAATGATAATTTTAGAGTTATATATTTTTTTTTATTGCTTAAAATAGATGATAGACAAATCCTATCAAAAGTGTCTTCATATATGCTAGTTATAAAGCCCCCCCACCACCAAAATATAAGCAAATGAAATATCAGTTACATACAGTATAGTTGGGGCATTAAAAATGTTAAAAGAATGCAAATCAATATCATCCTAATGCTCATCTTTCCACCAGGCACTGGATATTTGTGTATATGATGAAAGAGAAAATACATTCTGTAGTTACTCAATCTCATTTAAATCTTCATAGCTTTATTTAACCTTTCGTTTTCATTACACTTAACCATATAGCAAATCTTATCTGAAAGGATTATATTCATTCATGCATATATGTCAAATTTCTCAGATTTTTCTTTACTGTATTTTCTTCATCAAAACAAGGTTATAATAGTTAATAGAATTAAGCAAATATATGATTTGACCTGCCCTTATAAAGGTTATTGCAGTATTTACCAGTTTTGGTTTGTTTGTATCTTAATGGAAAAGAAACCACTTTTCTATGGTTATTTTACCTTTGACTCTAAGTGTCTTGGTGTAAGTAAGCAAATGCTGGTGAAGATTAATAATTGTTTCTACTTTAGGCACAAGGCCAGCAATTACCCAGTTCATTACTGGTACTTTATTTTATCGACCCCGTAAGGATGAAAGGCAATGTCAACCTCGGCGGGATTTGAACTCAGATCATAAAGGGACGTAACTATGCTGGAAAGCATGGCGTTCGACCCTCTACCGATACTGCCAATCTACAAGATTAATAATACTGAAAATACATGTATACAATGCTCATATCCCAATGCTGAGGTAGCTGAGATAAGATAAAAGCTTAAAATATTCACATCAAAACTAAATGTAATGTTTATTATACATAAACATATTGTATATGGGTCATCATCAACGTTTAACGTCTGTGTTCCACGCTTGCATGGGTTTGGACGGGGGTTTTCCCACTTGAGGCAAGAGTGATTGTCTTGCTCGCATAGGACTGTCTGGCAGGTTTTCTACAGTTGGATGCCCTTCCTAACACCAACCACATTTACAGTGTGGGTCTGGGAGGTTTTTACCGTGTTGCCTACACGGCCACATTACAGCGTGGACTGTGTGTTTTTTTGTCGTGACACCTACACGATCTCATTTGTTTCGGCCTGGATGGTGTGGCACCAACATAACTTTACATAGAAGGGGGCGGTGGGACGGGGGTGTATTTTGTTAGAGAAGCCTACTGACTGTAGTAGGTTTTACTATGTATTTAGGTAAGGCGGGTCTTCTCTATTACTGAGTACCGCCAAAGGTCTCGGTCCAGTGACATTGTCTTGGAGAGGTGTAAGTGTGTGAGGTCGGAGTTTATCAGCTCGTCCCAGGTTTTTCTAGGTCTGCCTATTCCGTGGCTACAGTCTATCTTTATTGCCCTGCACTTTGTTATACAGCTATCGACTTTCATGCGCATCACGTGACCATACCAACGTAGCCTTCTCTCGAGTAAACAACATCTGATCCCTCTTATTTCTAACTTTTTCCTTAGATCGTTTATGCTTTGCCATTCACGTATATTACTATTACACATCCAGCGGAGCATGCAAGCTTCGTTCCTCTCCAGTCTGCGTATATCCTCTGCACACAATGCCCAGGTCTCACTGCCATGCAACATTGCTGTTCGTACGCAGGCATCATACAACCTGCCTTTCATTTTTAGGGAGAACCCTTTAGCGGCTAATAGTGGTATAAGCTCTCTGAACTTTTTCCATCCAGTTCTGACTCTAGCTACTGTACTTTCAGGGCACCCTCCCCCACTGCTGATTTTGTCACCCAGGTAACGGAAGCTGTCCACTATTTCTATAGAGCCCTCTGCGCAGTTGAAAGAGCTAGTATTTTGTGGGCACTTGCTGCTACTTATTGCACCAGAGCACCGGCCACATGTGAAATCTATGTTCTTAGTTAGCTTACCTGTGATCCCACTACATCTTTTATGCACCCATACTTTGCATTTCTGACACAAAATGGAGTTTCTACCTACGCCTTTCCTACACACTGAGCATGGCCACTTCCCGGAAGGGACCGCCGCCTTATTTTCTTTCCTACAAACTAGAACTTTGGTCTTAGCCAGGTTAATTTTAAGGCCTTTTGATTCTAGGCCGTGCTTCCATGTTTGGAATTTCTTCTCTAGCTCGGCCATTGATTCAGCTATGAGTGTTAGGTCGTCTGCGTATAGGAGTTCCCATGGGCAGCCGGTCTTGAACTCCTCTGTTATAGCCTGAAGGGCAATAATAAATAGTAGGGGGCTGAGAACAGAGCCCTGATGGACGCCAACTTTTACGCTAAACTCTTCACTATATTCGTTGTTAATTCTAACCTTGCTGACTGTTTCTTTATACATGGCTTGTATAGCTCTCACAAGCCATTCGTCGACACCTAGTTTTCTAAGAGCCCACCAGATAATGGAACGGGGGACTCTGTCGAAGGCTTTCTCCAAGTCGACAAAAGCTAAGTAAAGGGGTTTACTTTTAGCTAGGTACTTCTCCTGTAGTTGTCGTACAATGAAAAGAGCGTCTGTGGTACTTTTGCCTGACACAAACCCGAATTGCATTTCATCTAGGTCAATTCTCTCTCTGATTAGTTGCGCTATTACTTTTTCCGTGACCTTCATGACCTGGTCGATTAATTTAATGCCTCTATAGTTACTCCTATCTAGGGCATCTCCTTTACCCTTATAACAGTTAACGATGATGCTGCTACGCCAGTCCTTCGGAACAACCCCATTCTGTACGACTTGGTTAACTATCCGGGTGACCATGGTGTGTCCCACCGTGCCAGATGCCTTCAGCATCTCAGCAACTATTTCCGAAGGCCCAGCTGCCTTACCCGTCTTCATATCCTTGATTGCCTTACTTATTATACTACCCTCGACTAACACTGCTGGTCCCTCTATTGGGTCGATGTGGGGGAGACTGTCTTTCTCCCATTTATTCTCCTCATTTAGTAGCCTTTCATAGTGACACTTCCAAGCTACCTTCTTATCAGCGTCAGTGATGGCAAGTACGCCGTCATCATTAAGTACACACTTCTCCCCGACAATATCATGGTTTTCCTTGACACATTGCCTAGCAATCCTGAACACCTCACGTTTTTGGTCCTCGCGTTGTAGAACATGCTTGAACTTTCTTTCCTCTGCTTCCCTTCTTGCGAAGTACACGTGTCTCCTAGCTTCCCTCCTGGCCACTTGATAGTCTTCTCTACTTCCCCCATCCCGCCATACTTTCCAAGCCTGCTTTTTGGCCTTAATTGACCCCTCCACCTTACTGTTCCACCACCATGTTACTCTCCTCCTGCCTACAGGCCTGCTCCAGCCACAGACTTCGTCTGCCGCCATCAGCAGGTTTGCTTTCAGGAATTCCCACTGCTCCTCTATATTGTACGACTCTAATTGCTCTTCCTTACTGTCGAAAGCATCAAGTAGTATGCTTTTAAATTTATTTCTGGCTGTGGGGTCCTTTAGCTTCAATATTTTTCTCCTGAGGATAGTCCTCTTCAGTTGTCTAGTACGTCTCGTCCTGACTATTAGGTCGCTAATTATCAGTCTATGTTGGGAGGTGCATTCTTCATGGGGGAGGGATTTAGTGTTTACAACAGACACTCTGTCACGTCTTCTGGTAAGGATATAATCTACCTGGCTTGTGTGTTCCCCGGATCTATAGGTGATCAGGTGATTGTCACGTTTTTTGAAGTTAGTGTTACAGATAGTTAGGTTATTTGCGTCACAGAATTCCAGGATTCTGGAGCCTTCCTCATTTCTAGTACCAAACCCATAGCCTCCGTGGATTTCACCGTAGCCGTCACAATGTTGTCCAACGTGACTATTTAGGTCGCCTGCAATAATTATATAGTCACTGTCGGTTATTTGGGAGGTAGTGAGCATCAGTGTCTCATAGAATCTGTCTTTTATAGTGCCGGGCAGTCCGGATTGGGGTGCGTACACAGATATTACTGTCACCGTAGTTCTATTGAGGACAAGTCTTATTTTAATTATTCTGTCGTTCACTCTATTTACGTCTATTATCTTATCTGCCCACTTTTCTGCTACCATGATTCCTACTCCACCCAGCCCATCGTCATTTCCCACCCAGAAAAGCTTATAGCATCGTTTTTTACCCTCAATGAATCTAGCAGACCCACCCCTCCACCTGGTCTCTTGACTACAACAAACATCGACCTCCTTACATTCGAGCATTTCTACAACCTCGTTAGAGCGACCCTTTAAGGTGCCTACATTCATGGTACCAACTCTGAAGTTTTGGATTGCGTTTGGAGGGTGGGGGCGGTGGGGAGTGGGGGGAGATGGAGTTGTGTTAGCCATCCGCGGCCGAAACAAAGAGGAGTGCTCGCATTCTCATCCACGAGGTGAATTTGTCTTTATCTTTGGCATTGTCGCTGAGTGTCCAGATTTTTCTCTCTTCCACTCTCCAGAATTCCGTAGTCCATCCATCCATCATGTATCGAAAGGCAATCAGGCAAGCGATAGTATAGGCCTCTGGCTTATGATTGGTCCACGTAATAATAATGGTGGTGCGTGGGGGCGGGAGGGAGGGGTGTTGGGTAGATAGCGAGAAGGTCAGGATTGAATGAGGTCCTCGTATTTAACAAGTGATAACAAAAATACAAGATTTGTTTTGTTTAATACGACAAAAACCCTCGTATTTAACAGGCAATAACAAAAAATACAGATTTGTTTTGGTTTGGGAAATACGACAAACTACATTAGGATTTGGCAAGATTGGAGGGTTGGACTGGATATGAATGGAGTGTGGAAATGGTAGAAAAATGTGTACATTACGTTACATGATATACCGTGAAGAAAGCAGCAATGAATTTGGCGAATGTGATTTACTTGAAGGGTTTATCTTATATATATATAGATAGAGAGGGAGGGAAAGAGAGAGAGAGAGAGAGAGAGAGAGAGAGAGAGAGAGAGAGATGGGGGGGGATAGGTTTGGCCGCATGATGTAGATATTGGGGTGGCTGACCGCGAGCCCTCATGAAGTAGAGGGAGGGGGCGAAGATAGTAGGAGCGGGAGTTTAGAGTTTTCGAAGTAACAAATATATTTAAAAGAATTTATAAGAAGAATATATATATATATATATACCCCAACCCCCTCCCACTGCAAAGTGGTTGTGGAGGTGCCACGGAAAAAAAGCACCCAGCCCACACTGTAAAGTCAACGTGTAGGCGCCACAGAAAAAAAGGCCCCAGCACTCACTGTAAATGAGGTTGGTATTAGGAAGGGCATCCAGCTGTAGAAATCAAGTCAGAATCAGTTCCCGTATGAGCAAGACATGGTCAGCCGACCGGCTACTGCCCACAATAGGACAACTCATCTAACCCATGCTAGCGTGGAAGAAAGGACGTAAAACGGTGATGATGATGATGATATATATATATATTTTTATTATAAAGAAGTTTATACCAACAAACTTACCAATGTTATTTCTGCTCACTATTGGTTGAGATCATCTTAAAATGAAAGAAAAAAAAAAACTAGATTTTGTTGTTTTCAATCCAATTTAATATTTCTGTTTTATTTTTATAATATAACAATAAATACAAGTTCAGTCATTAATGCTTTTGATACCAAACCCCACAGAACCTGGTTCTATTACACAAAACATTTTGTTTTACAGTATTTATATTTATCTAAGAACATTTGTTATGTTCCAAACACCAACTTAACTCTGATAAAGTTAGTTATATTTACTAAGTCCTTCTAAATACTTGATTATTTTCAAAATTATTTGCAAATCTGAGAGTATGTCTTTCATTAGAAATATAGTAATGAAAGGGTTAATAAACTAGCCTATTAGTACCAAAATTCAAACTATACAACTAGTTATTTTTCAACTTAACCGTTTCAATACCAACCCACCTGAAACCGCCCCTGGTTTTATGATACAAAACTGCTCCTTTTAAAGTGTTCACACTTATATAAAAACTTTTCATCATAATTGTATGTAAAAAAATTTTTGAGTAATGCTCTGAACATTAGCTTAATTACAAAAAGGTTAGTTATATTAATATATCTCTTTAAATTATTGATTATTTTCAACATAAATTGAAACATAGGCAGTCTTTCATTATAAATGTAGTAACCAATGGGTTAACATAAACAACTTGTATGCCTAATTAATTGTTTCTACTTTAGGCACAAGGCCAGCAATTACCCAGTGCATTACTGGTACTTTATTTTATCGACCCCGTAAGGATGAAAGGCAAAGTCAACCTCGGCGGGATTTGAACTCAGATCGTAAAGGGACGTAACTATGCTGGAAAGCATGGCGTCCGACCCTCTACCGATACTGCCAATCCACCGCCCATTGTATGCCTAATTAATAATAGTATAATCGTGCTGCAGCTTCCTTGAATCGGAACTCAGCACAACATGAGATTTTTAGTCTGCGTGATGATAGGCAAATCTGGAGGTTTGTTAAGGCTGGTGAAATGTGGAAGACCAGCTGGTCTGAGTGCGCTCTACCCACAATAACTGGTAATGAAAAAACTGCAACAACTATGGGAAACTAAACCAGAACAACCTGCCCCTCCTCTACACACCATCATAAACTGCAAGCAGGGTACAAATTGTTGTTCTTAAATGCTTGCAATTTATGCAACAAGATACATCTGTTTAACTCCTACGTCAGAAGCATCAACCCTGACTTCATCACAGTCACGGAAACATGGGCACATTCCTTACTCTGTGATGGGGTTTTCAGCATTACTGGGTACAACCTGTTCCGCAAGGACTGCATTAATCGCCGTGGTGGTGGTGTGTTAGTCTACGTTCGTTCAAATTTTTTGGTAATTCCTTGCGCTGTTTTGAACGAATCACAAGAAGTTTTTTTCTGTGACATACGTATGACCATGTCAACACTTCTGCTTGGTGTTGTTTATCATCCTGAGATCGATTGGGAAACCTTTCATTGGCCACAAAGTGCAAACAATTTCCTTGAACTAGTGCTGAACTCAAACTGGTCACAAGTAGTCACCTCTCCAACAAGAGGTGACAACACTTTGGACCTGCTCTTCACCACTACTCCTGAAGTGGTTATCAGTTGTACTACTGAGGAACCTCTAGGCGACTCTGATCATGCTATGATCATTGCCAATCTGGCTCTTGCGGACAGCAACAAAAACCAGAACCATCTCCAATCTGCTTGCTTTGATTGGAAGAAAGCAGATTGGAACTTGTACTGCACTGAGCTACAGCGCTCAAACTGGCATGAGTTCTATAACTCTGGAGATGTGAACACTATACTCCAGAGCATTCTGGATTCAATATGGATAGCGTGTGCAGCATCAGTGCCACGTAAGCAGAACAAAACTCACCCCAAAAGTGCAATTTGGGAAACTTCAGCGGTTTGACTTGCCAGGAAAGAAACGTCGGAATGCTGAACAGGAATATAAACTGCATAAATCAGATGCCAACAGAAAAAATCGGAATAAATCTTCCAACCATCTCAAGCAAGTGACAAAAAACGCTGTGCTTGAATTTGAACAGTGCATAGCAACCAATCCTGACAGTAAGTGGAAATATGTACATGGCTTAGTGGTTAGAGCATTGGCCTTGCAATCGAAAGGTTGTGAGTTCAATTCTCAGACCGGGTGATGTGTTGTTTCCTTGAGCAAGACACTTTATTTCACATTGCTCCAGTTTACTCAGCTGTAGAAATGATATGATAGGGATGGGGTCCCTATCATTCCACTGCAAAGTGGTCGTGCAGGCGCCATGGCAAAAAAGCACCCAGCACTCACTGTAAATGAGGTTGGTGTTAGAAAGGGCATCCAGCTGTAGAAATCAAGCCAGAATCAGTTCCCGTCCCACCCTTGCAAGCAGGGAAAAGTGATGATGATGATGAAAGCAGAGACCTCACTCTCCAGTTGGTCCTCTTCGCAATCCCCACACAAGCCAGATCACTGACGATCCCAAAGAATGCGTAGAACTCATTGCTGAGTGCTATGCAAGCATTTTTACTGTTGAAAACCAGAATGTACCATCTCCACCATCTCTAACATCAAATTCCATAAGAACTATGGAATTTACACCTGCAATGCTGTGACGTGACCTTAAGAATAAGCACAACTATGCCTCCCCTGGTCTTGATGGTGTTACATACCTGCTTCTCAAACGTGGCGGGTACTTCCTTTTGCACCAGCTTTCTTTCAATACTGTCTCAACAATGGTGCTACTCCGCAGCAGTGGAAAACTGCCAGTGTCATTCCCCTGTTCAAAAAGGGCGACCGCCCGTCACCTGTCAACTATCGTCCAGTCAGTCTTACTAGCTGTATTGCCAAACTGATGGATTCCTGTGTCAGAGAAACACTTTGGAACTTCTGGAGCTCTCATAGCCTCATCCGGCCCTCGCAATTTGGATTTATCCCTAACTCCAGCTGCTGTGATCAGCTTATCGAGTTCCTTGAAGACATTACCTGGATCACTGATAGCGGTTGTTTACCTTGACTTCGCTAAGGCTTTTAATTCTGTGTCACACCAAAGACTTATGGCGAAACTCTCTGCAATAGGTGTGAAGGATGATCTTTTTAACTGGTTGAAATCCTTCATTCTCAGCTGAAAAGAGGTAGTCACGGTTGTAGGACAGCATTCTTCACCATATGAGATGTCATCTGGTGTACCACAGGGATCTGTTCTTGGTCCCCTTTTGTTTGTTGCATACATTAATGACATAGATGCCAACTTAAAGAATGCCACAGTACTGAAATATGCAGATGACATCAAGCTGTACCTTGAAATCAAAAGGACAGATCCTGAAATCTATAACTCTTTCCTACAATCACACCTGGACACAATGCAGCAATGGATCACAGACTGGCAACTGAAGCTGGCTGTGGACAAGTGTACCACCATGCATTTTGAGGGAAAATCCAGCGTCTACATACTCCCTCCACAACACTGATATCAAGAAGTCCTCTTGTGAACGTGACCTGGGCATTACTGTCAGCAGCGATTTGCGTTGGACAAAGCATGTCTCTAAGATTGTCAAGAAGGCCGAGGGTGTCTTGGCATCACTCAGCAAGACCTTTGTTATCCGCTCCCCAGCCATCTGTATACAGCTATGGTACAACCACACTTGGAATTCGCATCATCAGTCTGGAACCCCTATCTTGCTCAGAACATTGACCTCCTGGAAACTGTTCAGAGACGTGCAACCAAGCGAATACTCTCCATTAGACACCTACCATACTCTGAACGCCTTGCTTCCCTGGGCATGGATTCATTGAAGCTCCGACGTCTGGCAATGGACTTGGTAAACACCCACAAAGTTATTAACCATCTCGCCAACAACAACAACCCTGAGCACCTTTTTGAATTCCATGTGGCTAACATACGTGGGCATGCCTACAAAGTCAGAAAACAGCACAGCTGCCATGACTTTTGGAAACATTTTTTCACGCTTAGAGTTGCTGAAACATGGAACAAACTACCTGCATCAGTTATTAGCTGTCGAAACACTGCATCCTTTAAAACCCTCATGCTTTCCGAAATTCGCCAAAACTACACCCGATGCCCCCCTTCCATACACATGCACACATGTGTATATCATGTACTGTTCATTTTCCTGACGTTTGTACATTACCCTATGTACTATACATACACTTTTGATGAGTTGTAGTGCACCTGAGCACTGTACACAATATTTTCATTATTATTATTATAATATAATGCTCTTGCAATTGAACAACACAATATTTGAAATTTACATTGACATGCTGTGATACAACAAAAAGCAATTCAAGGCCATTTTCTCTGCGACTGCAGAGTACCATGGCAAATCTGACATCTCTTAAAGAAGGAAGGATTTATAAGCTAATGTAGTCCTGTACATGTCTGCAAATAAATTATGGGATAGTCACTGCTGGAATGCTTTTTATCATAGATCTGTTTAGTCTGGATATACCTGGAGCTAAACCACAGAAACACAATGACTGTAACAATTTTTAACAGAGAACACATATGTGCACACAACTTCGATTTACTAAATATCATATTTCTAGTGAGATTTGAATTCAGCATCTAAAAGATCATAGCTTCTCTTTACTTTTGTATTAGTTATTTACTTAATACTCAGCTGAGATGATTGTCTTTATTTTCATATAATAGTTTAACTCTTTCATTAGCATACGTATTTCTCGAGAATGATTAAGGATTTGCAGGAATTTAGAAAAATACCTTTTTTTAAAAAGGCTTCTCTTTGGTCATGGCTGATCATGGGTTTTGTCTGCACAAGTCTAGGCAAGGGCTTTTTTTTTTTAAAAACAGCAGTCACTCATGCATCTTAATCTCCCCTCCGTGCCACTGTTGTTCAAAGGAAAGGCAAAAACTGATACAGCTTAGTATTAATTAGTGTCATTGCAACTAATTTTTTCCAGTTGAGTGGACTAAAGTATTGTGAATTAAAGTGCCTTGCTCAAGGACACAACATGACATCATGTCAGAAAATCAAAATCATGGACCTCACTATTTTTAGCTCAATATCCTCACCAGTAATCCACATGCCTTCATAAATAAAATAAGTTTTTCATTATGAAGCTTAACAGATTATTGCATCAAATTTTGATGAAAGGTTTTTCATGTGTATCCCAGTTTTTAGAATAGATACACTGTATCCTTGTGAGTCGTAAGAAGTGGCTAAAAGGGTTGGCATCATGAAAAGCATCCAGCTGTAAAACCCATGCCAGCATGGAAAAGTGGCCATAAAAATCATGATGATAAACATTTTAAAACATTAAAACAGTTTGAGACAGTGGTTTCAGGTAGTTTGATGTCAAGAGGGTTAACGAAGCAACTTGGGTCACATCTACTTCATATATTTAAATGTTTTACTATCAACCTATTCATATGAGTGTTCAGAGAATACTGTGTTGTAAATTAATTCAACATTTCAGTCTGTTGCATGTGTTTATTGTCAATAAGACTGACTTGATATAAATATAGCAAGTAGACTGGTGACCTGTTGAGAATCTCTCTTTGTTCTTTTGTTTTTCAGATATACTAGGAGCTAATGTTTCTGATAATATTATTCTATAAATAGTTTCTAGGCAATAAAACAGAAAGAAATCATGATGGCATAAATGATAACATTGCTCAAGTCTTGTGTTATATGAAATGTTGATTCTAGTACAATGGCTTATATTTCTTAAATATTTAACCCTTTTCTTACCATATTACTACTGAAAGACACTGCCTATGGTCTTCAAATAATTTAAAATATAATTAAGAATTGGGAGGAATTTAGTAACATAACTAATTTTCTCATTGTTTATCTGGTGATTGAAACACGATTTAAAGTTCCTTACATAAAATTGGGACAGGTTTTTAGATTTTTAAACACTTTAAAACAAACATCATCGAACCAGGTATGGTTTTAGGCAATTTAGCATCAAAAGACTTATATTGAAATATATATTAACATCAAACAAAGAATCTAAGCAAGAATTCAAATAGTTAATAAATTTAAACAAATAATGGCGGTGCCCCAGCATGGCCTCAGCCAGTTGGCTGGAATACGTAAAAGAGTAAAAGATGGGTTGGATGGGCCATTGCAGATCAAGTTGGTAATTTAATTGGAATAAATTTTCTCCTACATGGGTTGGAGCCAAATCTCACATTCAAATTTTAGTATAGTTTCTACAGCTGGATGCCCTTCCTTACACTAACCACTTAACAGGGTGTACTGGGTGTCTTTTTTCATGGCACCAACATTAGAGAGGTATTGTCTTTCACATGACCAAAGAGTTGTCTCAATCCTTTTTTGCATGGTTTCTACAGCTGGATGCTCTGGCTTATGCCAACCACAGTACAGAATGTATTTGGTGCATTTACCATGGTGCCAATACAAGAAAGGTTGTCATGTTCTTGCAACACTTTTTGGTATGGTTTCTATGGATGGAGGCCCTTTCTAAGACCAACGTATGAGAGAGATAAAAAGATGCGTGGCTGTGTATGTAAAATATGTAACTATATTTTTTATGGATATATTAAATGGTGCCTTCTATTTTCCATATAAGTCTAAAATTATTTTGTTATGGTAACCAGATGGCTGGCTGTTAGAACCAATCACACATTTGAACTTTCAATATTTCTAGACATTTGCTTTCAAAGATTTCAGGAATATAATAGAAAAATGCATGTATGTGTCTGCATGTAGTGGTAATGGGCCTTATTATAAGGATTTAGTATTCAAATTTAATAAGGTAGTGACTGTGTGCTAAATAGCATATTTATTGGATGAGTAACTATTGTGAAAGCCTTAAAAAATATACTCCATGAATTAATATGGTGCATATACTTCATGAGTTAATATGGATGTAAATAGATTAAGAGGAAAGATGGTAAACTTAAGCAAACTTTACATAGAGTTTTTTAATATTTTTTCTCTCAGTGTCTTCTTCTGTTGGATTTATTCTTTAAGTCTGCTTCATATATTTTCCTGACTTACAGAATAGCTTATTTTTTTAAAGCCTACAACTATTTTGAAAGTAAAGAAAAGGATAAAAGCATGATGCTTGGTAAATTGGCAACATTTAATACATCATTGCATGCTCAGTTCACCAAAGATATTTTGTTAGTTGAAAAAACAAAAATAGAACAGGATAATTTCATCAAGCTTATTGTCAATAAGCTTGATGAAGTTACTGTGATGGAATGGTTCTTGTTTATCCTGAGTCTGATTTACTAGAGCAAACCTAGAGTATAGAAGTAGTGAATCAAAAGAAAAGAGAAAACCATAAGTCTCCTACCCTATATATTCCATCAGTCAGGTCAAAGAGTACATGGTACACCTTATATACATTGTTATATATAGAGAATAGTTGTATGAAAGTAGGATTTTGCAGTCAAGTCAAATCTGTTTAACCTTTTTGTTACCATATTTCTAATGAAAGATGTTGCTGCTGATTTTCAAATAATTTTGAAAATAATAATTTGGTGGGATTTAATAATGTAACATTACTTCTCTATACCATAAACAGTTAATGAATCAATACCATAGGTTTCATAAAGCTTATGCATTGAATCACCAGTATACTTTTTTCAACATTTCAAACTTCTCTTAAATGAATATACTTTGTTGTTAACATTTGACACCATCACTGACACTTGCATCTCTCTTAGAATTCATAGCTAGGGTTAAATTTAAACAAAATAAGCTAAGAATCTCACAAAACCAAGGTACGGTGTGAATAATCAAAGTGAGTGTGACTACACTCAATGCCAAATGTAGATCATCCACTAAACTAGTCTGGGGACTGTAAGATTTTAAAATTCTCACTTAAAATTTTAACTGAACTAAAGGAGGCTTCAGAATATCTGTTGCTGGAAAATTGGTATACCTGAATTATAATAAATTTATTTTAAAATAAAGGACATGACTAGATCACTAAACACAACTTCTGATACATTTTTAAATAGATATAATTATGTGGAATTTTAGATAACATCACATGCATGGTTATGTGGTTAAGAGGAGGTTACTTCACAACTACAATGCATGGCACCTTGAGTGTCTTCTACTATAGCCATGGGCTGACTAATGCCATATGGAAATTGCAGAAGCCCATCGTGTCTGTGTGTTTACTGTTTGTTTATATCCTATATCTTAGTTGTTTGACAAACAGTAATCAATAGAATAATCACCAGACTTTAAAAACAATGCAGTCTGTTCGCTTTAACACGTCTTGAAAACATATTATTTAATATTCACTTTGTGTGAATAACATGCTATAATGCGTGTGATTTTTAATTTTTTTATTTATCAGAAAGTTAGACTCGAATTACACAAATTTGCTATATGCGCCACGTTCATGAACACATCTCCTCATAAAAAGCAAACACACTGTACTAGGGTTGACATGATCAACTAAAATTCCTTGAAAAGTGGTATCTTAGCATGTCCACTGTCTAATGAGTTAAGCAAATAAAATAATAAATGACTCTTGGAAATCATCTGGGGAATATATAGTTCAATACAACAACATTTGAGGTTTAGTTAATTTTGTGTTACATATTTTTAATTTTCTTCACTGACATTAAAACATTAAATGTTTAGTTTTAACTCTTAACATCCTGTACTACATGAAACTGCATTAGTCAGGCATTCTTCAAAAGTATAAAACAGCACTATGACTGTACCACACTAAAAAGTATTTACTCTGACACTGCAAGTTTTCACAATGACTTGTCAACTAGTAAATATAAACATTTGAATTAACAAACCTATTTTTAAAGTTATTTTCTGCTAAATCATTATAGGATGTTAAGAACTAATAATGTATATATAACAAATTTAATAAAATTGAATTACTTTAGAAATATATTTCTAAAGTCAAGAAAAGAATTTTAGAATCAGTTGATAATTTCATGCAATTAAGGATTAAAAACACCAATATCATATATCAATGATTATAATTAAATAGTGATATTTTTGATTTTCTAAGTTGACATGAAAGTTTAAATTGTTTTCAATACTCCTTAAGACTGGATCAATTACAAAGCTAAGTGAGCTGTTTCTTAAACAGCAACAAATTCTTAAAGCCATTAAAGCAACCCTTCCTAGTAGGGGAAAAAGACGTTAAATGATAATGATCCAGCTTGATTGAATTCTGTAAATACAACCATTTTAAAGTTAAAGCAGGGGTTAACTTTGCTGGCTTTATAACAGGTTTCATCATCATCATGGGTTAAATATGTTAATGAAAGAGATAAACTACTTTTTTTTAAATGAATACCATACTTCTCCCAAAGCAGGCTCATTGAATTCAAGTGACATTTTGTTTATTATAAAAATGTTTATTTCTGTTTATTTCAGGGTGGTGCCAATATTGGGGAGACATTCGAGGAGAAGATTAATCGCCTTGAATCAGATAAACAAAACTTGTTGCTACAAATTGGTGTTCTTAAAGACCAGTTGGAAGCTAAAGGTGATAAAATCCGAGAACTTGAGTACTGCCTGGATGACAAAAGATCACGACTGTTCACTACAGAACAAATGCTACAAAATGTAAGTATATAAAGTATTATTACTATTTACTAAATGCTTTGTCAAACAAGTACTAATAATCTTTCAGATACTTTTTCCACAGACCTTACAATGCAGGCATGGATGAGTGGTTAAGAAACTTGCTTTTTAATCATGATGTTGCAAGTTCAATCCCACTGTGTAGAATCTTGGATAAGTATTTTTACAGTAACCTTGAGTTGATCCAAAGCCTTGTCAGTGAAATTGAGGAGATGGAAAATATTGATGTCTGTCAGATAGATTGTACCTATAATTGAAAGGCCCAGTCTCATCACATATTGTGTCACAGTGATTTGGCTCATGAACCACATTAACCCTTTAGCATTTAAACCGGCTGTATCCAGCTAGAATTCTCTCACCTCTTTCTGTTCAAACCGGCTGTTCATACTGATATTAAGGTATTGTTCTCAAAATAAATAATATCAAAATCTCATAGATTCGATATTATGTCAGATAATTATGTGTGAAAAAACAATAGTAAACATAAAGTAAAGCAAATGCTAAAGGGTTAAAGCTTCATGTGTCTGTGGAATACTTAATCACTTACATGTTAATTCATAAGTTGATGATTCAGTTGATGGGACAACTGAATATTCATTGTCAAAACCAATGGAGGATCCATCATCATCATCTATATAAAACTAGTTTTCTAGATTTAAAAAAATCCTAAACAGTATTTTTTAATTCCTAACATCCTGTAAAGATTTATGAGAAAATATCTAAAAAAAAAACAGGCTTGTTAATTCAGATGTTTATCGTATCTTTACTAGTGGACAGAATGCTGTGAAAATTTGAAGTTGTAGAAGAAAAGCTTTAACTTTTCATATGATGCAGCCATAGTGTTGTTTTGTACTTTTATTTAAAGAATGTCTCATGTGATACGGGGCATTAAGAGTTAATATTACTTCCCTATGATTTAGTCTCCAGTTTCATCCTTGAAAACATTTTGACATATAATCTCTTCTATCATCATCATCACAAGAATATATTGCTTTTCTGTTTTAATTATCAAAATAGTCAACAATTATAAGAGGTTAAGTGAACTAACTTAATTTTCAATTTAAGAACAAAAGACAAATATTTAACTTTTGAAATGTAATATGTGGTATGTAATAAGATTTCAGTCCAAAGTTAAAAATTGAACACTTTAACTGTAACCACATTATCAAGACATTCTTGAAAAGTATAAAACACTGACTGCATCACATTAACATTACTCTGATAAGGCACATTTTTACAATGATTTGTCCACTAGTAAAGATACTATAAACATTTGAATTAACAAAACCATATTTAGATATTTTCTGCTAAATCATTACAGGAGTTAATAATTACAGGAGTTAATCATTACAGGAGCTAAATCATTAAGAGGAGTTAATAGAGGCAGCTATGGGTGGGTTGATACTTAAAATAGTAAGATCTGAAGTTGTAAGCATCTGATCAGTACACCGGCAAATTTCTTCTGTATAATTTGCTTTGGTTTAATTATTTCTGTAGATCAAAGTGCCTCACTACTTATTTCAGCCTGGTACTTAGTGTAGCCATTTCTGTTTCCTGAACTGTTAAGTTATAGGACATAACAATGACACTTTTAAAAAAAATATATATACCACTATAAACATGAACACAGACATGGATGAACAGACATGTGTGCGCACACACACAAAAACACAATAATAATAGTAGTAATAATAATTGTTTCTACTTTTGGCACAAGGCCAGCAATTATCCCAGTACATTACTAGTACTTTATTTTATCGACCCCGTAAGGATGAAAGGTAAAGTTAACCTTGACGGGATTTGAACTCAGACCGTAAAGGGACGTAACTATGCTGGAAAGCATGGCGTCCGACCCCCTACCGATATTGCCAATCCACCGCCCTAATAATATTAATAATAATAAAAATGATTTTTTTTATTAGCCATGCAGGGCTCACATTAACATTTCCTGGTTAATTTTTCCTCCTATTACTGCTTTGTATGCCTTGAGAGCAGTGCTGATCATCTCAATGTGTTTAGTGTTTGACACCACTACGGTCACATCATCGGCATATGCTTACATAGATTTCCCACATCCTAGTTCATGCAAGATGCCTCTCAATGCATCCAATTTGTATAGTAATGACTCAAGAATCAATACATAGAAAAGGAATGAGAGAGGACAACCTTGGTGGACCGAGTGCGGGATGTTGGATGGTAACTATTCACTCTAACCACAGAGCAGATGGTACTATTTGTTGTTGACTATTGTCCCTGTCAATGCCCTCTTACCTAATTCACTAATCTGGTCCCTGTAGGCTTTGCACACTGTAAAGGATGTGTTCAACTTCCTGTACCTGGCTCCCTGCCTATGGAGCCTATCTAAATTGACCGTACAGATCACAAATTTGTTGTCTGTGTAGTCGAACACTTTGAATTGTGGACAATCCATGCTAGCCATATCTATTTCTCTACTCTGTCTAGATACAATCTGGATGAGCTAATGCTGTTTGTTTATGTCCATATTGGCACAATCGGGAAATTGAGTTGGTACTTGTCAGACAATTGGATATGTTTGAACAGGTTAGAGAAGCTTCTAATCCCTCCTCCCCTATCTGCTAGCCCCACACAGTCCTAGCCTGTGTATAAGATACTGTTCCAGTCGCCCACTAAAGAGCGGGCTGTTCCTAGAAAGATATTGAGGCGGCTGAAGAAATCAGGCCATTCTTCTCCTTTCGGAGCATAGACAGCCACTAGCCTGAAAGCATACATCAACTTACCTTCTGGGTCCAGGAAGATGGTCCATGTCACAAGATCTTAGCCTTTCTGAATTAACACAGCAACTCTGCCTCCAGATCCCAGATGGCTTGGAGATGCATACACCTTGTAGCTGCTGAAAAATGGGTGCGAAGGCTCATGCCTCAGAAATTCTGGTCTTGCTGATGGCCACCACATCTATTTTCAGTGACCTGAGGTTGTTGAGCTGGTGGCCCCGCTTCCAAGATGACCCCAGGCCATGTGCATTTATACTGCCTATTCTGAGTAAGGCTATGTTAGATAAAGAGTAGGAAAAGTGAGAAAGAGTTACTTACTCTGTTCGTGTGGAGGGGGGGGGTGATGACCCGCACCCCCAGCCAGTTAAGGGCACCTCCACAATAGTGTTGGTGTATATTCTTTTGGATATGGGCCCTCGGAAATCCCCAATTGCCTCAAATGTTGTGTATGTTTTCTGGTCTAAAGTTAATAATAATATTAATAATTGTTTCTACTTTAGGCACAGGGTCCACAATTTTGGAGGGAAGGGAAATCGATTCAATCGAATCCCAGTGCGTTACTGGTGCTTTATTTAATGACCCCGTAAGGATGAAAGGAAAAGCTAACTTCAGTGGGAATAACAACAACATTATTATGATGATGATGATTGTTGTCGATTTTCACAAATAAATTGGAATTTATGTCCTTAAGTTCAGATCACAACTAGTTGCCTTGGGGCTCAAGGATGATTTTTACTGTACATTGCAAAACAAACTTTTGGATTAATGCTACATTTGTTGTTACTCCTATGTCTTTCAGGAATCTTTCTACTCTGTTGGTACCAATCCCTAACCCACCGATATCAATGGGGGTTACTTTTGTGGGAACATTCCACAATCTCGCTATCCCCAAAGCAAGATCCTGGTACTATTATTAAATGCCAATAAGATAAAGTAATTGAGGGTTTTATGTGGGGTTCTTCCTGGAATAAACCTAATGCACAGTCCCCTCCCACTGAGGAACTGTTCCTAGTTGATGTTTGTTACTGTTTCATATTGTTATTACAATTACTAATTGTATTGGCAATATTGCTTTTCAGCATAGAGTTATGGCCCTTTAACTTCTGAGTTCAAATCCTGCCGAGATTAACTTTGCCTTTGATCCTTATGGTGTTGATAAAATAAAGCACCAGTAACGCACTGGAATAATTGCTGGCCTTGTGCCAAAAGTAGAAATAATTATTGTTATATCTACTGTTTGTCCCTTTTCTTTTACTCAATGCAAACCCCACTCTGCTGTTTTTGTCTCTGTATTGTTCCTAATGCCTTGGACTCTTGTAACCATAAAATAAATCATCATCATCATTATTATTTTTATTGTGTGTGTGTGTGTGGACACATGCATAGCTGAGTTAAGAAATTTGCTTAGTAATCTCAAGTTTGATCACATTGCATGGCCAATTATTCTTTATCTTAATTTTGTGAGGGAAATTTGATAGCTGGAAACTGCGTGGAAGCTTGTTGGATTGACGATACCTAGGTCCAGCTTTTTCACATTGTATCATGATGATTCTACTTAAAAATTATGTTAAAGTTACATATTTGTATGGAATACTCAGTTCAGTTGTAGATTATTTTTAAAAATTCATTCATTTAGTAATTATGGAGAACATCCTAGATTTTATTACACCCAAGTTACTTGAATATCTTATCTAAAATGAAGGATTTATTCAGATATTTTCTCTACATTCAGTGTGTAATTTCAGTAAAATTTCGTCTTGGAATCCAGTGTAATTTTTTTATGTATTTGTTATTGAATCAGTACAGTTGTGCTCCTGTGAAGGTAGACGAGATCCATTTAAAGTTTAAATGTTTATAATTAGCTAAACAAGGGAAATAATACATTTATTTCAAGAATTATTTCCCTTGATTTAAAAAAAGTTACTGTAGGTTTTATTTTCTGGTGTTTGCAGTCTAGTCAGTAGAAGTAGTAGTAATAACAAAACCTAAACTGATAAGAATTGGCCAGTAATTAAATTTCAAATAAATTGCATTGTTACTGTGCTAGTGATCAGGTAGGTCCCAAACTACGACAAAAATGTTGACACCAAAAAGATAAATGGTAAATGTAAAGTGTATTTTGAATGGCTAAAACTAAAATGTCTCTTCTACAATGTAATTGCTTTAGTTTCAACACTGTCACAGATCATTAGAAAATAAATTACAACTGCATAATTGTAAATGCTTTACAATAGTCAGTGTATTGTATCAGTGAAGGTGCATGGCTCAGTGGTTAGAGAGTTGGATTCACAATTGTGAGGTTGTGAGTTCAATTCTCAGACTGGGTGATGTGTTGTGTCCTTGAGCAAGACACTTTATTTCACATTGCTCTCTCTGCCAGGAGTTGCGACTGGTAGATAGTATCAGCAATGGAAAGACCAATGGAAACATTGTTTCCTTGGTCTGATTTGACGAGGTCCACTCCACTCGGCAAACGAATGAGGTCTGAGATTTTGTCGATCGATCAGAACGATTACTCCTTTACTTCAATGGAACAAATAGAAATAATTAGAATTATTAAACCAGTATATTGCTAGTTCACATTTCGTCAACCTAAAAATAAGGAAAAGCAAAATTGCCCCAATCATTTGAACTGAGAAATATATGATACATATGTATATGCCGTAAAGCATGTGTACCAGTGATCCCTAAAATGAATACTATTTCTCCCTTGGAGGCACTTAGAGACTCAAGAAGGGCATTGGAAGGTTAGGGGTGGTAGAGGGGTCAGTAAAAAGCAAGGTGTTCTGAGGGAGGAATGGGGGCAAAGAATATAAATTAGTTGTTCACAAAACTGCTTACTTTTATTATTTAATAAACACCTAAACTAGTGGTGGAGAGGAATAAGTAGATTTTAAATTTCAAGGTGTAATTTTTTATCAACTTTACAGTGTGTATTTGTGTGCAAATCGTTGGTGAAATATATTCTTTAAAGAAATAGGGAATGGGCAGTAGTCCAAAAAGTTTGGGAAAAACCCTGATGTAGACTACTAAGCTATTATCCACACCACAATCTCCAGGAACTTAATTGTAAATGATAGGGCAGCTGTTTTGATGCATGTTGGATATTTTAAACTATAATGAGCCATTAAAGCAAACATGTTATCAAACTTGCATAAGATATACAGCATTTAACTTAAAGAAATCACTGATAGTGGTTGTAATAATTCTTTCTAATGTGTTCATCAGGGCTCTGTCCTTAGCCCCCTCCTATTATTGCCCTTCAGGCTATAACAGAGGAGTTCAAGACCGGCTGCCCATGGGAACCTCTATATGCAGATGATCTAATGCTCATAGCTGAATCAATGGCTGAACTAGAGAAGAAATTCCAAACTTGGAAGCATGGCCTAGAATCAAAAAGCCTTAAAATTAACTTGTCTAAGACTAAAGTTCTAGTATGTAGGAAGGAAAATAGGGCACTGGTCCCCTCTGGGAAATGGCCATGCTCAGTATATAGGAAAGAAGTAGGCAGAAACTCCATTTTATGTCCCAAATGCAAAGTATTGGTGCATAAAAGATGTAGTGGGATCACAGGTAAGCTAATTACATGGCAGTGAGACATGGGCATTGTGTGCAGAGGATCTGCGCAGACTGGAGAGGAACGAAGCATGCATGCTCCGTTGGATGTGTAATAGTAATATACGTGAACGGTAAAGCATAAATAAACTGAGAAATTAGGAATAAGCGGGATCAGATGCTGTTTACTCGAGAGACGACTACGTTGGTATGGTCACGTGATGCGCATGAAAGACAGCTATATAAAAAAGTGCAGGGCGATCAAAATTGATGGAAGCTACGGAGTAGGCAGACCCAGAAAAACCTGGGACGATTTGATAAATTCCGACCTTATACACTTACACCTCTCCAAGACAATGTCACTGGACCGAGATCTTTGGCGCTACGCAGTCATACAGAAGACTCGCCTTGCCTAAGTACAAAGCAAAACCTACAGTCAGTAGGCACCTCCTAACCAAAAATACACCCCCATCCCACTCCCCCTACCTCCACCCCCTCTACACCACACCTTTCTCTGTAAAGTTATGTTGGTACCACAACATCCAGTCCGAAACAAATGAGGTCGTATAGGTGTCACGACAAAAAAACACATAGTCCACGCTGTAATGTGGCCATGTAGGTAACACAGCAAACACCTCCCAGTCCACACTGGCCAGAAATTTAGAGGAAGGGGAAAGTTGATTATATTGACCCCAGCACATTACTGGTACTTTATTTTATTAACTGCCTGAAGGATGAAAGGCAAAGTTGGGGTTTGAACTCAGAATGTAAAGAACCAGAACAAATACCACTCTTATCTACCGTTCATAAGATACACTGGAAGGTTGCAACACTCTTTCTATCCTTAAGTGGTACTTGGAAAACTTGATGAGGTCCTGGCCTGAAAGGAAAAGCTCATCTTCAAACATTTCAACCTCATCCTCCACACAACTAGTTTTAGCTTAGCCACTCAACAAAGAATGACTCCTTGCTTTTCCTTGTAAAAGGACCATAATGAATTAATCTTTATGGTAGACTTAGCTGATAGTTAGATCTATCCTGCATGTGATAACAGCTGTTTGACACAAACCACAGATCAGCAATGCACAAACACAAAGTGTGTCCCCCAACAATTTTGTTTCTCTGACAGGTTTGGTTGTTGATGGCCTCAACACTGCCATGCCTGTTGTGTTTATCTTGAATAATAATTGTTTCTACTTTTGGCACAAGGCCAGCAATTACCCAGTGCATTACTGGTACTTCATTTTATCGACCCCGTAAGGATGAAAGGCAAAGTTAACCTCGGCGGGATTTCCTACATTGGTTAAAAGGTTAAAGTCTGTTCTTATGCCAAAGCTTATCCTAGTTTCATTTGTGTTGGGTGACTGAGTACAAGATTCCCCATGTGGACAGGATTCTAGTCCATCACAGGGCTAACACCCAGCTACTGCTGTGGACACCCATTTTCAGCTGAGTATATATTGGCACCAGTTAGACATGACTACAATATCTCTCCATACCCATCACTCCAAGTTTAAAGTAATTATTTTCCTATAGCATTTCCAAAACCTTTCTTTTGACACAACAATTTCCTCTGGAATATTTTAATATTGTTTAACTATTTCATTACCATATTTCTAATGAAAGTCTCTATCTATGATTCTCGAATAATATTGAAAATAATCAACAATTTGGAGTGGTTTAGTACTGTAACAAACTTTTTTCATTAAGCTGGTGTTGAAGTTAGCTTTGTTTTTCATCCTTATGGGGTCAATAAAATAAAGTACCAGTAATGTACTAGGGTCAATTCAATCAACTTTCCTGCTCCCCCAAAATTGTTGGTCTTGTGCCTAAATCAGAAACCTATTAAATCAGAAACATTATTAAGCTGGTGCAGGGTGGTGGGTTGGCAGAATGTTTAGGGCTTTGGCCAAAATGCTTTGCAGCATTTTACAATTCTTTATGTTCTGAGTTCAAATTCTGCTGAAGTTAATTTTGCCTTTCATCCTAAAATGAAGTATCATTCAAGTACTGGGGTTGATTTAATTTACTTCCCCCTCTCTTCAAGTTTCTGGCTTTGAGCCTAAATTAGAAACCATTAAGTTGGTGTTTGGAATATAACTTAACAAAAGTTCTTACATAAAATTATGATGGACATTTTTTAGATAGATGTATATGTTTTAAAACAAGCTGTTTTATATCAGAACCAGGAGTGGTTTCAGGTGGTTTGGTAATAAAAAAGTTAAGTGATTGTAACTAGTGTTTTCTCTGCAACGGATATGCTCTATTAATAATTTCCTGTAACATTAACACCTCTGAATCTTTTACCATGCGATGCCTAAATGGAACCAGTTGTGAATTCCAAACAACATACAAAACATTTGTGTGTAGGTATATATTTATAACGCAGAACTCTAATTATATGTTTATATGTATATGTACAGTATTGTGTGTGTGTATTTTTGTGTATAAATACATACGTGTATTTGTAGGGATGTGTTTATATCCATGTCTATTTATCTATGTGTTCGTGTGTATGTTGTGTAAGTACACAAACACATACACACACATATGCCTGTATATGTCAATATGTATATACATATAAACATATGCTTACATATAGACACAAACTCACACAGAAGTGTACATTTTTGTGTGTGAGCTGAAGATAATATTTTAGTATTTAACAGAAATGTCCAAATTAAAATGGTCTGATTTATAAGTTACCATCGACAGGAATATTGAAACTTGGTATATATCTTTCACTGGTAACATCTCTCATCTATATCTCAATTAAAAATAACATCCACAACTACATGTTTATGTCCTGCATAATGTACCTATTAGTTCTCAAACATTTATTACAACTAGCAAGAATTATAGCTAGATATGTCAATTAGGTATTGGCTTTCTGACTGAATAGTCATTACTTATAGGTTATAAAACTCACCTCAAAACCACAAGAATTAAGAATTGCAGGTGATCATACCTTTAGGATCTTCTTCTTCTTCTTCTTCTTCTTCTTCTTCTTCTTCTTCTTCTCCTCCTCCTCCTCCTCCTCCTCCTCCTCCTTCTTCTTCTTCTTCTTCTTCTTCTTCTTCTTCTTCTTCTTCTTCTTCTTCTTCTTCTTCTTCTTCTTCTTCTTCTTCTTCTTCTTCTTCTTCTTCTTCTTCTTCTTCTTCTTCATCATTGGGTGGAAATGCAGAATGGACATAAAATAGAAAAGATACGTGGGAAAGATATGCCTCGGAAATGAAAAATCATTTTCTATAATAAACATCAAATTGTTTTAATGTTAAAGTAACAATGAGAAGTTTAAACAGTTTAATAATAGTATTTTAGATCCACAGTTCAGTGACATATATTTATCTACATATCAACAATCTCTAGGAAGTAATATAGTGTATTTTTCCATGTGATGTTTATTTTTTATTATCTTTATAACAATTATTCTTAGTTTTAAACATATAAATGTTTATTGTTTTATCTTTTGTCTTTTGTTTCTACAAACCTTATTTTTATTTTAAATGTTTCCATATTTCTAATAAGAGATACAGCTTATAACTTTTTCAAATCATTTGAAAATAATTAAAAATCCAGGGTTTATTTAAAGAAAACTATATAGAATTACACAAATTGCTGCACAAATCTTTGAGGTATGTGCCAGTGTTTAATATTCTCTGGGTCTGAGAAGCATTTGTAATTGTTATTTTTAACATTTTATGAGTGTTTTAACCATAATTTGCCACATAAGTGCATGTAGCATATGCCACAAGATGTAAACTTATTGTACAAAATTAGATTTAAAATTACACAGATAGGGATTAACTGCACATTAAAATAATAACTGCAAGAATTTGAATGGATTTAGTAATATAATTAACTTTGTTAAGTTAGTGTTTGGTACATAACAAAGGTTCTTAGAATTATGATGGAAGGTTTTTAGATAAATACAAACACTTTAAAATAAACAGCTTCGTTTGTAGAAAGAGATATTTTCAATCCGTTTGATGTCAAAAAAGCTAACTAATAATTCCTTTCATATAGTTTTTCTTAACAAAACATTTACGCATTCATTTGTTAACAGTTGTGTGTGTGCAGCAACATGTACAGAAATTTACACCTGTATGAGCCAAGTATGACTTGGTAGTGTGTATCATGCTTTTCTTAAGGGTTTTAGGTTCCCATGCAGTTGCGAGCAGACATGTTCTTTCGGCCCTCCTTCCCTTACATCTGGATCAAGGGAGCAAGGGTTGCACTTACACTGGGCTGCTTATCAATACTGAAAGGATGAAGGGCAAAATGGACCCCAGCAAAATTTGAATTAAAGCTCAGAGAGACAGAAGAAATATCTAATGCTCTAACAATTCTACCAACATGCTGTAAAATTACACACAACTGTCTTGAAAGGGAGGGATACATATGATAATTGTTTCTACTTTTGGCAGAAGGCCAGCAATTACCCAGTGCATTACTGGTACTGTATTTTATCGACCTCGTAAGGATGAAAGACAAAGTTAACCTCGGCGGGATTTGAACTCAGAATGGCAAGGGCCATAACTATGCGTCAAAGCATAGCATCCGATCCTCTACCGATACTGCCAATCCACCTTGAGAGAAGGATAGGATTTTCATGACTGAAAACATGAAAGCATGTTTGATCCTACAATGTGGTACCTATAAAGTCTTGCACTGTAGCCTCAGCTGACCAATATTTTGTGAGTGAAATTAGTATTCGAAAGCCTGTTGGATGAACTGTCCCTGTAATTTGTAGGGCCAGTCATGTCACTCTCTGTGACTACATTTAGGGTACATGTGTCTGTGGAATGCTGAGCAATTTTCATATTAATTTCATGAGCAGGCTGTCTCATTGATCAAACAACTGAAACATTCATCATTGAAACTGACAGTGTGTAGTAATGAAAGAGTTATTGTTTAATGAATTAACCTTTGTGTTACCATATTTTTAAGGAAAGTCACTGTTTGTAATTTTCAAATCATTTTGAAAATAATCAAGAATTTTGAAGGAGTGAGTTATATAACAAAGGTTATTACATAAAATTATGATGGAAGGTTTTTAGATAGATATGAACATTTTAAAACAAACTGTTTTGTATTGTAGAACACGGGGCAGTTTCAGGTGATTTTCTATGAAAAGTGTTAATCTACAATGAATTAAACCAGTCAAACAAATAAAAATGTTACTACATTAAAACATTATTTTAATGCTTTGCATGACTGGTGACTAAGATTGACTAAGACATAATTAATATGTATAGAAAAATGAAAATAAGGTAGGTCCACATTGCTTCGAACACTTTCAACATCAATATATAAAGAGAGTGATAGTTATAAGTCATAGAGGATGTCATCAGCTGCTATGTTTTCCTCATTATTTACAGAGCTTCTCTATATTTCACTTACCTTACAAGTTATTGATTATTTTCCTTTTGATGAAGTTATTGGATATCACTGATTGGAGCAGATAGTTTTATATATCTTTTATTCACTGACTCATATAATGATGCATTGGTCTATAAATATGGTTTGCTTACTTGATGGACCTCTGTCAGTTTCAATAATGAGTGTTACAGTTGTTCGATCAATAAAACAGCCTGCTCATGAAATTAACATGTTAGTGACCGAGTATTCCACAAATGCATCTCAGGGAGATTCGGCATGACAGTGTGTGACAAAGCTGGCCCTTTGAGTTACAAATACAGTTCATCTGATGGGCTTCCAAACAGTTTTCATTCATAAAATATGTGTTGACCTGAGGCTATGGTAAATGACACTTGCCCAAGATTCCATATAGTTGGATTGAATCAAGGACCTAATAATTGCAAAGCAAACGTTTTTAGTATTCAGCTATACTGTGTTTGCTCTTTAAATACACATGCATGCACGGGAGAGAGTGAGAGAGATAGATAGAGAGAGAGAGAATAAAACAGTGTGTACCTATACTGTTATCTATACTAGTACATTTATCTATTTTACAACACCAACTGTGCTTGTACTAATTCAGTTACTTTCTTGTGAAGAACCAAATGATGACTAAAGAATTAAATGTATTTTAACCAGTTTTTTTTTTTTTCCTGCACTTACTATTTGTTGCCCACATTTTCTTCTTTTTTTTAATCATAATTTCATTTCCATCTAAAATGTCTTATAGGAATATTAAATTTGCCCAATGGGTGGGTACTTTATTTTGTTGACCATGGAAAAGGAAGTGCAAATTTAACTGTTTTGATTTGAACTCAGAATGTAAATATGGCTGACTAAATACTACAGGCAATTTGTCCAACACTTTAATGATTCTGTTAATCTACTACCCTCATATCTAAATTAGCAGATCGATATAACCCTTTGTGATAAACCATTCCCCATCTATTATAAAAATAAGTGTGAAGGGGTCTCTGCATGGTTCCTTGCTTTGTTAGAAACAGCAGTCAAATCTATCACATTGTTTTAAGAAAGTAATATTCAATAAAGTAGTCCTAGAAACATTATGTTTGATAAAAAGATAGTGTGGTATGTCTGATCATAAATCTCTTTGATCAGGGCTAACTTAGGGCTAATAATCAATAACCAAATTTTATGTTTGTGGAACAAACATTTTTAATATAAGTGCCTGACGTTTGTACATTACTTTATGTACTATACATACATTTTTGTTCAGTTGTAGTGCATCTGAGCACTGTACACAATATTTTCGTTGTTGTTATTGTTATTAGGAATTATTTTTATTTTTGCTTATTGTGTTTTATTCTTTTCATGTTCATAAGATATTTCATTATGGTTTAAAACTGGCATGAACTTGTTAATAATTGGATAAACATTTATTTGATGCAGAAATAAATTGATTGATAAATGAAAATAAAATGTTTGCAGGACTGCCTAATCCCTTTAATTGAAAAAAGAAAACAAACATGCATGTGTGTGTGCGCGAATGCTCTCTCTCTCTCTCTCTCTCTCTCTCTCTCTCTCTCTCTCTCTCTCTCTCTCTCTCTCTGAGAGAATAAAAAGTATTTCCACTCAATAATTTTCCAAGAATCTAGAATGTCATCTTTCTACCAATTGTTTGAGATGTTGTAGCTATGGGATTTAATCTCCAAAACCTGGCTGCCACTAAGTTTATGAGTTCATAAACGAAAGGAAGAGAGAATTCTTTGTTGCTGTTGTTGTATAAATTGTAGTTGGGCCTAATTGAATTTAGGCTTAATTAACATAGGCTGTTTCAATTTACAAACAGACAATGGAACTTTTATTGCGATGATGTAGGTATTAATGAAATACCCCCACTTCTATAGTTTCCTCACTCACAAGGGCACATGGAAAGTGCAGTATAGATGAGAATAGTCATGATTCTCTGTCCCCCTACACAGTTGTATTCACTATTGAAGTACCATATAGTTGAAGTCATTGGTGAATGCAAACAGTGTTACTGTTATGTAGAAAGAATTAGTTTTGGAGGATGGGGAAGAAAATGTAATAATAGTATGTGAACTGTATGTAGAGGAGATTGATGTTGCAGTTAGGGAGTGGTCAAGATATGGAGATTTAGGATGGAGAGGGATAAGGCAGTGAAGAATGGGTGAAAGAGTAACAATAGAGTTCATGTAAAACTGGGTTATAATAGGTATTATGTACAAGGTCAATTACTCACCATAGCAACCAAGACAGGGTTTGTTAAATTGTAAATATGTTAAAGAAGGAATGGTCAATGCAGAGTATAAAAAATCATTCAATAACCCTTTCAATACCAAATCACACAAAACTGCCTCTGAAACAAATACCATTTTAAAAATTGAAATAATTTTAGTAAATCCTTCTAAATTATTAATTGATTAATTCAAATACAGTGTATTTTATCAGAAATGTGGTAATGAAAGGTTTAATACTTGCGAAATGAGGATATACGACATTTTGAACAACATTTTACCCCCTCCCCCATATTTGTGGGTGGAGGAAGAGCTGTAGAGATTTATGGGTAGTCTAGCAAGTTAAAATGTTGAGCTACAGGTTTTGTAAGTGCTTAGGTATTGTACGAAATGTCGAGGAGGCATTTGTAGAGACTATCACCAAGACAACCAGTGGTTTCACCTATGTATACAAACTTGCAATAAATAAAGTAGTTGGAGGTGCACTCGAAGTGGTCAGTGACTTAGGTTTGGAGGCCCTTTATGCAGGGTTATATTATAAACAAGGTTGACTAGGCTGAAGTGCAAGAACTAGAAGCCCAGTAACTCTTTTCAGCTGTAACCTGATGAAAGTGGGAGGAGAGGACGAAAATGACGACTAACAATAATACCTGAGTCTAAGATGTTGATTCTTGGGGCAAAAATTGACATGACTGCATAAATATATCATACCCTAAAATTAAGATTTAATTTTGCAATGCTAAATACACTTATTTCATATTTTCTCTGTCTCTGTGCTGAATAGTCATTATTGTGCACGATAGTAAGGGTGGTAAATGGGGTTAAGTGAAAAAGAAAGATTTGAAAATTACTTCTTTACAGCTTATTTCATTAAATTTTGCAACTAGTTTTTCAAATTCCTTCATTTATTCTCTTCATTGAAAATTATTTTTATGTCATTTTTAGCAATAGTAATTTTTAAAATCTCAAAGAATGTTTAGTTCTCATAAAAATCCCCATATTTTTAATAGGTTTTAACTTGTCATAATCAATAGTATAAATCAATAATAAATTACAGTTGTGTTGTTCATATTTTCTCAAGAGGGTTAGTGATTTAAGAGAAGTAAAACAGCTATCGATAAAAATCAAAACTAGATTGTCAAGTTGGATTTTCAGGAACTTATCTTTATTCAGTAACAATCATTACAAAATCATTTTAATCAAATAAAAACAAATATAATCCTATGGCTTAAACAAATAAAGAGACAAACCAAGAATGGCATGGTGATAAGAAACTGTATTTTATATATATATAATCATTGCAGATTTTGTCTTCCAGTGAACTTGTTTGTTTCCAATATAGAGAGAAGTGAACTAAATATAATATCCATAGAATAATTCTGTCAGTTTATTGCCTTGATAACAGCACAGAATCCAAATTAATTAGTTCTTTTATTATTTTACTGGCTTCAATCATGAAACTGTAACCATGCTGGGGCAGTTTTGTTATAATTTATTGCATTTTCTATTCTGCTTTCCTGTAAAAAAAAGTTCAGATAAAAAATTAAAATGCTCTTCAATACATTTTGGGAGGTCTGGAGCATGATTTTTTTTCTATTTATGATTAAAGAAATGAAATTTTATCTGTATATGATTTATTAAGTTTTGAAATCCAAGTGGTCATTTAGTTTTTATAAAACCAAAGTTTATCTTGAAGAAATGAAATGGAAATTAATTCAATAATTTATCTCTGTTTTATAATTTTTTAAATGTTAGCATATGTTAAATGACTTTTAAAATTTTATATTGTCATCGTCATTATCATTATGATGATTTTTTCCATTGCTGACTAAAAAATGTGGCGCCAGAAAAGGTATCCAACTGTAAAATATTACCTCGATGAGTATGAAGCCAGTCATGCACAATTATGTCTACCACACACACTAAGCCAATGAGTGAGCCTATATGTTGTCACTTTAATTGCTGTATTTAGCAACCAAACCTAGTTTCAATTGCATCCTACTGTAATAAAAAAGGGGGAACACTTTGGATTGTGTAGTCTTAAGTATAAGACAAGATGATTATTGCTGAAATGTTTTTGATCATAAGTCTGCTACATCAGTGCTAACACAGTTTCAACTCTTAACCTCTTGTACCATGTAAAACCACATTTGCAAGACATTCTTGAAAAGTACAAAACTGTATTATTGCTGCATCACATTAAAAATTAAGTTCTTTACTTGAATTAGCTGCAAATTTTCACAATCATTACAGGATGTTAAGAGTTAAACAATAATAATAAGCAGCAGCCAATAAATTTATGAAGTTATGCTAAAATATTTAAATGAGTGATATGATATGGACATCATATAGATAGGCAAGGCATGGGGGGTCTCAACTCCCTATCATAGGTGTAGGTGCTTCCGATAAAAAGCCCCATGAAAATGACGCTATTGAAAGTAGCAGTTGAATCCATTCTCCTCTTGGATGTGAGTCCGGGACACTAATAAAATCACTCATAAAGAGAATTAATGGCACATTCATGTGAATGCTGAGAAAGGTCCAGAACATATCCTGGAGAACACATGTAGCAAATAAATCTCTCTACAGCTCATACCTTTGCCTTTCTGACATCATAAGGCATAGGAGGTTTGCATTAGCCAAACACGAAATGTCACAATTAACCTCCTGGCTAAATTCTTTTGTGGAAATCTGATGTATGTAGATGAGTTTGGAGACCAACCACTGTGCTGAAGGATGTTTTTTAGGATGATACTGGGTTGGAAGCAGGGAAAATTCAGGCAGAAATGCTGGACAGGCTGAGCTGGGGAGGAACTTCGTCAAGTAATGGATATATATTGAAGAAGAAAGAATATCATCAGAAGAGGGAAATATTAATGTCTAACACCAAATTTGCTTGAGTTTCTCTTATTTATTCATCTATTTATTTTATTGGTTTCAGTCATTTGACTATGACGATGCTGAAGCACTGCCTTGAAAAGATTTAGGGATCATATGAACCCTAGTACTTATTTTTTCAAATCTGGTACTTATTCTATCATCCTCTTTTCATGAAACCCCTAAGTTACAAGATATAGACAAACCCTTAATCTGAAGCCACGTGGCTACAAAGCAAACTACTTAACCACACTACTCTGTCTGAAATGTTATACATAGTTAGTGGAATGCAGTATTTGAACCTATTTAACTCTTTCATTTCTATATTTATTATAAAACACATTGTATTTTAATTAACCAATGAGGAATTTGGAGGGATTTTCTAAAATAATTATTTCATTAATATGATACTATTTCTTATGTCAAATTGTTGGAAGATTTTAATTTAAATAGGAACCCTTTAAAATGGGTTGTTTTGGTATTGAAATAGTAATAAAGTGTCTTTTGCAGGCTAGTAACAGGAATTTATGTTTTTCTATTCTGGATTTGATATAATTTTCACGACATTATACCAGCATAAGTGGGTATGTTTGTATTTTTTTTTTTTTTTTTTTTTGGCAAGAAACTTGCAAGCTACCAGAATGAATATTTTGTAATATTCTGATATTATTTTAGAATGTTCTGGTATAATTCAACATTTAAAAGCTTCCAATATCAGTTTAGCCCAACCCCTCATCCCTCTGAAGTCAATAAATGTTTGTAATCCTAGTAAGTTAACATTTCAAATAAGAGTAGCAAAAGCTCATGGCGGATGTACCTCAGTCAATTCTGAAATGTCCATAATTTTTGTGCCAACATTCCTTATAATTGAAGGCAATATGTAAAGTGATAGCTATTTCCTATGTATTTCTGTGGTGATCTACTTGAGAATTAGTCGTACCCATTAAAGAGATTTTTTTCTTTTTTAAATCTGATAATTAGTGCAGTTGACTGTAATAAGCCAACCAAATTAAACTCCTATTGATACTCAGATTAGATGATTAATCACCTCAGAGACTGTATAACTGTCTATATTATGTTTGTAAATTAGGTACATGAAAATATTTAGAACAAGATATTTTATGTCCTTGGCTTAAATCTGTGTTAACCCTTTTGTTACCATATTTCTAATAAAATACACTGTATGATTTTCTACTAATTTTTTAAATAATGAAGAATTTAGAAAGATTTTTTAATATAACTTTTCCATATGAGGGTATTGTGGTTTGCTTGAAGCATTGTAAAGTGTAGAAAACAGTGTTTTATTTGAAGGCTGTAAAGTGGTAGTGTTGTCACAATATAATGTACTTAGTACACACTTGTTACAGAAATGAAGCATATGAGCAAGACATGATGTCTCCACACTGCCTCCCTAACCTAGCTAGTCTTGGAACATAACATATCTAATTCATCCAATGTATTTCTATTGTTGCCAGAAATCTTATACACATTTTATTTATTTATTAGTAGCATCAAGTACACAAGGCTGGATAACAAAACTATGCAATTAAACATTTATAAAGTGCGCTATTATACTAATTTAAAAAAAATGTTTTTTCTTCCCTCCATAATATTACTTAATATTGGTTCCTGGTTGTAAATATAATGAAATGCCTGCAATTGTCATCAGCAAACGAGGTTTGCCCCCAAAATAAGGGTACTGATGTTTTATTTAAATGTATATTAGACGTACATGAAATTATAAGTTATCTCCTTTAAAATACAACTCTTGGGAAGTCACACAGTGGTTCCAACAATTTTCCATGGATTGTAGCAGTACGAGAAGTCAATTTCTGTGAGTGTCACATGGCTAGTCGGTTACAATTTTTGTATGTTTCCCACAGTCCCAAAATGATGACCCTTCAACTTCAATTTCAACTTAGGGAAAAGGTAGAAATCACACGGAGCTATACGAATCATCTGGGCTATAGGAAGGATGTGGAAGAGTGGGAGTGTTTTTTTTTCGTCAGTGCTGTGTTAGCAAGTGTGTTAGCATGGTGCAGCACCCAATCTCCTGCAATGTTCTTTCGGACTTGCTGGACCCATTTTGGAAGTTGTTCAAAGTCATTTTGTAGAAGGTGCAATTAACTAGCTGTCCCTTGGAGGTAAAAATTCTTTGTGAACAATACCAAAGCCATCAAAAAAATGATAATCATCGTTTTCATTCTGGATCTGCTCACACAAGCTTTCTTCGGATGAGGAGAATTTTTTGTGTGCCACTCCTCATCTGGTCGTTTTGTCTTTGGATTGTATTTGAACACCTATAATTTATTTCCTGAGCACTAGTTTTGCACAAATTTTTCACATGTGCAAATGGTCTGTTAAAATTCTGTGAACTGCATTTCTATCCAAGCCCGTTTCATCTGCAATCATCCTAACCATCCTTGCCATCACCACTCGCACCACTTCTACATTTTGTTAATTTGTTGACGAGATTGGTTTTACAGAATGAAGTTCATCTTCAACATTTTGTCAGTTCTCTTTGAAAGCTTTGTGCCACTTAAAAAACTTTATTTCTCAATAGAGTATCATCTCCATAAACTTGTGTTAAAGAATTAAATTTTTTGGTTATGTTGAGTTTCACACAAAATTTGATTGCGTACTGTTGTTCGATATTTACCTGTATCACAAACATAAGAGGTTACAAATAGATTTGTACATAAACATCAATAACACACGGCTGACTCAGTCGATTATGTTGAAACAAATATGTACATGCAGCTAAGGTCATAACCAACATGCCTATATGCATTAAGGTGCTGCATTACCATGTTGTACATAGGAAAACTTAGTACCCTTACTTTTGGGACAAACTATGTATATATATGTCTAGGTGGTTCTACAATACAAATCTGTTTGTTTTAAAGTGCTTCTATTTATCTAAATACCTTCCATCATAATTCTATATAAGAACCTTTAAGATATGTTACAAAAAAACAAATAACGAAAAACCTAGTTATTTTACTAAATCCTTTAAAATTCGTAATCTAATTAAAATTCATTTCTTCTGTCTATTGTGAAGATTGACAGAGATTATAATAATTGTTTCTTCTTTTAGCACAAGGCCAGCAATTACCCAGTACATTACTGGTACTTTATTTTATCGACCCCGTAAGGATGAAAGGCAAAGTTAACCTCAGCGGGATTTGAACTCGGATTGTAAAGGGACGTAACTATGCTGGAAAGCGTGTCTTACCCTCTACCAATGCTGCCAATTCACCGCCAGAGATTATAATAATGATAATAATAATTATTAGACATTTGAACGAGTATCCTTCACCTCCAACTAACTTACCCTCTGCCTCTGGGTCTTGGTTGACAGGATGGAGAATACTTACCCTGAAGGATAGCAAGGAAGACGCGCTGGAACAGTCACTCCACATCACGGAGCTTGCACCTGCAGGCCGTCAACTCTGCTCCAATAGCAGTGATTAGGGATGTGGTCCAGGGGCCAAGAACCCCGGAAGTCTCAATTCTTTTATTAGATACATGTAAAGAAAGGATTAAATGAGGTATTCATTCAATATTTCTTTGATGGTCATTCTATCTATAGGATTTAAAATAATGTGATGTCTATTGAGTTATTTAACTTCCTAATTTATTATTGATATTCACTATCAATAATAAATTCACTATATCAACCCAGCTTGAGTCAGATTTACAAGGTTACAAAAAAAAAAAGAAAAAAAGGACACTTATGAGCCCCATTGCAAATTTTATGATGAAAAAAAACAACATTTTGTTAGTGTCATAACCTTGCATTTGTTTTGAATGAGAGTTACTCTTTTATTTGTTCCAAGCTTCAGGCTGTCACTTTTGTGGGTGGGACAGGTAGGCAGCACTGATTAGAAAGGGTATGAGCCATGGTATTTACCAAGGAATTCATCACTGTCATCATTTAACATCTGTTTCCCCATGCTGGTGTGTGTGTGTATTATATATATATCATTAGCATCATCATCGTTTAATGTCCATCTTCCACGCTAGCATGGGTTAGACGGGCTTGTCCCACTTGAGGCAAGATTGGTCGGGTGACCGTGTCTCGCTTGTATAGAACTGTATCTGGAAGGTTTTCTATGACTGGATGCCCTTCTTAACGCCAACCACATTTATAGTGTAGACTGGGAGCCTTTTTACCATGTCTCCTACACACAATGCCCAGGTCTCACTGCCATGTAACATTGTTGTTCATATACAAGCATCATACAATCTTCCTTTCATTTTTAGAGAGAAACCTTTTGTGGCCAACAGTGGTATTAGCTCTCTCAACTTTATCCACCCTGTTCTAACTCTGGCTACTGTACTTTCAGAACACCCTCCACCACTGCTGATTTTGTCACCCAGGTAACAGAAAGTGTCTACTATTTCTATAGAACCATCTGGGCAATTGAAGGAGCTAGTATTCAGCAGTGGGCACTTGCTACTTACTGCACCTGAGCATTGGCCACATATAAAATCTACATTCTTAGATAGCTTGCCTGTGACCCCACTACATCTTTTAAGTACCCATAGTTTGCATTTGGGGCATCAAATGGAATTTTTACCTACTCCTTTCCTACACACTGAGTATGGTCATTTCCCAGAGGGCACCTGTGCCCTATTTTTCCTTTCTACATAATAGGACTTTAGTCTTAGACAAGTTAACTTTAAGGCCTTTTGATTCTAGGCCATATGTGTGTATATATGTATGTGTGTGTGTATATATATATATATTCCTTAAAACAACAGAAGGCCAGACTGGCAAATTATTTCCGTGAAATCACTATACATATTTTGATGGCCCAGCTCCGATTATGATGCAAGACAAGGTGATTTCATCAGGTGTTATTTTCAGAATTATGTAACAGGATTATATTGAACCAAATATACGAGAGTGCTTCAAAAAGTTTGTGGAAAAAGGACAGTTGGAAAAAACGGTTTATGTTATGACGTTTATTTTTCAACATATGCTCCATCTAGGTCAATACACTTCTGCAAGCGCTGATACCAGCCTTTAAGTCCAACTCTGTAAAACTGAAGGCCATGCAATTCAAACCATGTCAAAGCAACTTTTTTTCTATCTTCAGCTGATGGAAAATGGGTACCATTCAATGATTTTTTTCAGGTTTGGAAACAAAAATGTCGGATGGGACTAAATTGGGATTGTAAGGTGGGTGTCGGATGATTTCCCATCGAAATTCGTGTATCACAGTTTGTGTCTGCCGAGTGCTGTGAGAGGGTGTTTTGTCGTGGTGGAAGAGAACGCACCGATTCAGCTTCCTCGGGCGTTTTTCCGTGATTTCCTTGGTTAGTTTTCTCAAATCTGCTTTTGTTTGCTGCTGATCTGGGTGCAACAGCTTTGGGACCCATTGAGCTGAAAGCTTGTTTAGCTCCAAACTCTCCACCAGAATTGCGTGTTCAGAACCCACGGAGATGTTGAGTAGGTCGGCTACTGATTCAGTGGTTATTCGCCTATCCTTTTCAATTAGGTTACGTACAGCGTCAATATTTTCACACAAACTGATGTGGATGGCCTGCCACTGTGGGGATCATCTTTAACCTCATCTCTTCCACTTCTAAAACGACATCCATATGTAGGTTGTTGATTTCTTCGGGGCATTGTCCCCATAAGCTTGCTCCAGAGCGTCAATAATTTGGCTGCTCTTCTACCTTGGCTTCACAATGAATTTGATGTTGGTCCTAGTGTCAATTTTGATGGAGGACATGTTACTTGAACGTGTGCTGAATTCCGACTGGCGCCACCGTGTTGCAACATATATCTAAGGGTTCATGCTAGAACATGTTATGACACGTTAGTATGAGAACGTACAGATGCATTGAGATCAAAATCCCTGCATATGATTTTTAGTTATGTACTTTTTCCACAAACCTTTTGAAGTCCCCTCGTAGAATGGAAGAGAAGAGATAGAGAAAAACGAATGACACTTGATGCCAGCTTTGTGGGCTGGTACGTGTGGTGAAGGATGTAGGGGTGGCAAAGTGGGGACAGATATATCTGTCTTAGAGAATGCCATTCCTTAATTATAGCCAGGGCTACACTGCCACAGAGATCAAAAGGTATTAATCTATTGGACGTCTGTCAGATAAGCACCCAGCCCACATTGTAAAGTGATTGTGTTAGTGACACTACAAAAGGTGCCCAGTCCACACTGTAAAGTGGTCGTGTAGGTATCATGACAAAAAGCACCCAGTACACACTGTAAATGTAGTTGGCGTTATGAAGAGCATCCAGCCGTACAAACCAAGCCAAAATCAGTTCTGTGAGCAAAACATGGTCCTCCAACCTGGCTGTCTCACAACGGGACAGCACGTCTAACCCATGCTAGCATGGAACATGGGCATTAAACGATGATGATGATGATACATATATGTATGTTTATATATATATATATGTATATATGTATATATATATATATATATATGTATATATATATGTATATATATATATCATCATCATCATCAACGTTTAACGTCCGTGTTCCACGCTTGCATGGGTTTGGACGGGGGTTTTCCCACTTGAGGCAAGAGTTATTATCTTGCTCGCATAGGACTATCTGGCGGGTTTTCTACAACTGGATGCCCTTCCTAACACCAACCACGTTTACAGTGTGGACTGGGAGGTTTTTACCGTGTTGCCTACACGGCCACATTACAGCGTGGACTGTCTGGCGTGTTTTCTACAGCTGGATGCCCTTCCTAACACCAACCACATTTACAGTGTGGGGCTGGGAGGTTTTTACCGTGTTGCCTACACGGCCACATTACAGCGTGAACTGTGTGTTTTTTTGACGTGACACCTACACGATCTCATTTGTTTCGGCCTGGATGTTGTGGCACCAACATAACTTTACATTGAAAGGGGCGGTGTGGATGGGGTGGGGGTGGTGGGACGGGGGTGTATTTTGTTAGAGATGCCTACTGACTGTAGTAGGTTTTACTTTGTATTTAGGTAAGGCGGGTCTTCTCTATTACTGAGTACCGCCAAAGGTCTCGGTCCAGTGACATTGTCTTGGTGAGGTGTAAGTGTGTGAGGTCGGAATTTATCAGCTCGTCCCAGGTTTTTCTGGGTCTGCCTATTCCGTGGCTACCGTCTATCTTTATTGCCCTGCACTTTGTTATACAGCTATCGTCCTTCATGCGCATCACGTGACCATACCAACGTAGCCTTCTCTCGAGTAAACAACATCTGATCCCTCTTATTTCTAATTTTTTCCTTAGTTCGTTTATGCTTTGCCGTTCACGTATATTACTATTGCACATCCAGCGGAGCATGCAAGCTTCGTTTCTCTCTAGTCTGCGTATATCCTCTGCACACAATGCCCAGGTCTCACTGCCATGCAACATTGCTGTTCGTATGCAGGCATCGTACAACCTGCCTTTCATTTTTAGGGAGAACCCTTTAGCGGCTAATAGTGGTATATATGTATATATATATATATATGTATGTATATATGTATATATATATGTATGTATATATGTATATATATGTATATATATGTATATATGTATATATATGTATATATATGTATATATGTATATATATGTATCTATATGTATATATGTATATATGTATATATATGCTCCTACACCCCCCACCGCAAGGTGGCCGTGGAGGTGCCACGGCAAAAAAGCACCCAGCCCACACTGTAATGTGGACGTGTAGGCGCCACGAAAAAGCACCCAGCACTCACTGTAAATGAGGTTGGTGTTAGGAAGGGCATCCAGCTGTAGAAATCAAGCCAAATCAGTTCCTGTATGAGCAACGCATGGTCAGCCGACCAGACACTGCCCACAACAGGACAACCCGTCTAACCCATGCTAGCGTGGAAGAACGGACGTAAAACGGTGATGATGATGATGATGATGATATATATATGTATATATATGTATATATATATATATATATATATATGTATATATATGTATATATATGTATATATATGTATATATATATATGTATATATATATATGTATATATATATATATATGTATATATATATATATGTATATATATATATATGTATATATATATGTATATATATATATATATATGTATATATATATGTATATATATATATATGTATATATATATGTATATATATATATATGTATATATATATATATGTATATATATATATATGTATATATATATATATATGTATATATATATATATGTATATATGTATATATATATATATGTATATATATATATATGTATATATGTATATATATATATATGTATATACATATATATATATATACATATATATACATATATATACATATATATATATACATATATATATATGTGTATATATATATATATATATGTATATATATATATATATGTATATAATGTAGGAGGTGAGTTTTATTGTAGTACAATAAAGCAATGCAGATATCGGATAAGAAGCACTCTACAGTTTGTGGGACTGGAGTATGCATAATATAAGATCAAAAGATGGTTAAAGGAGTTCCATATATTTTATTATGCGCATTTCAAAAACAAACATCATCAAGCAATAATATTTGTGTTTTCATCAGATAAAACAGGAGAACATGATATGAAGGCTAAAAAACACTTGTGGATAGTGCAGTTTTAAATCAACATATGAAAAGTGGTTTTAGATTGATGTGTGATATTGGGAAAAATATTTTATTTAGAGAGGGGGGGGGGAAGGATGAAAAGGGAAGGAGATGAGAGGGAGAGATGGGTGATAGAGAGAAAGAGATAGTTTTATAACTGAGAGGAGATATATTTTTTACATAGAGGGGTTGAAAACCGTTGGAAGATACTGTATAAATTAAAAATTTTGAAAATTAACGAAGGGAGGATATGTGCGAGGACAAATATTTTATTTAGGGAGGGGGGTGGAAAGGATGAAAAAAGGGGGAGGAGATGAGATTGAAGGTGGAGAGGGAGAGATGGGTGATAGAGAGAAAGAGATAGTTTTTATAACTGAGAAAAAGATATATTGTTTTAATATAGAGAGGTTGGGAACCGTTGGAAGATAATGTATAAATTAAAGGAATTTGAAAATTAACGAAGGGAAATTATGTATGAAGATAGAGAGAAAAAAATAATAATTGTGGGTGAATATTCTAACGTCAAAAGAAGAAATGTATGTATTGTGGCAATTTCAAAATTAGCGAAGAGAAAAATTGTTAAGGTTTGTGTGTAGAAGGATTTGAGAAAAATAATGTGAAGTTAAAGTTTGTATATTGAATTGATGATATGTGCGAATAAAGAGTTAATATGTATTAATAATGAGTTCGTTGATGGGGAGAAAAAAATAATAATAAATTAAGGATGAAATTGAGATTAAAAAGATTTATGATAGAGAGAAAAAAAAAAAAAAAAAAAAAAAATAATAATGATTGCGGATGAATATTCAAAATGTCAAAAACAAATGTTATTATTTTACGAGAAGATAGAATGAGGGTAATGAGTAAACGAGTATTATAGAGTGTATAATGCCCTTTAAAGTAAGGTAGATGGGTATATTTTAAAGAGGTGTATGTATATGTGCCTTTGAGAAAAGATTCTAAATTGATAAAGAATTGAATATTAACTGTATACTTTGTGAAAAGTTCTATGGAATTTATGCAGGCAGATAGAAAACAAATCTGAGCGTCTATTTATTATAGAATCTAGGTTAGAGATAATGGTAAAT